>JBAMBL010002225.1:1200000-1624704 GCA_037043405.1 Drosophila subquinaria | reverse complement strand
AGTATTGCCTGTCTCTCCTTAAACTCAATATTTTTTCGATTGACCCTGAAAGTAGGCATTGAATTATGCTTGCACTGCTTGGCTAAACATAAACATAAATCATATGGTAAAACTTACAAAAACAAAAAATCCAAATTTGTTAACAGACAGAATTGTCAATTTTGGATTCCCCCTTCAAGCTATGGGCTCTAGTCCAACTAAAAAGGAAATAACCTGTCTTTTCTACTTCAAACGTGGCACGGAGCGGACGAAATTACTCTCAGTGTTTTTTTTAGTAACACATTTCAGTTGTGTTGAAGTGAAAAGAAAATTAATCAGAAAATATCTACTGGAATAGCAGCAACTATTTTTTTTGTGTTTATGGCCAAACCAAAACTGGTGAGTTCAAATCCCCAGATAAAACAAATTTTTTTATGTCGATCGTGAAAATTAGTCAATTCTAACAACGATCTTCATTTGTCTTTAACCTGCTTGCAGGTTTGGCCCCATGTACTAAGCGTACGGTTTTCTTTGATTGGCAATCTGCGCAACTTTTAAATAATTGCACTTGCCACAATTAAAGTCATAATTTTGGACCTTTACACATTCATTCGGTGCCTTCCAAGAGCATATACACATTCCCGCATGTAATTTGCGAGAGACGGGAAAGGAGAAGGAAATTTCCCACAAAAGAATTCGGGAACTTTTGACCAGAGCGTGAGCGCAGCAGTTTGCCCTTGCCGCGAGTACAGCGCAGAAGTCGGACGGATCACCGGAGTTTGGTTTTTTTTTCTTTCGCTCCTCGTCAACGTCGTTGCTTCTTTTGCTATATATTTTTTTATTGTGTTGTGGAAAAGTGCCCCAAAAACCGAGAATTGCATGAAAAGTTGCAATTATACTCAATTTTCCTTTTGGAAAGAAAAAGCGTGCCAGAGGTGGCCAACGGCGAGACGCCGAGTTGCGCTCAGTTTTGCGGGCGTTGAAGCCCTAATAATGTAATACAGCTACGTAGAATACGACTAGGATAATAATTATGAAGTAAGCTATATATAATTATTACTATTTGCATTAATTCTGAAAGAAAAAAAATATTTTTTTTGAATGTGAGGTTAAAAATGAATAGTCACGAGTAATTTGCAAAGTCAAGAGAGAGAAAAGAAAAAATATAAAAAGCCCATGTTTGAAACTTCCCCCTATTTCTTGTGGTTGTGTGAGTAAGATTCTTACGCTCTCCGCTCACACATTTTTTTTTGTGGCCTGCAGCAAAGAAAAGAAAAGAAGAAAAGACAAATGAAGTGCTGAAGGAAATTTAAAATTGAGAAATATAATTTTTAAAGGTTAGAACGGTCGTGCAACACAAATAAAAATAAGTGAGTGATTTAAAAATAATATATAATTAAACCCACAGCAAACATCAATCATGGAAGCGCTTTCATCGATGGATTAACAACAATACGTGAGTGGTAAAATTTATACATTTTATATTGTGCATCCTCTCTCCATTTATTTGTGTCGCTCAGCAAAAGAGAGCAGAATAGAACATGCAATATTCGGCAATGCTCAATTAATTTCAAGGCCAAGGCAGATCAGCTGTTCAGAAACACTGACCTAGTTTTGCGTTTCCTTTTCTACGTCGATTCACATACATGCAATCTGCATTAACCCTTGTGTACGCTTGTACACTTGCACTTGTACCATTTTTTTTGGGTACATGTTGTTATTTTGGCATGCGCATTTATATTTTTGAATTAATCTCCCTCTTCGCTTATTAATTACCCCAATTATATAAATTAATAATTAGTTTTCCTACTTATAATTACTATTATGAAAATTATTGGCTAAAATTATATATTATATTATAAATTTGAATATCTGAATTCTTTTCGCTGGTCGCTTTTATAATGCTTAGCCATTTAATTGAAGTCTTATTAACTGAATATTATTAAACTGAATTGTACTATGATGTATATCTGCTAATTTTTCTTATTGGGAATCATGTGTCGTGAACATACTCTGACGTAACTACCTTCGAATTTTTCTTGGGATCACAACAAACATTTTCTTTTTTTGCAGGATTTTGTGATCATGGTTGGGTGGGCACATCAAGTTGCAACAACATCGTGCAACTCCATAATTCAAGGCGTTGTGTTTGCAGTCTTTCCGTCCGCATGTGTTGTCTGTGTTGTCTTCCTTTCTCCCCTCTTTGAAACATAAACCGAATTGGAATATATCCACCAGCACGCGAATATTTTAATATATAATATTTTAACACAGCGAGCACCTCTGCTAATCGGATCCTCATTACCCTGCCCACTCCTATCTACCGACTACAAAGAAGCCGGAAACAAGCGCGTGCTCCGATCACCGCAGAAATAACATCAGCTCGTCCGACTTAGCGTACTCTACATTTTTTTTGATACGTTATCTGCTACAGATAATATATGTTAATATATTATTTATTTGGCGCCCAACTTCGAGGCCTGTTTTGGTCAGATCCACAATAATTGCTCCATAGTCGAAACCACCTGACTTAATTCCCCTATCCTAGTTCCGGTTTGTGTTACTTTTTCCTTGTTTGAATAATTGTTGAGAGTGCAGTAGAAGTTGCCGTATCAATAGATAGCATACATGCCTGCCTCGAAACGCAATTTTACAATCTAGTGTTATCTGGATACGTTGAATGTCTTACAATTTCAAAGTAATTGAAGAGTCCGTATCTATCATAAAGATAGCACATTATCCTTAAATTGCACATTATTTGATGAACCTGGAAACGGATTATTTATGGCCAAGAGCTATGTCCTGCCGGTCATTAAAATTTGTTCGCTGATATCAAGTGTTTGTAGATTAATTGATGTTTTCAAAATAAACTCAATTTCCAAACAGCTGATCATGCATTGAGCAATTAAGTGCAATCTATCGTGAATTTGTGTAATTTTCCCATTCTTTGAGTGTTTATTGGGCTTGATTTCAGTATCATGTGGTTAAATACTACGTACTGTCGCTCAAATAAGAAACAAAATGCTCAAATGTACCTTTTGTTTCCCCTTATGTCTTAGGAAAGTTTTGTAAACGAGTTACTAAAGTTTATCGTAGCGTTCACATGATTCCCAAAAACATTTATAAAATTTTTTCCTCTTATTTGATTATCTTTGGCGATATAAACATTTTTATATTTTTTATAATTTTTTTTATTTGTAAGTTATTTTATTTTTGAATTACCGCAAGCGAATCACAAACAAATTTTATTTGCTGAATCTACATTAGGTATCCTCTTCAAGTTCTTAAAGTATGTCTTATGATAATGCTAATTGGGAAAAGTTAGATCAGGATATTCGACCAAAATACACTTGTGGTGTTTGCAATAAAGGGATTAAGTATCGAGCACAGCTTTTGAAGGCAAAGTGTGGGCATACTTTTCATCGTAGTTGTTTCAACGTTCGAGCAGGAATAAATAAGATTTGTCCCGTGTGCAGTAAATCTCTTATAGCGTCACACCCCAATTTGGCGCAAGAGTTAGGCCAACTTCAAGCTGCAACTTCCGATAACAACGCAGCCATGCATACTAGATCGCAAAGTAAGGGACCAGATGTGTCTGTGCCTGAAGATAACGCTCAGGCAAGTACGAGTGCTGCGGGCTTGGAAATGCCTCGGCATTCAACAGAAGGATCTGCAACCTCGCAAGAAGACCCAAATCAAGCTTCGGCCACTGCAGGCATAAAGCAAGCGATTGTCGAAGCCATGGCTGTTGTACTTAGCAACCAAACACAAATCTTGGCCCGAACCATTGAAACTGGATTTCAGAATATTTCGCTACAAGCAAACCCTCAACGCATCAGTATCGATGGTGCACAGGACACACATTTGAGTAGACCAACAGTTCAGTATGTTGAACAGCAGGCTTTTGAGCAGCTTTTACGATCGGCTCCAGTTGACCCCACTCCAACCTCAGGTTCGAATCCAACTCATCGGCTTAGTAACCTTGGCAGCCATTCTATTTCAGATTTGAGATCAGACCGAATAAGTTTGATTATTGCCAATTGGAAACTGCGATTTTCTGGGCGTTCGTCTATGGCAGTTGACGATTTTCTTTATCGAGTAGAAGCACTAACAATGCAGACACTCGATGGGAATTATGAATTGTTAGCCAGATACGCTAGCAATTTGTTTGAAGGTAGCGCTTCCGAGTGGTACTGGCGATACCATAAGAGCGTCAGAGTAGTACAGTGGGCAGAATTGTGCGCCGCTCTAAAAATCCAGTTCAAAGATGGGCGAACGGATTTAGATATTCGCACTGCTATTACTCAACGTAAGCAGAAACATGGCGAATCATTCGATGAGTTCTATGAAGCTATTGTTGCATTGTCAGATAGGTTAGTACAGCCTATGTCTGAATCTTCATTGTTAGAAGCACTGCGTGCTAATCTCGAACCTGATATCAAGCACGAAATTTTACATGTTCCAATAAACAGTGTTGCTGAGCTACGAAACACAGTACGTATACGCGAAAGGTTTTTGCAGTCTTTATTTAAGACAGTTGCACCTAGTCAGCGAACTACTGTGAGGCGTAACATAAGTGAACTGAGTTCACACATTACTGAAACGGCTGAAGAATTTGATGATATTGAAGATGCTGAAGTGTCAGCAATATCAAAGGCATGTTGGAATTGTGGTATTTCTGGCCACAGATATCAGGATTGCGTTGCAGAGCGAAAAGTATTTTGCTATGGGTGTGGAAAACCAGACACCTATAAGCCTTCGTGCAAACACTGCAATGCATCAAAAAACTTGTCAGCTCGTGCACCAGTGATCAGTGCACGCAAACAGATGTCGACAAAATCGACCAATACGGAGTAAAGGATCTTGATGCAAGTCCCCTCCAAAACTTACCTGACATGTCCAAAATCCCAACTAGTTCCCCATCTAATCTGATGCCTAATAGCAGCAGTTTAGATTGCTCATTAACCCGCGAACAGGTAACAAGTCCCACTCGTTCTAGAATTCGAAAAATAGAATATAAACAAATGCGTAAAACTGAACGAAAAGCTTTACTGTCCGCAATAATAAATAATTCTGATGATCCAAGACCCCATGCGGAAGTCATAATTCTGAACAAAACGGTTCGTGGACTAATGGATACTGGCGCATCCGTTAGTTGCATCGGAGGGCAGTTTGCTTCTCTGGTACTACAAGAAATCCCCGCTTGTAACATACGTCCGTCTTTTGTACGCACCGCAGATGGGAAAGCTCAACAAATTACTGGAAAAATTACCACTCCAATTTCTTTTTGTGGTAATACCAAATTAATCAAATTTTACATAGTCCCTTCTCTGGCTCATGATCTGTATTTAGGCATCGACTTTTGGAAAAGCTTTAATCTTCTACCTTCGTTTCTGACAAATGTACCTTCGATAGCAAGTTTGAAGCTTGACGAATCTATGCATGTTTCTTTATCTGAAATTCAGCGCAATCAGCTGTTAGATGCGATAAACACATTTCCATCGTTTGCCAAACGTGGATTAGGACGCACTAGTTGGCTGATGCATGACATTGACACAGGCAATGCGAAGCCCATAAAACAACGTCATTACGCTGTTTCACCAGCAATAGAGAAGTCCATGTATGAGGAATTAGACCGAATGCTAGCGCTTGGTGTCATTGAGGAGTCAAATAGTCCGTGGTCGTGTCCAGTAGTGCTTGTACGCAAGCCTGGCAAAGTCCGTTTATGCATAGATAGCCGAAAAGTTAATGAAGTCACAATCAAAAATGCTTATCCTATGCCGCTGATCGACGGTATTCTCAGTAGATTACCCAAAGCAGAATACATTTCAAGCATTGATCTCAAGGATGCCTACTGGCAGATTCCGCTGGCACCATCAGCCCGAGAAAAGACTGCTTTTACTGTGCCTGGTAGACCTCTATACCATTTTACGGTAATGCCTTTTGGCCTAAGCAATGCGCCGCAGACCATGTCTAAGCTAATGGACAAGGTTATTCCAACGAATCTAAGAAACGAAATCTTTGTGTATTTAGATGATTTGCTTGTCGTATCTGATTCTTTTGAAACACATGTTCGAGTGCTCAGAGAATTAGCAGCTCGCTTAATGCAAGCTGGCTTGACAATAAACGTCGAAAAAAGCCACTTTTGTTTAAAAGAAGTAAAGTATTTAGGACATGTAGTGGGAAACGGAACAATAAAAACAGACCCAGATAAAGTTTCAGGTATTAAAGATTTTCCGGTACCACGCTCAATCAAGCAAGTCCGTAGATTTTTGGGAGTAACTGGTTGGTACCATAAATTTATTAAAAATTATGCTGGTATTGCTGCTCCCATCACAGACACTCTGAAGAAAAAGCGAAAGTTCGAGTGGACTGAGGAAGCGCAAAATTCTTTTGAGCTATTGAAAAAACAGTTATGTGAAGCTCCTGTATTGCATAGCCCCAATTTTAACGCACCATTTGCCATTCATTGTGACGCTAGTCATACTGGCGTAGGAGGAGTGCTAATGCAGACAGATGAAAAGGGCAACGAAGTGCCTATTGCATTCATGTCACGGAAACTGAATCAGTGTCAACGGAACTATTCAGTAACCGAAAAGGAGTGCTTAGCAGCCATATTATGTGTAAAAAAGTTTAGAGCCTACGTGGAAGGACATGATTTCACCATTATTACAGATCACGCCTCACTGAAATGGCTAATGTCTCAGACGGATTTGAGCTCAAGACTAGCACGGTGGGCATTAAAGCTTCAATGTTTTTCTTTTAAAATAGTACATCGAAAAGGTAGTCAAAATGTAGTACCTGATGCTCTTTCTCGTGTCCATACTGAGGATTTATCCGAAATCAGTGTAGATACTTTGCAAGACTTGGATGCAGATAGTTTTAGATCCCCTGAATATGAGCAATTAAAAAGTAAAATATTGGCCAATCAAGCTCGTCTGCCAGACGTAAAAATTATTGATGATCGCATCTATCGGCGTGCTGAACATGCAACTGGCGAAAAAATTGCTGATGACCTTTGCTGGAAACTTTGGGTTCCCAATGATCTTGTACCTAAATTAATAAAAGATGCTCACGAGCCACCGATATCCGCGCATTGTGGCATAAATAAGACGCTAGAAAAATTGCGACGCTACTTTTATTGGCCAAATTTAGTGCAAGACGTTAAGACTTTTGTTAACAGCTGTGATATATGCAAGTGCTCCAAATACCCTAACCATAGTTTGCGACCACCAATGGGAAAAACGGGCGAGACGCAAAGATTCTTTCAAAAATTATTTGTAGATTTTTTAGGGCCTTATCCACGTAGCAAGAGTGGTAACATTGGGATTCTTGTAGTGCTTGATCACTTTTCTAAATTTCCTTTTTTAAAAGCTGTAAAAAAGTTCACTGCAGATGCCATCATTCAATATATCGAGAATGACTTATTTCATTGCTTTGGAGTGCCAGAAACAATTGTATCGGATAATGGCGTGCAATTTAAATCGTTGTGCTTCAACGCTTTGTTGCAAAAATATGGAGTAAAGCATGCTTATACTGCTGTTTACGCTCCACAAGCAAATGCTTCCGAACGTGTGAATCGCTCAGTCATTGCCGCAATAAAATCCTATGTAAAGCCCGATCAGACCAACTGGGATGAGCAGCTGAGTTCTATCGCTTGTGCTTTGCGTTCAAGTTTGCACACTGCAATTAATACAAGTCCATATCGAGTTGCTTTCGGACAACATATGGTAACGAATGGCTCATGTTATCAGCTGATTCGTGATCTTGGGTTGCTAGAAGATAGATTTGTGCAGTTTTCAAGAGACGACTCTTTTAAACTCATTGGGCAGCAAGCTTTCACTTGTACTCAGCGACAACAACAGCGAAACGAAAAGGCTTACAATTTACGCAGCAGAGATGTATCTTTTGTAGTTGGACAGGAAGTATTTAGAAGGAACTTTCAACAGAGCAATTTCGCTAAAGGTTTTAATGCGAAACTTGCGCCTACCTTCGTCAAAGCTAGAATTAAAAGAAAGCTTGGCAGCAGCTACTATGAGCTTGAAGATATGCAAGGAAGATGTTTAGGAAAATATCACGCAAAAGATATAAAGCAATAGTGCGTCGTTCCAGTCAGTATCCCCCTTTACAGTGATTCCACCGTAAAGTGTGATTTTGGCCGGGAGGTGTTGTAGTATTGCCTGTCTCTCCTTAAACTCAATATTTTTTCGATTGACCCTGAAAGTAGGCATTGAATTATGCTTGCACTGCTTGGCTAAACATAAACATAAATCATATGGTAAAACTTACAAAAACAAAAAATCCAAATTTGTTAACAGACAGAATTGTCAATTTTGGATTCCCCCTTCAAGCTATGGGCTCTAGTCCAACTAAAAAGGAAATAACCTGTCTTTTCTACTTCAAACGTGGCACGGAGCGGACGAAATTACTCTCAGTGTTTTTTTTTAGTAACACATTTCAGTTGTGTTGAAGTGAAAAGAAAATTAATCAGAAAATATCTACTGGAATAGCAGCAACTATTTTTTTTGTGTTTATGGCCAAACCAAAACTGGTGAGTTCAAATCCCCAGATAAAACAAATTTTTTTATGTCGATCGTGAAAATTAGTCAATTCTAACAACGATCTTCATTTGTCTTTAACCTGCTTGCAGGTTTGGCCCCATGTACTAAGCGTACGGTTTTCTTTGATTGGCAATCTGCGCAACTTTTAAATAATTGCACTTGCCACAATTAAAGTCATAATTTTGGACCTTTACACATTCATTCGGTGCCTTCCAAGAGCATATACACATTCCCGCATGTAATTTGCGAGAGACGGGAAAGGAGAAGGAAATTTCCCACAAAAGAATTCGGGAACTTTTGACCAGAGCGTGAGCGCAGCAGTTTGCCCTTGCCGCGAGTACAGCGCAGAAGTCGGACGGATCACCGGAGTTTGGTTTTTTTTTCTTTCGCTCCTCGTCAACGTCGTTGCTTCTTTTGCTATATATTTTTTTTATTGTGTTGTGGAAAAGTGCCCCAAAAACCGAGAATTGCATGAAAAGTTGCAATTATACTCAATTTTCCTTTTGGAAAGAAAAAGCGTGCCAGAGGTGGCCAACGGCGAGACGCCGAGTTGCGCTCAGTTTTGCGGGCGTTGAAGCCCTAATAATGTAATCCAGATACACATGTAGAATACGACTAGGATAATAATTATGAAGTAAGCTATATATAAATATTACTATTTGCATTAATTCTGAAAGAAAAAAAAATATTTTTTTTGAATGTGAGGTTAAAAATGAATAGTCACGAGTAATTTGCAAAGTCAAGAGAGAGAAACAGAAAAAATATAAAAAGCCCATGTTTGAAACTTCCCCCTATTTCTTGTGGTTGTGTGAGTAAGATTCTTACGCTCTCCGCTCACACATTTTTTTTTGTGGCCTTCAGCATAGAAAAGAAAAGAAAAAAGACAAGAAATGAAGTGCTGAAGGAAATTTAAAATTGAGAAATATAATTTTTAAATGTTAGAACGGTCGTGCAACACAAATAAAAATAAGTGAGTGATTTAAAAATAATATATAATTAAACCCACAGCAAACATCAATCATGGAAGCGCTTTCATCGATGGATTAACAACAATACGTGAGTGGTAAAATTTATACATTTTATATTGTGCATCCTCTCTCCATTTATTTGTGTCGCTCAGCAAAAGAGAGCAGAATAGAACATGCAATATTCGGCAATGCTCAATTAATTTCAAGGCCAAGGCAGATCAGCTGTTCAGAAACACTGACCTAGTTTTGCGTTTCCTTTTCTACGTCGATTCACATACATGCAATCTGCATTAACCCTTGTGTACGCTTGTACACTTGCACTTGTACCATTTTTTTTGGGTACATGTTGTTATTTTGGCATGCGCATTTATATTTTTGAATTAATCTCCCTCTTCGCTTATTAATTACCCCAATTATATAAATTAATAATTAGTTTTCCTACTTATAATTACTATTATGAAAATTATTGGCTAAATTTATATATTATATTATAAATTTGAATATCTGAAATTCTTTTCGCTGGTCGCTTTTGTAATGCTTAGCCATTTAATTGAAGTCTTATTAACTGAATATTATTAAACTGAATTGTACTATGATGTATATCTGCTAATTTTTCTTATTGGGAATCATGTGTCGTGAACATACTCTGACGTAACTACCTTCGAATTTTTCTTGGGATCACAACAAACATTTTCTTTTTTTTACAGGATTTTGTGATCATGGTTGGGTGGGCACATCAAGTTGCAACAACATCGTGCAACTCCATAATTCAAGGCGTTGTGTTTGCAGTCTTTCCGTCCGCATGTGTTGTCTGTGTTGTCTTCCTTTCTCCCCTCTTTGAAACATAAACCGAATTGGAATATATCCACCAGCACGCGAATATTTTAATATATAATATTTTAACACAGCGAGCACCTCTGCTAATCGGATCCTCATTACCCTGCCCACTCCTATCTACCGACTACAAAGAAGCCGGAAACAAGCGCGTGCTCCGATCACCGCAGAAATAACATCAGCTCGTCCGACTTAGCGTACTCTAAATCTTTTAGATACGTTACCTGCTACAAAGATTTAAGTTCTAGTTTGACCTCTTATTTAGACCTCTTAGTTTTTATTGAAAGCATTGAAACTCTGTTTTTGAAATAGAATATTCTTCCTTAAAAGATTGAGCAATTTTCTATCTATGGGGTTTTAAAGATACAAATTACTGCATGTTGCATTATATTTCTTGAGCAATTCAAGCTCTTGAACATAAAATGCTTAAAAATTATTAACATTTTTTCTATATAAAATATTGAAGATCTAAAATTTCATTTATTTTCAATGAATTTTCTTTTATTATTCATCTCAAAGTTATATTTGAGTTTTGTTCTATTTTAATTTCTAGAAAATTTGTAATTCAATGACAAAAAATGTCAATATAAATGTGCAATTTATTGTGTTATAAAAGTGTTGATCAATTGGATTTAATTGAACTATTTCAATTTTAATTTTAGATTGAATTATTATAATTAAATTGGAATAATTTTAAACATTTTCATTATTTGCCATTTACTTATAGAATTTAAAAAGTGAATAAACGTAAACATCGATCAATTGAGTGAAATAAAGAACAAATAAAATATTAAATCTTGATGTCAATGTGTCAGTAGCAATGTTAATGCTGAGACTGATGCCGGTGTTAAAGGATAGAAGGTGCAGGCATGCGGGGGGAATGATAAGGCTGCAAATGGGAATGATTCGTGTTTAATGCAGTGTCATTGTTCAGGATGTCATTATGCGTCGTTGTATTGGCATTAAACAGTATAAATAACACATAAATAAATAAATAAAATAAGTTAATGGCAAAAACAGAAGAACTGAATCGAAATGCAACGACAACACCAACTTCAACAGCAACTGCAACTGCAACTGCAACAGCCAATGCAATTTAATTGTCCAGAGTTCGATTCTGTTACTGACTGGGCTAACCGAACGATCCCAACTTATAGGCCTTCCCACTCCTGCCCACCTGCCATTCTGTCTCGCTCCCTCTCCTGCGACAACATATGGACACACGAAATTATCTTTTGATTTAATTGCGCAAAAATTCTGTTTTCACCTGATTTTTATTAATGCTTGCGGCTCTGTTTTCCCCCTTCGCATTCTCCTTTTAAGTACCCGTAATCATAACAAATGAGGTGCCAAATGGTCCAAAATCCAGCGGTTGATTATTATTTTTTGCTATTTTATTTTTAATGTTGCCGTTATTTTTGTTGATTTTTAAATTAAATTCTGTACTGTAGCTCCGAGTCGCATTTCTCATATTCACAGTTAACAGATTAAATTTCAATATTATTACTTAAGTTACAATTTTGTTCTGTATTTATTAATTTTTGTTCGCGGAGTTACTCACAATTCATTGCCATGATTATTGTTCTTTAAGTTTCTCTTTTGAATTTTAATTGATCCATCAAAAATGTGGTTGAACCGAATGTTTTTTTTCCGTTCTGCAAGTTGTTATTGTAGTAACTTTATATGATCAGATTTCCCATTAATGTGTAAAATATTTAAGCACAATAATACCGCATATAATCTCAGTTTATTTAAAACCTTTATTTAAGTACTTTTAACTAAGAGATGGCATTCCATGAATCCATTTCAGCTGCCTCGAGGTCACTTAAAATTATAGCCATATAATAATTTTGTTAAGGGAATAAGTATGAAATTATCTGCGACTAATTTAAATAAAAATATATTGAATATATTGACTTAGAAATTATTTACTTTTGAGGCTGATAATTATAATTTTTACAATTTGACTTGTACTTGTAAATTAATTCGAGGCAGCATTTTTTTTTTAATTTTATTTATTTTTCTTAAATTTTATAATTTAGTTCTATAAATGTAGCATAATAATTAAGCACAGTTCTACAAACAATTATATTGACAGCAATTTAAGTATTATCAATCACTGCTCTCTTAAAGCGTGAAAATTAAACACGAATTCCAAATCCACATTGCACACTTTTTACTGCCCCAAAAAGTATGCTACATATGTTTTTTACGGAATTGATTCCCAGGACTGCGTATCGCAAAAGAGCTTATTAATTAATCTACCTGTTTTACTGACTGCTTTTAGATGTGAACAAACATTTTAATTATTTTTGAAATTTTAAGAGTCGTCACTTGAGTAGTGTTGTAATTGTTGTTGCTGTTGTTGTTGCTGTTGTTTTCCATATCACTTAACAAAAAGCCATTTAATGCTGTGCTCTGTAATCAGCACTTTAATCATGTTCAATTAACTGCTCTTTTAGATATGTAATACAACATCAAAAAGAAAAAAAAATACAAAAAACAGCAACAAGAACAACAGCAAAAAAAAGGCGGTAAATATATGCGAATGTGAATAATTGGCAGACGGACAAACTGAATAATATGCGATGGGGCAGTGCATAAATATTAAATATGTATTTGCACACTATATGTGTGTGTAAGCGTGTGTGTGTGTGTGTGTGTGTGCTGAACAAAAATGATATAAAAAGGTCGCTTAAATCTCGGTAAACAATAATTCCCCAGTGATAAAAACGCATTGCGAATTGTGAATAACGCGAATATGAATGCGAATGTGAATGTGAATGCATTAAGCGAATACCCGTGCCAGTTGCCGGCTTCCAAGTTGCCAGTTGGCAGTTGTAATGGCCACTGATAATGATGATAAACATAAAAGTGAAAATAATTTTCAATTACAGCAACATTAATAACCGATAATAATCCTAAACAAATATTGCAAAATGAGTACTCGGGACAGTGCGTGAGTGCAGCCAGCTAAATGTGTGCGTGTCTCATTTTCACTCTTCTCCTCTCTCTCGCTCTCTGAATGTGTGTGTGTGAGTGTGCATATCAATGAAATGCAAATTAATTGCCCAGCATGTGGCAGCAATTGGAAACGTGAACGGGAGACCATAAATGATAAGCTACTCTTCCACGTGTACACACACACACACACACACACACACACACACACACACACACGCACACACGCACACACACGCACACACATAAGCACGCACATACACTTTAAACAAATACGCAGTGTGCATTCATAAATGTAAGCTAAACCACATTATTACCCCAGACAGACAGTTAGACAGACTGTTGAACTAAACCATTGGCACTTTGTGAATGCTATGTGGGATTCGGAATGTTGTCGTCATTCCCTTGGGTCTGTCTTAATTGATACAACGATGATCATCGTCATCATCGTCATCGTCATCGTCAGCGTCATCGTCATCGTCATCGTCATCACTTTATGCTGACTATGCGCGACTTTGGTTCTTTAGCTTTTAGAGCACGCGACCGCAACAGCCACAAGCGAAACCATTGCCCTATTTCCCTCTCTTTCACTCTTTCTCCTTCTCTCGCTCACTCTTTTCTCCTTTACCAGTTGCGGCAACTGACTCGGCTGACCGCCACTTTTGCAACACTTGTATGTTGAATATATATAAAATATAAAAAATAAAAGTTTAGCTAAAAGTGCGCTCAAATCGTTGCTAAGTACTTAACAGCACACACACCACACACACTCTATACACACACACACACACACACACCACACACACACTTTACATACACACCACACACACACAACGAAAATTGTAAATTTAATGTGACTTTAGATACATTTGAAAAGTCCTAAATTAAGGTGTATTCTTTAAAAAATATATAATTAATAGTAGTAAGCATAAAAAAATTAAGCTATAAGTATATTAAAAAATTAAATCAGTAGGATTCAAATGAAAAGTACAACTTGTTAGAGCGGGTAATTTTTTAATGACATTCCCATTTCGACTGTGAAGATCCAATTTTATATTCTATCTGGCTGCATTTTACAAAAAATACGGACTGATCATTTCACGATTTCAAAGTTTATTAAACATTTTTTTTATTAGGTTTTTTTTTTATTAATTTATTTAACGTCAATTAAAAGCAGACGACGAAATAGTGAGTGAATTTTAAAAATAGTTGAATAATAAGCTTAACAACTAAAATTATTTTTAAAATTAAATTAAAACAAAATAAAAATATACATTTTTCAAAAGTGGCAAGGTTTGGGGTGTTCAAAAAATGTTAATTTAAATAAATAATCTATTTCTATTTTACTATAAGTTATCCTATCACTTTTCACTTTGCAATACTTCAACAGAAGAATATTCAATATTTTTGATCAGTTGAGTTGATATTTAATGATTTTAATTGATCTTGATCTGACTGAAGTATTTACTTGAGCACAAATAATAGCAATGAATTTTGGTGTATTTAATATGTTAACGTCTCGTAATGCTGATTTAAAACTGACCCTTTTGCGGGGCAGGGGCAATCCTCCTTCGTCAGCCAACCCCCTCGACAACGATATTTGAAAGGGGGGGTGTGTGAAAACTTTGGCAATTAAAAGCAACTCGTCGCTCATTTGCAATGCCTGCCCACTAAAAAAGGGCTGCGAACCCATTTCAAAGTGTGAAACAAAAATCAAGACACAATTAATTGCAAGACGTTTGTTAAGACCAAAGAAAACCAACAACAACAGAAACAGAAACAACAACAAAATGAAATTGAATTTTTCTCTATTTTTTTTTGTATATTTTTTTTCATTTTTTTTTTTTTGTCTTTTTGGACAGTGCAAATTCAATTGCGAGTGCTACAAGTTGTAGACGACGATTTGTAAAAATGCAAATTTCGCAAAAGTCTCGGCTGGCCATTTTGGCCATTAGGCGCACTTGCCACCAACCGCGAGGAATCAACCACTTGCAGTCAACATTTGTTATTTTCTATTTTCTATTTGCCATTTGCCTTTTGGCATTTTTTCTTTCATTTTTTTTGTGCTAGTTTCGCGCCCAACAACTGGCAACAGACTATAAACTTGGCTATTTCATTATATAAGTACATAAAAGTATCTTCTGATAGTAAATCGTAAATTCAGTCAAAGTTTGGTAATGGTCAAGATATTTGAAGCCTTCTTTAAGAGTCCAATCTTTAGTGGAGATTTCCATTTAATACTTCTATATTGAATTCTCTTCACTTAGACTTATCATACATTTAAAAATTTTAAATAAAACTAATGCCCGTTTTTTCAATGTCTCAATAAGGTATTTGATAACTATTTAAAAGAAAATGTAACGTAAAATGTATAGAAATTAATGTAAAATTTTGTACTATATGTTAAATAGGCATATATATGTACGTATAAACATTGAAAAAAAGACCCTAACACATTGTTCTTCTCAACTTTGGTGTATTTTATTTTTTATCTGCGGTTTTTTTTTTATAGTTTAATTTTTTTATTTGATATAATTTATATTGCAATTTGATTTTTCGTTTCACAATTAAGTTAAGTTAAGACTTTAAGGAATTCATGTAGTACATTAATTTCTCATTTATTAATTAAAAAATTGTAGATATTTTAAAATTGTTTTTCTGGTTCATTAAATTAAATTTCAACAAATTAAAAATAGTTTAGGTTGTGAGGCGTGTTGTTCCTGAATAACAAGCTTAAATTGAAATAAGGCCTAAATTAAAATAATTACGTTATTTTCGAATTTATGAACAGAATCAATACTAAAAAAACGTGTGCTTAGTTTAATTTCAACTTAAATAATGTTGGCTAAATAATTTATATTTTCCTGGGCTGCACTTTAATGCCTCGTCCGAGCTTCGAGTTTTCCCGGCAGTTTGTTCAAGTTTTGTCTTTTGGTTTTGGCTTTGGTTTTGGCCGGGTCCAATTCCCCGTTAGACGTCTCAAATTTGCCATTATCACCTATCATTGGCGCTTTGGCGTCCGTCGGATTTGTGTGTGCGGACCATAAAAAAAGGTGCCATGCAGATTGCAGATTGGCATCTTTGTATCTTTTTGCTGGTCTGCCTACATACGAGTTGGGCCAAACTCGACGACGACAAACTGAATTGTGCCATGCCATATATTTTGTTGTCGCACACACACACACACACATATGCAGTCAGCAAGAAGACACTTTATTAACACACACAAGCTTAACTTTTGCCAATGTCCTTAACCATAAATTTGCTTTGGTAAATCCTCATTGTCGTTGTGTGATTTAAACTTTTGGGGCGACATTGCCGCACCTAGGACTACAGTATGAAACAGGAATCCCTGCCAAACTGTCAGCCTCAAATCCACCTTTAAACAGGATCCGCGTGAGAGAGGGAGAGAGCGAGCGAGAAAGAGAGAGAGAGCAAGAGAGGCTAAGAAAATTGAAATGGTTGTCGTTTCCCAGCGGAGACGCCAAAATTTATGATAACGTGCGAAAATGTGAAAAACATCGGCTGGCCGTTGACTGAGAGAGATGGAGCGAAGGAAAGAGAGAGAGAGAGAGAGAGGGGGGGAACAAGACACAAGGGTTAATTGACTTTGGCTGAAAACGCGACTTGGCGCAACTTCAATTCTGGTGACCGGAAAATGAAAAGTGCTTAGGAGTAGGCCAGGAATCCAAAGGACACGAATACGGGAGTTGGCCTCGGAGTCAGCGCTCAACCTCAGGGGCCAGGACAAGTTCACTGGAATTGGCACAATGCTGGAGCAGAAGCCTCTCTCTCTCTCTTTCTCTCTCTTCTCTCTCTTGTTGTTGCCATCCAGTTGAACAGATTGACAAACAAGCCGCAGAGCAGCCAAGCAGCAACTACATTTCACTGCAGTTTGTTTGGCCACTCTACACTCTGAATCTGTGTGTGTGTGTGTGTGTGTGGGTGTGAGTGTCCTTTTTAGCATGTCTCCAGCTGCTGTCCTTTTGTCCTGTCTATCTGTCTCTGTGTGACTTTGCGTGTGCTGCTGTAATTTGCAGTCAAAGATTTGTAGTTGTTTTGCCTCCTGAACTTTTAGCTGTTGTCGATTTTGATACGAGATCTCTGTTTCCTTCCTTCCCTCCCGATGTTAATGAAAAACTCTGTCGGTTGGTCAGTCAGTCAGTCAGTCAGTCAGTCACTCAGTCTACTAGTCGCTTGATTACTCGCTCCAACAACTACAGGCAAAATCTATGCAAATAATTCAGAGCTGCAGTCCAAACCACAAAACACCAACAACATCCGATTTAGCTTCAACTTTAGCTTCAGTTACAGCTTCAGCTTCAGCTTCACATATTTATTTATATTGTTTTTGGGCAACTGCAAAATAAACGAAAATATATTTTACTGCAAATATTTTGGGAATTAAGTAATGTTCGGTTAACCATTTCTATCTCGATCTGCAGCACGCAACAACTTCGACTATATTTTTATTACTATTAAATCCTACAGTTTGAGATACTTTTCATCCTTATGGATTTGTGCATTTTAAGTTGTTGAATTACTCCCAACTTGGATATTATTATTACATTTATTTAATCCAACTAACCAAGGTTTTCAAATTGCTTATAAACTTTTTTTTTTAAAGTCCCTAAAAAAGTATTTTTTTTAGATTTAAGAAATTCCAAATAGATGAAAATGCAATCTTCAATGTCTGATATAAAAAATATAAAAATATATTTTAGATTTTTGCCTAAAATATTAGTTCCCTATTTGTATTCCCAGTCTAATTGTTACTAAGTAACTATTACCAATCTGTTCATTTTGCTTTAAATTAAAATTATTTATAATTGCTTAGTAGCTCTAATTTTTTTAAATAAATTGATTTTATGTCAATGTTTAATAAATATGTATTTAAATAAATAAAAATAAATAATTTTTATAAAATGTAAACTTTCTATTTCGTGGCCTTAAAAGGAAGTT
Organism: Drosophila subquinaria; assembly: GCA_037043405.1. NCBI lineage: Eukaryota > Metazoa > Arthropoda > Insecta > Diptera > Drosophilidae > Drosophila > Drosophila subquinaria. The sequence goes on along the minus strand of JBAMBL010002225.1, from coordinate 1,606,439 downwards.
CTTAAGATTAAAATGGCCAAACTCCAATAAATTCTGAATTCTATAATCAGAAGCTGTCTTCATTTAAACCTTTTCAAATTTTATTTTTTTGTTTAAGTTTATTTAATATTAAGTATTAAATTTTGATTTTTCAGATAACTCATTACAATTTAAGTATTTATAAAAGTTTTTCTGAAAAGTATTTTCATCAATTGCCACAGCTTTTGTGTTCAGTGTAGAACAAATGAACAGTTCATAACTGCTCTACAAATGATATCGATATCCTTTTAACAAAAAAAAAGAATAAAAAAAAGAGGAGGTCTACAAAAAATGAGAATTGAAAAGTATGAAATAAATCATGCCTTTGGCCAATTGCGTCAATTCAGCACATTCTTCTACTTACCACTTGCCCCCCTGTCAGTGTCCCGTTAACTCCTATGGCTGTGTGTGTCCCTGTCCCTGTCCGTGTCAGGCCTCCGTTATCCTCAGTTACTGCTGCCCCCGGTCACCCCCCCTTGGCTGTCAGAAGCTGTTACAAGGCTTCAGCCAGTTGCACACAATACAAACGACGGCGTTGCGAGTGGTTCAACGTGGTTCGGTGGCTCGGTGGCTCAAACGGTGGATGCGGATGGTCGACGCACTTGCCGCTGCCACTTGCCACTTGCTGCTGCCGCTGCTGCTGCTGCTGCTGCTGCTGCTGCTGCTGCTGCCAGCGGCACTGTCTATAAATATTTAAATTTCAAGTTTGGCAAAAGTTTTTTGCATGCATTACCGAGGCAAGGGCGAGGCGTGCTCTGGCAAAGGGGGACGGGGAGGGATGAATGAGGGGCAACGGGGGGCACTTTGTTGCGGCAAATGCCGGCAACGGCTGTCGCGGCTGTCTGGCTGCCCCTCAAACCCTCCTCCTCCCCTCTTGCCCCTTACATGCTCAACATGCCTCACGTTTTACATTTTTTGTGTTTTTTTTTTTTGGAGTATGAAAAAGTTTTTTGCAAAACTTGCAAGTGAAATGTTTGATTTTCAATGATTCAATAAATTATTTATATATTTGCGTGTGTCACCCCCACTTCACCCTTTCCCCTTTCTGCCCATTTTGGCTCCTAACTGAGAGTTGGAACAGCTCTCTAACCTATGAGTGTTGATCTGTTCAATTAACCCACGCTATGCATTAAAGAGCAGCATTCAGTTAATTCAGTTGAACCCAGCGACAACTGTCTTAACTTGGCCGCATCGAGCTGTTGGCTGTTGCTGGTAGCTGGTAGTTGGCTTGGTAGTTGGCTGTCTGCTGTGTTAGTTGGCAAGTGCAACGGCGGGCACATTTAAAAGCGATAAATCACCGTGTTTTTGGCAGGCGTTGCATCCACTTGCGGTGGCAGCGGTGCGATATCATTAACTTCCACAACTAACCACACCAAAAAAATAAAAATAAAAAACATAAACACACACACACACACTAACCGCAAAACGCATTCTAATCAGTGTTGCCATAACAGCTTTTTTCCAGTGTTAGCGGGAATTTTTAAAACTTCAATTGCGGAATTTAATAAAATGTGTTTTGGGGTTTCACTCTTTCTTTACTATATTTTTAAAAAAAATATTTTTGATATTTCCTTTATTAAATTGTGAATATGAATGTTCATCAACCATAGCATATAGCATACAATTTTTATTGACCATTATTTAAATCCAAAAATCGCTAGATGACGAACAGCCAGTGTACTTCAAAATATACCAAATTGCTCATCGAAAATATTTTCCTTTTAAGGGGAAATAAAATTGGTTCAGGAATAAAGAAAATGGAAATTGTCGGATCAAGATAAAAATAAATATTAAGTTTTTTTGTATGATTATTTTGACCTTTCTCTCACTAAAAACAGCTTTTTTTGCTTGCCAAGAGTTGGCAACACTGATTCTAATCTCAACTCTCATTGATTTCTCGCTCTCCCTCTCTCTCTTTCTCTGTCTGTCTCTTTCTACCGCAGCGATTGGCGCCCTTCAACCGGAGTTTGGCGAAAGCATTTCCAATGTGTCCGTTGCTGTGGGTCGCGATGCAACCTTCACCTGCCACGTGCGTAACTTGGGCGGTTTTCGCGTAAGTATTACCCCTATCCCTACTTCTCCCCCACCCCCGACACACACACCCACACACACACACACCCACACACACATACACACAGGTAAACTACTTAATTCACTAAACACATTATACTTGACTTTCATTAATGATACCAAAACAGAACACAAACGCTACCATTCCAAATTACACTTTCGCCTCGTTTTCACCTTAAAATGTGTTGCAACAAAGTAAAAGTAAATCTGTTATTTTTGCCCCTATCATATGCTTAACTAAAAACATTTAATATAATTTTTGCGGCTTGCGGTTTTGTTAACGGCTTTTGAGTCACATTCACATCTACATCCATATCCACAGGTGGGCTGGCTTAAAGCGGATACAAAAGCCATCCAGGCGATACACGAGAACGTGATTACACACAATCCACGTGTCACCGTCAGCCATTTGGATCAGAACACATGGAATTTGCACATCAAGGCCGTTTCCGAGGAGGATCGGGGCGGTTACATGTGTCAGCTGAACACGGATCCAATGAAGAGTCTGGTGAGTGAGCAGAGCGAGAGAGAAACAGTTGAAAAGATGGCTTAAATTAATGAAAAATAAAATAATTAAAAAGAAGTCAATTGTGATAGATAGAAGTTGTGATATGATAGAGCAGTTACATTGAAATAAATACGCCACAAAAAATTAAGAATGATAATGAAAGAAAAAAAAAGATGACAAATAACCCCAAGAAAATTATTTTAGTTATGTAAATAAGTACATATTTCAGGTTTTTGATCTATTTTTTTTGTAAAAAATGTTTCTAAATCTCGTTTAAAAAGAAATACTCTGGAACCATTTGAAAAATACAAAATTGATATTCCTCCTATTTGGAACAATTGGGGGAAATGCATACAAAATTGGAAAATATATAAAAATAAAACTACATGTCAAAAGTCTCGACACGACTATGAATTGCTACTACTATTTTAATGATATTTGTGGCAATTGCTACTACTATTTTAATGAAATTAGTAGCGATTTCTACAACTATTTTAATAAAATTAGCAGCAGTTTCTACCAGGGATTAAAACCCTAACCGAAACCGTAACCTTTAACCGGTAAAAACCGATTGAAATTTAAAACCGTAACTGAAACCGTAACCGAAAAATAAAATTTTCATTTGACCGGAACCTTAAAACCGAAACTCTGTAAACCGAAATAACCGTTTAGTAACCGTTTCATTTATAAGGGTTAATTTCGGTTTTTCATACATCCAAAAAAAGGTTTATTTTTTATTTTTAATTTTGATTTTTGCATTTAATTTTCTTATTTTAATTTTGAATTTTTATTTGTGATATTCATGATCGAATTTTCATAGCACTGAATAAGCGCAAATAAAATAAATTTGTTAAATGAAGTATTAAAACTGTTGAAATGTAACTAAACTACATCAAACTGAAGAATATGTGAAATTAAACATTAAGAAAGTAATGATTTCTTAATTATTATTATTATATTATTAATATAATTATATTTTTGCAAAGATTTTTTTTTTTTGTGAACCGAAACCATACCGGTATTTCAAAACCGAAACTTACCAAAACCGGTTCACCGTTACGAAACCTTTATTTAAAGATTTTGCGTAACCGATAATCGAAAACCTAAATGCGAACATTACCGAAACCGTAACTGAAACCGATATTCGTTTCAGTTTTAATCCCTGGTTTCTACTACTATTGTTGTGAAATTATCAGCAGTTTCTACTACTATTGTAGTGAAATTTGCAGCAGTTTCTACTACTATTGTATTGAAATTAGCAGCAACTGCTGCTACTATTATAGCAACTACTACTACTTAAACGCTTTTGCATTTGTAAAGTAGAATTTGAGTTAAATAGCTAAACAAGTCTGTGGACATTTGTTAGTATTTGAACTGTACTTTAGCATACTACAATAGTAGTAGCATAGCAAAGGTCACAGCGCATGAATAATGCTGCCAGCTAAGAAGACAATGAAAATGTTTATAAATAAATATATATTTTGTGCGTTGCGCACACAACTTGGACGCAGCTTGAAAGCAATTTTGCAAAGTGTTCAGAAATATTTCACGAGGTGATGGGGAAGGGAAAGGGGAGAGAAAGAGAAGGGGAGAGTAAAAAGAAGTAAAAATGGAATGCAACGCACTTGTCGTCGCACACTTATTGTACGTTTGTTCAACACACGACGCTTCTGCCCACTCCCCTTCCAACTGCCCTTTGACATAGCTCCCACCCTCCCCCTCCTCCACCCCCTGCTCTTCAGACACTCTTGCCATTGTTCTATGTCCTTGTCGAGCAAGTGAAAGAAAGCGCAGCAAATCGAAAGCGAAAACTATGGCAAATAAGGCGAAAACACACACATATACAAATGTACTTACACACATATTATTACAAGCAAGTGTGTGTTAGTGTGTGTGTGTGTGTGTGTGTGTGTGTGTGGTGGACGCACGTACACTCATGTGTCCAGCCAAGTGAAGTTTATGGCGCCAATAAAATGTATTTCATGCTTCCTTAATTTTTATTTTTACTTTAACGCTTCTCACAAGGACAACAAGGCGAGGGACTGGGAAGGGGGCAATAGCTGCCACTGCAACGTACAGTGCAGAGAGAGAGAGAGAGAAGGAGAGAGAGAGAGAGAGAGAGAGAGAGAGAGAGACTACACACGCAGTTGTAGCCCAATTGTCTTATGCTTTGTTTTCATTTCGTTTGCTTTTCTCTTGTATCTATGTATGTGTGTGTGTTTACTTGTCTTTTATTTTTTGTTTTCCATTCTATTAACATTGCTTTCTTCTTGCTCCCCCCTCCTCCCCCCTCCTTACCATCTTATTGCCTGCTTCTGTCACAGTCCTAAACTATTTAGCGTTATTTCATTTGCTCTCCTCCATATACCATGCATAAGTATATGTATGTATGTATGTATGTTTGTGCCCCCCTCCCCATATGCCTTTGGGGGGCATAAAATCGCTTGCCTGCTGTACTTACAGTTCCTGCTTTATGACCTCGGCTGCATAATCAGCAAATTTTCGCTGAGTGTATAGTAAATTCAGTTAACCAGCCGCCTTTCTGCCGACGCTTTTCTGATGACGCTTTTATAAGCCATTGTTAGCGTGGTTAACATTATTGTTGTTGTCGCTGTCGTCGTTGTTGTTGTTGTTAGACAACATTTATACCTGTGCTCTGTGCTTGGCAAACGTTCGAGTATTAAAACGGTTTCAGCTTCATAACACAGTTCAACAAACTGCAACTACAGTTAAGCTTGCCTGGCACAAATCGGCAACTTTTATTTTCGCATAGGATATGCTATCATAAAAAAGATTCTATTTTAATTGCAGTCTTGAATATATATAAAAAAAATATTAAAAAAAAAAATAAATAAATGTATGAATAAATAAATATTTACATAATTAATATAATATTTATTTATAATTACGAGAATTATGTATAAATGAGTCAAAAAAAATAACAAAGGCCACTTTTAATTTTTAACAAAGTAAAGTAAATTGAAAGATTTGGAGTGATATATAAACTGTGATTCCATAGCATTGTAATTTTTTAAACCTTTATTTAATACTGGTTCGAAGATGGTAAAAAAACAGTTAAGAACTAAGCAAATTCCGATATTTAGATAAGAATTTACTTAATAACATTAAGGCAATGTCTAAGATATTTAATGACTATTAAAGCACATTTTGATTTAAAATGTGTAAAAAATAATGTCAGCTATGAAACTATATACAATATGTTCGATAAACATTAAAACTAAATGTATACTAAAAATAATAATATCTTCTTATCATGTTTAATTTCAGATTGGTTTCCTTGACGTTGTTATACCACCGGATTTTATAAGCGAGGATACTTCGTCGGATGTAATTGTGCCCGAGGGCAGTTCGGTGCGCTTGACATGTCGGTGAGTGCAATTATTTTAATTATGCTTATATATTTATTCAGTTGTAAAAAAAATACTTGTCAGAACGGGCCTTAGACATTCAGAATAAAATAGATAGATTAATACATCAGATAGTTGATCAATATATGTAGTCAGCATTGTTTATCTTAGAATCAGGGGAAGAAAGTGCGCCCAATGCACATCACAGTAAATTATATGTCTTTTCTAGACAAAAATGTTTGTTTTTAAAGGATCATTGTATTTGAGTAACGAAAAATTAAAGAGCTTTGCAGCTTGAAAAATCAAAAAAATGATTCTTTACATCTAGGTTTAATTTGTGTTTCCACTGATAATAATAAAATTTTTCAAATCGTTATTTACAATATGTAGAAATTTGTAAAGAATCTTAAGATCTTAAGGCAACATTTTCTAAATTATTTAGCTGACTGAAATTGTTCCTTCAACTTCCAGGCGACACACTTATGTAAATATATGAACACATATGTACATATAAATATTTGTTTATTTATCTAAATAGATGTACTCGTATTTGTAAGTGTTTGAGTGTATATTTTGGCTCGTTTGTTAATTTAGAAGCTAATAGTTGAGCAATTGGAGTGTACGAGTGTTGGCTTCTTAACTGGCTAACTGGCTAACTGGCAAATCCCAGCCAAATGGGCTATCATCAGTAAACATCGGAGAACGAACTCCACCCGCATCATCATCATCATCATTATCATCATCATTTAATAATGTCAGCAAATTAAGCGACACTTCATTTCTCTTGATTTGGGTCGGCGCTTTCCATATGCCCTCTTTGGGTCAAAAGCGAGAAAGCGAGTCCAACAGTTGTCAAGGAAGTTATGTAACACATACACTAACACATAATACATATATGTATACGTATATCCACATGAAGATACTTTTTCATCAGATGAAACAATTGTAATTTGCAAGTCAAACAAAGCTTTAATTGGATTGACATTCGGATTACAGGGTATCGTTTGGTTGAGTGGTAGCTTGTGTTGGCTTATCGCCAGTTAGCTCTTGTTATTTTCAGCGGTTTTTCCTTTTAGAGCTAACTGCGACAACGACTCGCCGTTGATTTATGAACTTGACCACGACCACGAAGTAATTTTAACGATTTAACCGCAGAATGATGGAACCAAAGCGATAAACGCACTCTCCTCGCTAGTTTCTCTACATACATACATATATTTTCTAAGTGTAGGTATGTGTGTGTGTGCGTGAATGTGTCTATGTATGTGTGTATATGTGGAAAGCTATTAGAGACATCGTCTACCATTTTTTTCATTTTAATACCACTTAGGGCAAGTCCCATAAAATGAATTTAACTTTAAGCATACATACATATATACACACACCCAAACAGACACACACACACACACACACACACACTCACACACGCATACACACAGTCACAACAAAATTAAAACGACTGCTGGTCACACTTGGCCAGACGACCAGATTGTTAAAATGTTTTTACTTTTTGTTTCTGTTTCTGTTGCTGTTTTTGTTTTTGTTTTTTATTCTATTTGTTTTTGTTTTTGTTATGTTATTATTTTCGTATGGCATCTGGAAGCTGCTTCTGTTGCGGTTTCAGCAATTTGTTAATTTAATTTGTTAATAGCCAAGTAAATGTGTATGCGTATGTGTGTGTGTGTGTGTGTGTGTTTGAGTGTGTGGATGGATGCGTCTCCAACAAATGAAAATTTTGTTAATTTTTGAGTTTTGTTTCCTTGGCATTTATTGCACTTGGCGAGTGCAACTTAAATCACAGCTTTCTTTAAAAGTATTAGCTTACTTAGCATAATAAATTTATTCCCAATGCTAGTTAAATTGTGCTTCCAGGTGAAATGCAAAAGTTGAGATTTTAAAATTTTGTATTTTAAATTTTTAAGCTAAGAAAAGACAAGTGGTTGACTACAGAATACCTCGTACATAAAATTCTACATCCCTCTTCGCTCATCTTATTAAATTTAAGGTGACCATATCATTTAAACAATCTTAAAATTTTAATATTTTCCTATTTTATACGAAACAAAAGCGCCGAGAATATTCTCTATACAGAGCAATTGATTTTTATTTTTTAATATTTTAATAATTTGATTTATTTTCTTTAAATTTCAGCTTTAAACTTTTATTGTTATATTCCTGTGTGTTTAAAGCAAAGTAATTACGTAGTCGACTTAAATTTACTCTATATTCGAAAACTTTTTTGCTTAAAAATTTAAGTAAATAACATTTTCTGGATTAAAATTATAATAATTAGGTACACGTTGATATGAATATTGTCTTTTAAATCAAGAATATTCGATCTAATTAGTTTTGTATTACAGTAAAACATAAAAAAAACACATTTTGTAAAGCATAAAAGGGTAAAAAAACGAGAAATCTGGATACTATTCTATGTTAAATTATATTTTTAGACATAAAGTCTTAGTTTTGGGACCAAAATTTGTTTTTTTCGACGTTATTTGATCAGTGCAATAGTATCTAAATATAAACTTATAACAATCTAGCTTTAGTCTTAGTCTCGTTTTCTTAGTAGATATTAAAATGATCAACTTTGCATAGTATTATATGAGAGATTTTAGTTGAATTAAGTCCACTTAATTAGAATAATGCACTTCCCATATTTATGGGATATTCCCACTCTCTACTCGGGCATACTCGTCAAAGTCATATTGTGTTTAGAGGGAATAATACTGGAATAGTAAGTATCTGCTTATTATATAAGCATGTACTTGAACAGTTATCAGCTGTCTTTTGACGTATGGAACATATGCAGCTCATATTCGTATGAGCAGATGTATGCAGCTATTTTCATGAATAAACATGTTGCTGCAAAACGCATTAAAAGACAAAGGGCGGGAGGGTGTAGGAGTGTAAGCGAAAGAGACAGGGAGAGCAAGGGGAAGATGGGAAATCAGACAAACAATTCAGGCTGGCAGTCGTTTAGTTTGGTCTTAAACCAACTTAGCAACTAAGCAACTGCTTCTGACTGGTGCCCAGGCGGTCTCTTGCCATTGTGTTGATTCTGCACTCGGGACGAACTCTAAATGTCTCAGGCTGTTTTACTCTCTCCCTCTCTCTCTCTCTCTCTATATACACATATATATGTGTGTGTGAGTGTGTGTCTGTGTGGGTGTGTGAGACTTTCTTTTGCTTGGCTATTTTGCATCTGTTTGCGGCATCATAAAAATTTACCACACCCGTGTCTGCAGCGCTGTTAAACTGCTTGCTTCAACATGCAGCATCACCCCCCCCCCCCCCCCAAGAAGGGGGGCGAGTACTCTTCACCCCCTTTTTCCCAAGACCATTCAACAGAATCTCAGCCACAGACGGCGACTGCTGTTGGCCAAAAGAACTTGGCGTTCGGGCCAACACAATGGCCACCAAAGCCAGCCGCATATTAAATTGAATAGACAAAACTGAAACTCAAACTCCATTGCCTAATTTATAAGACAACATTAAAGATGTATAACACGTTTGACAATTTGCACAATTAAATTAATTAATATTTATACTTTATATTTATCTTGTACTATTTAACAGAGCACGTGGCTATCCGGAACCTATTGTCACCTGGCGGCGTGAGGATGGCAGTGAAATCATCCTGAAGGATAATCAGGGCACCAAAACACTGGGTAAGCAGTGCAAGAAATCGAAAAAGACTAAAAAACAGCAAGATTTTGCATACAACAACAAAAATAAAATAAAAAACTCAAGCAATAGATATCAATGCGAAGTAGACGAATTATTTTCATATTTAAATTGTTTTTATTGCTCTAATCTATAAGCGAATTCTTGTTGAAAATAAGATAATAAATTAAAATTATTTAAATAGATTATTGTGGAAATGATACAGATAAGTTACGACTATTACTTTCCTCTCGATTTCAAGTGAATAATGCACTTATTTTATTATTGCCCAAAAAAGTATGCTGCATTATTTTTTTGAAATGTAAGATTGTCATTTCTTCCAATTTATTTGATTCCAAATGTTCTCAATTCTCTATTTTTTATGGCAATGCTTTAAATATAACATTCACAAAAGCTTAATATTTTAATAGATAAAACTTGTTAAAGATCTTTTTTGTTTTCTGTTGTTTCCCGCTCATGAGTTAAATGCAGCCAAATCTTAGCACTATATCAAAGAAAGGAATGATTGAAAGATTTCTTGTTGAGTGAAAAATTAAATGCTTATGGACCTTTTCTAAGCTTGCCAACTTACTTGGTTGAAGATGTTTAAGCAAGTTGATTTTAAAATATATTTTAATTGGACTTACTGCATCCAAATTCCAAAATGCGTCATATTATCTAACCAATCTTCAAAAGAAATTAAATAGTTGTCAGTTATGCAAAGTTAAACAAATTTGGATAACATAACATAATATATAGCTACTATAGGAAAAAGCTGATAGATGTAATATTTAATTAATTGTTTCATGCATTTGATTGTACGAATAATACAAATCGTTACTTGAAATAATCGATTCAAATCAAGCATTCAATTAAACAGCCTCATTCAGTAATTTTGCCCTTTCTGTATTTATTTTTTAACTCATTTGCTTGACTCTTTTTTCTCTGTCTCGTTTACAGTCTCCTCGTTCCGTGGCGAAGTGTTGAAGCTGACGAAAATCTCACGCAACGAGATGGGCTCGTATCTGTGCATCGCCTCCAATGGAGTGCCCCCATCGGTTTCAAAGCGCATCCAGCTCAGCATACACTGTAAGTAGAGGCCAACCCGCAATCTCGTTGCTTTAAGCTGAAGAGTGTGAAGTGGCAAGTGGCAAGAGAAGTGGAGTGAGAGGGGAGAAAGGTGGCACCAGCTGGCGAATGAGTGGCATTAATTAGAGACCTGTGGTTGGTCAACTTTTCTTTTTAGACCCTGCTCTCAAAAAAAAATACAATTGGTCGTATAAGTTTGTCACAAGTGAATCGTCCCTAGAAGGCAGAAGGAGGCATGGTAGACCCCATAAGCTATATAGAGACAATATATAATAATTAGTGACAGCAAACTTCAAATGCAGTCGAAATTTGAAGTACAGCGGGGGCCAAAAGTATTTTGGCACGCTTTAAAGTTAGTTCTAGTCAAAATTTGAGCTTACTTCATGTAAAGTTTGGCATCAATGAATACAGAGATTGACTCTAACCAGCTAGCTACAGGGTCTTCCACGGCCAAGCTCGCTCGTCTGTAGCCTATGCCACTAGTTTTTCTGTTACTTGCTGTTTGATAAATATGTGTGCATACTCGCATGAATGTGAATGTATTATACATATCATTAGTGTGTTGTTGCCACACAGCTCAGAGGCAACTTCAACCTAAACCTCAGCCGCAGCAGTTTGAGTCCGAGTCCGCATCCAAATCTGAACCTCGAACTGTAACTCAAACTCAGCTCAACTCTCAGTTTGAAGCTGGCCAGCTTCGTGGTGTTTATCTAGCTTAGTGTGCTGGCATTTTTCCCTCCCTCCCCCTTTGGTCTCCACTCTCCACTCCCCTTTAACAGCTCTAGCCACAGTTATCAACAGCACACACACACACACACAGCCACACACACTAGCACAGTGGCGCCCTCAGCTATGCTGTGAGAAAAAAGAACAAACTCAAAACTCGCAATAGTAAAGCGAGCAGCAACAATGAAAGAGAGAGCGAGAGAGGGAGATAGAGAGAGAGAGAAAGCTTAATAAAGTGGAGCATGAGGTGAGTGGGGTTAAGGTAAGCAAGGGGTGAGGGCTGAAGGGGGGCAGGGGGCAGGGACAGCTTGCGCTGTGTGTGGCGCTAACTCGATTGTCGTTGTCGTTGTTGTAATCCGTTTAAATCCAGTCACTGATACTGGGCATTACCTTGATGCCTTGTGCATTGTGTTTGTTGTTGCCCCCTCCGTCGCCACCTTCTCCACCCCCTCCTCCTGAGTCTCATTTTTGTTGTTGGGGGCCACAGTTTTTTGTCAAACCTGTCTGCAGCACGTGCGACATTCACTGCTGACGCTTGGTGGCCTCTGTCTCTGCCGCTGCTAGCGTCGCTGCCAGCATGCGGCAGTTCACTCAATCATCACGACTTCAGCAGCGGCAACAACAGCAACAACAACAGGAACAACAGCAGCAACAACAGCAACAAGAGCAACTCCATTGCGCTTGTTTGTCCACTCTGCAGCTCCGCAATACCAATTCCTCAACTGGCCTAGACTGTGTTGACCCGGCCCGGCATATGCTGTCCAAGTCCAAGTCCCAGTCCTAGTCCTAGTCCTTGTCTATTACACCCTTGTCGAGAGTATTACGCAAATGTCACAGCATGTGTTTAAACCAGGGACTGTAATCATTATAAGTGTCATTAAAAAAATTTTGAAATAATGTTTAATTTTAGTTTTATAGATTTGCTCACAGAATACTGATTAATTTTAAGTTATACTTTACTTCTCAACCAACAATCATTATTTTTGGGGACAAAAAATAAAACTTAAGGAACAATCATTATATCATGAGTTTTATTCTTTGCTCAAAATAAAACTCAAGTTGTAGTTTCGACTTTTTCTTAGGAAACAAAGGCTAGAATGATACATATTCCTATTCAATAAGCAAAGACAATCTATAATAATAATCCATTTAAAAAAAAATTCTTGTGATCATCAAAATAAGCCTTGTCGAAATTACAAACTGAGTTTTATTTTGAGTAAAAAATAAAGCTCCTGAAATAATGATCGTTCCTCAAGTTTTATTTTTTACTCAGAAATAATGATTATTGGTTGAACTAAAGTATAACTTAAAATAAATCGTTATTTTGTGAGCAAATCTAAAAAACTATACAAATTTTAATAATGGTGAAAATGCATAAATTAACCATAGAGATAAATATTAGTATTTTCCTCGGTGTCTCAAAATTATTATCAGGGGTGCCAGAGAAATTGCTTTCGTTTGAATTTGACATACATTTCATACAAATTTAAATAAATGATTTTACAAAAAAACACAAATAATCATTATTTGAAGTCCCTGGCTTAAATTTGAATTCCGATATATAATTAGTCCGAGCGGTGTCAGAAGCTCGGTGGTCCCAACCAAGTGGTCTATTTTTATTTATTTATTTAGCACGACTAAAAGCAGTCTGCAGAAGTAAAATAATTATTAAAATTCAAAATTAAAATTAAATTAAAATTACAAAATAATAAAATAAATTTATGTAAACTTTAAGATATAAACTGAAAAGAAAAAAGTTAAATTAAGTTAAGCCTGGGATAAAAAAATAATAAAAAATTGATCCAACATTTGTTGCAAGGGTTGGGGAAAAACCCAGAAAAACTCAATCAGATCAATAAAGAAAAATTAGTTAGAGATTTCTTGGAAGACCACTGATCCAATGGGGGAGAAATTAACACAAGGTCAAATTCAGTCCATTGAGATCAGAAATCTACCGGAGGTGGTTAAAAAAAGATGATTTAATTCGCTCGAGAGAGAGATAAAACCAAGAAAAAAATATTTGATTCAAGAACGATTTTTTATTCATTCTCCGCGAATATTTTAAGTATCTATAAGATTTTTTTCAGTGAATTTAAATGTTTCAAGTTAAGCTTACTTAATTGAATTTAATAAAGGAACATCTATTTGCTTTTCTATTTCTTAAAATTTAAAATAAATAATTACATATAAATACAAAGGCAATAACTATTTTATTATTAAAGAAAGAAGTTTGCGTTAACAGTATGAAAATGTACAGTAGAATACAAGGGATAAGGGGTATCAAATATTCGGTACGCTGAAGAAAACTCTTCTTTCTTGTTTCTGTTTGCTTTTGCTCATTTTGCAGAAAGAGCGAGAGTAAGAGAGAGAGAGAGTGAGAGAGCAATAGTCTCCGACTTGTCGCCATGCTCATCCATTTGGTTTTTAGGTGTCAAAATCACGCTTTTTAACATTTTGACATTTTGTTAATGTGGCCTTTAAGTGTGTTGGCCAGTCGCAGCGCGGTCTGGCCTGGTCTGGTCTGGTCTGGTCTGGTCCGTGTTTTCCCGCTTGGCTTAAACCCGATGCCAGGCTATCACTATCTTCAGGTTGCCAGTTTCCAGTTTGCCAGTGGCAGGCGCTACCTTGCGAAAGTTGTTGATCAACTTGAGGGCAGAGTCTGCCATGGGAAGAAGAAGAACCCTTTTCCAGATACTCGTACTGCTCCTGCTCTTTCTTCTTTTTTTTCCTGCATTTTCCTGCTTTTGCCGACTGCGTGATATTTGTGTGTATTTTCGTTTTCGCTTTTCCTGTTGCTATTTTTGCTGCAAACTTACTCACAATTTGTTTGGCAAATGTTGCGTCTGTTTTTGTCCCCTTTCTCCCTGAGCAAGTGAAAACAAAGTTTTCCGGCAGCTTGCGAGTTATTTGCATGGCCTTCGTTTCATTCTGTGCCATCTTCAGAAGGGAAACTGCTTGCAACTGCCGCTGCCTGATAAAGCCAGGCTGCAATTGCAGCTTGCCACATGCGGCACCGACACCGACAACGACAATGATACCAACAGCGACACTGACAACGACAGCTACATCGACATCGACATCGACACCGACATCGTGACAGACAGAGGGACAGACAGAGAGACAGCGAGACAGCGAGACAGCGACACCGACTGCGAATATCCCCTTGCGTGTTTCCGCGCCATTTGCTCAAGTTTCCTGCCTTGTTAGCCACCTTCCTGCATGGCTAATTAAGGACGTTGAATTGCTGCCGCGTGGCAGGAAACCAAACCAGGACGCGCTACAAGCAATTACCCCACAATTAGCTGTTCACTGTCTTCTCTCTGCTCTCTCCTCTCTGCTCTCTGCTCCCACTCTCTCTCTTTTCCTTTTACATATCTCATTCCTTCCTTTATCCAAATCTTGGTAAACATATTCATATTGCTTAGTCATTTAGTCCAAGGATTTTCTCTCATTTCCTGCTGCTTACATCATTATTCTCCTATTTTCCCCATTTCATATTCTTCTTTGTTCATGTAAGATCATTTTCCTACTTGTAAACCTGTTCCCAATTTTATCCCAGTAGTTGAAGTATTTAAGCCTTTTAGTTCTTACCGTTTGGTATCGAAATGTTGGCTTAAAATTGTTGATAGAAACATATTTTTCAGAGCAGTCTACAACACTTATTTTTCATAAAATTTTTTTAGTTTTCTGATTTTTAACTTAAATATCAAATTTCGTTAAGTTTTCGAATTCTAATAAGTTATACCAGAAGATTAGATATTTCTTCATCCACAAGAGCAAGCGCAATATGTACACTAAAATGTTAGAAAATGAAGTGTAAATTAAAGTAAATTTTGAATGAATTGAGGTAGAATTTAAGGCAGAATGTTTCGGGCCAAGCTCGTTGCGTCGAATATTGCATTTTGCAGTTCGCAAATCGAACGCAAATAAATGCGACAAATCGCTAAAAATCACGTACGCCTAAGAGAAAACCTGAAAACCAGAACCTGAACCTGAACCCGAACCAGCCTCAGCATCAGCATCAGCACTAGAAATTCACAGATGATTCAACAGTAGCAACAATTTTCAATTTTTCTTTTTTTTTAAATTTCTTTTTTTTGCTCTCCCCGTATGAATATATAGTGCAGATGCCTTCAATCTATATTGAGCTACGGTTCTAAGCCATAACAAAAAACAAAGCTACAAAAAAAAAGAAAGAAAATGAAGGAAATAGTAGGAAAATGGGGAAAAAGTAGATACAGGTTGGGTCTATTTGCGATGCCAATGAGGTGAAAAATACACGTCATTGGGTTTTTGTGCTGGACTTTTACCTTTAGCTCAAAAGTCCTACAATGGCCTCCCAAATGTGATGAGGTGTCGCTGTTTCTACTGCTCTCCGACTTTCTCCCTCTCCCTCTCTCTCTCTCTCCATCTCTCTCTCTCTGTCGCTTTGTCTGTCTTTTGGTGAGCGTTGTAATTGTAGTTGCAGCTGGTGCCTGGTCTATTCATACTGCGACGACGTCATTAGTGCATATTTGTGGCTTTGTTTGCCACAAGTGAGCAACGGGGGGCAGCAGCGGGTTAAAGGGGGCAGATGGGGGAGATGGGGGAGCTGAGGCTGGTAGTGGGAACTGCAGGCGTGGCTGCTGCCAAGGCACATGCTCGGAATAATCATGGCAAAATTTTAAATCGCAAGCGAAAGTGTTTGCCTGCCTAGCTCCCAACTCGTCATTCTCCCCTCGTCGCTCACAGTGCACTCTCCAAAAGTAGCATGTGTGTGTGTGTGTGTGTGTGTGTGTGTGTGTGTGTGTGTGTGTGTGTGTGTGCGTCTGCATGCAGATTGAAAATAGACGCAGTCAACCAGCACTCATCCATTGGTCAAGCGGGCAGAAGAGGCGCTCGTCCACAGCCTCCGAGTGCCAGTGACAGGGGAGATTTTTCTACTTGAGCAAAGTCCAGTTTCTGCTCCTCCATCTCCTCCTCGTCTTCCTTCTCCTTCTGCACCTGCTTCCACTGCAGCTGCAATGTGCGTGACTTACATGTCAATTTGGTGTGCTGATTTCCGCATGACACTAGCTGCAAATTGTGCTTAACCCATGGATTAAGCTGATTATTAAGCAGTCGAAAACTCAGAAGTTCTTCAAGGCTCCAAAGCTTAGGTGTGTCTAATATTGAGCTATGAGCTCATTAAAGTTTTCAAGAAAACTTAAATTAAGTTTTTGTAATTTAAGTGCCAATATTTTAATATTTAGGGTATTCAGAAACTCTAATATTTGTGTTTTGTGGCAAAGTGTTATATGTTGTTATGACAACAACATGCCCTGGGGTATGTATACAAAATTCGTCGTATTGAGACAAAATTTCAAAAGGAGAAAAGTTGCCAGACTGTCTAAAGTATCTAAGGAAATAAGGTCACACTGAGGTTGGTATTGGTATTGGCTGTAAAAGATAGTAAGTTTTCTTGGTCCGGTGGCTCTACGGTTAGAGTCGCTGACCTGTCAGAATTCGAATTTTCAGTTAATTAACTAGGGTTCGAATCACACAAATGATAATTTTAGTGAGTTTCCCTAAGGACAGATTTTTAATTTAAATAAAGAGATGCTAATTTTTTTAAATTATTAAATTGATTTTTTTCAGTGGCAAAAGCATTAAAAAACACAAGAGTAAGAGAGGGTGAAACCAAACGCATGAGCTAAAACGAAATAAAGAGAGTGCTTGCTTTATACAAAACAGCTGTTCATTAAAATTTAACTCAATGATATCATAAATACGACAACAGAACAGAACAGCTACAGTGTTATCACTTTGCCACATAACACAAATATCATAGTTTCTGAATACCCTATCTATTTATTGATTATTATTCTCAAATTATCTATTATTGGTGAGCAGCAAAAGCTTTTTAAAGTCAATCAACTCATAATAAAAGCTTGTAAGCAAGATTAATAGCATTGTGTGTTTGCTTTCCTCGTTTTCGAATGATAAGTTCAATGCAAATAACTTAAATATCCCTGGGTTGAAACCTATTTAGCTTTAAGCACATTAAAGCTTAAGAAAGCTTGGTTTAAATGTGAGATCAATTGAAATATAAATTTTGTGATGCTTATAACACAAAGGCAGAAAGTGTTGATTGTGATAATCAACAACTTTGCGCAGAAACAATGACTAAGCTTTTAAGCTTGTTAAAGTTTATCAATGTGATCTAATCTCGATTGGAAACTTAATCTTAATTATAAGTGAAGACAATCAGCTGGACTCTGATTAAATCTTTAGTACATGTTAGCTGCTTTCTAAGCAAGTGTCATTAGCTTAATTTAACGAGTACTTTGCACAGTTGTGCTTAACTGTGATCGTACACCTGCTACACACGGGCTGATCGCTTTTAACACGTGTATATCTGTATGCATACATATACATATGTGTGTATGTGGTTTTACCAACAACACACACACACACACACACACACACACAGACATACGTACTTGAACTTAAGTCTATACGGTTGTAGTGTGTGAGCAAATAGATAGTTGATAGATAAGACATATGCACTCGACCATAGAAATCAATTAAAATCCAACGACCTTACAAAACTGTCCACACACACACACACACACACATAGAGACAGGCACACCTAGACACACACACATGCACACATACACATGTACGCACATGCTGAGGTCATTGTTGCAACCTGCTGTCGTTGTTGTTGTTGTTGGTGTGCACACTGCAATCGACTATCAATGCAACATGGCCAGCAATGTTGCCACACGCACACAAAACCTACTGACACATACACACACACATACACACACACACAAACTGACTGTGGGGTTAGCCATGTTGCAAGCAACGGCCTGTGGCAGCTTTGGCAGTTTTACAAAACCACCAATTTTGGTTATAGCTCGGTGGACGTCTGCTAGTAGACACTGTAGACTCACTACACTCACTGTGTGTGTGTGCGTGTGTGTGTGTGTGTGGACACAGCAGGGTGGCAACTCTACCTAACACAACTCTCTCTCCATCTCTGCCTCTTTCTCTGCTGGGCAAGTGACAATAAACACGCACACGAATTGCAAAAGAGTTGCCATTGCGCTTCAGAGAAAGACGTGCGCTGCATTTGCATTGCATTTTGATAACCGCACAGAGTTATGCTACACACACAATTGGCCTTCTATGCATATGTGTGTGTGTGTGTGTGTAGGTGTGTCTTTAGGTGTAGCTGTTTTTACTACATCCATATACATATGTATGTTCACAAGCAGATACTTTATAATGCAACTGCTTTTATTTAAAGTCGCTGCTCAAATTGTGAGCAGCATTCGCCATTGTTGTCATTCCTTATCAGTTCGTGCAACGAGTAAGCTGTCTGAAAGAAACGAGTACACAAAAAAAGCCACAACAATTTCAATTGTGCCACAACAATGGGTTGCAAGCTGAGCATTGATCGAGCATTACGGCAAACAATAACTGCTGAGCACAATGGGCGTAACTGGAACGCGAATTTGAACTCGCTAATGTTACTCGTTACTTTTTGCACTTTTATTCAACTGTTAGTTTTGCATCACTTGGGAGAACTGTCCTCGCTCTCGCTGTTAGTTAATCAAAATTACATTGCTTAATTTTACATTACTCTCGGTAATAAAATATAGCGAATAACTTTACTCGCTCATCAGTCTCGTTGCGTTTTTAACTAAATGTTTCAGTAATTGTCAGAGCTTTCAGTAACATTGTTGTCAATGGCAAATACATAACGAGTAAGTTTACAGCCTCATCACTCTCGCTGCTTGCTGCATTTGCTTTTGTAAGTTTACGCAAACTAACGAGCATTAAGTTTTTTTTTTCAATGGGTAATATAAACACATTGTCGGCGATTATAAAATACAGCGAGTATCTTTACTCGTTGCGTTTTGCAGTTAATGTTTCTTAGTGTCTTATAAAGCTCGTGGGAATTGAGAAGTAATAGTGGCTTTTACTTTTACCCGATTATCCTTACCTATCCTATCCTTGTTACTCGTTAGTTTATATAAGACATATTTTATATTTACTTTTGCTCTCGTTACTCGTAATTAGTTACTTTGACATTATTAAATCAGTGAGGCATATACCCAATGTAAATAGTAGCTACACATTCATATACATATATTTGTCGCTGGGAGTCGAGTGAGTTGGGACGAGCGACGAGTGACGAGTAGGGGAGAGTACTAGGTATGCAGTATGCGTATTAAAAATGGTTTTATAATGTGCTGCACTGCTGCGACAACATACGAGCATAGAATGACTTTCCTCACTTGATTTTCGTTTCCCTCCTTGCAGTTCATCCTGTCATCCAAGTGCCGAATCAATTAGTCGGAGCACCGCTTGGCACTGATGTTACAATCGAGTGTCACGTTGAGGCCTCGCCCAAATCAATTAACTACTGGATTAAGGATACCGGTGAGTATACTATATCTATATGTATGTCCTGTCCTCTCGAGTGTACGTATGAATGTGTGTTAGTGTGTCGTTAGCTCGACTGCAGCTTTGGTCAAGCGCAAAGCATCACAACTTTTACATTTCATAGACATCTGGCAGCATACATATATTCATGTATATGTGTATGTTTGTATGCATGTGTGTCTGCTGTGACAATGTCATTAGTCAGTTTTCGGATCGTCACGTTTACAGGGCCCACACAGCCCATTGAACTTTGCGCTATAAACTAGGCTATCAAATATTATTTACACTGAACCTCAGCAGTAACCAGACAGCCACTCAAAGGCAAGGGCTGAATTGAATTCTTGTACGAATTGCCAGACAACGGAATATAATTTCTGAATCTGATTTTAAAATTAAGCAAATTGAAGGTTTATTATTGAGTTCATCTTTTTGCTGCATTTTCATTTACTTCTTCTAGGTGGTTGTTATCCTGTGTGTGCTCTTTAGTATAAAAACAAATTCTGCACATTTCTAATAATATAAAATGATAAGCTGGTGTGCTACACAAATCTTAAGAGGTTTTGATGAAATTTCTTTTTATGAAAAAAAAAAACAAATCTAGTTATCGGTGTTCCTAAAGCTTTAAAGATTTAAACTTTTTGGAAATATTTTTTGAGTCACATATATGTACATGTTTAATCAAAGTCACAAATTTACTTAAGGCCTTAACAAAATTGTTACTTGACGGGAAACTTTATCCAAAAAAATTTTTAATTCAAATATATTATACGCCATTTCATTCAATTAAAAACAAATAATTGAATTGAAAGTTTTTTGTCAAACTTTTTTTTTAAATAATTTATCTGTAATATTGAATATTGTTCGTCACAAAGTTGGATATCAGACCAATTTTGGCTTGAAAATGTTTGCGGCACTAGACTTTGACCTCGTATAGAGGTTTATTTATAATATAATTTTTTCCAGCACTAATATTAATATATGTACGTGAACAATTTTGAACCATAATAAGGTTAATAAATTATAAAAAATGTATGATATATTAAATTAGATTATTAAAGATTTAAATTTAAAATACATAAGATTATTAAAGATTTAAATTTAAAGAACATAAGATGATTAGGGATGAACAGTTTTTTTTTGTTTTGTGTGCATGCTACAGGGTGTTAGCTAGTCGAGAACACTCTGTTGTGATTTAAGAAATGGACTCGTGGTCTATTGAATTCAAGTTGTCAAAGTGAAATGTTGGCTCTGGGTTAATGACGATTAACTGAGGATTGACGTGATAAATATATCACGTTTTACACCCATTCATACTACTACTCATGTATAAGTCAGTATAAGTATTCGTGTGTGTGAGTGTGTGTGTGTGTGTGTATGTTGTCGTAAACAGTCGCCAAACACCACGTGGCTGTTGTTTTCTCAATCATTAAGCATCAAATATATTGTATGGTCATAAGTAGCGACAGTCTCCTTCAATTTCCAACTACAGTGCATTGTAAAAGTAACCATACCATACACATACAAATACATATGCATAGTTATTTGGGTGTATGTGTTTGTGTTTTGAGGCCAAGTGTGTCTCTGTGTCGCCTCTTTGAATTCAATGATAGCCCAGTCTGCTCGTCCGTCCGTCTATCCGTCTTGGTGTTAATGTTGCGGTTGTCTTGGCTACCGTCCCTTTTGGCCAGGGGTTTTATCGACTGCATTATGCACATTGGGGAGCTTAATCTGTGCATTGGCATTGGCACCGTGCCCTGCTCCATTCAGTATTCAGTATCATAAATCATATGCAATCCATTGACTTTTGTTAGGGGCCCGTTTAATATCCGTAATGAATTAATTTATAATTGACTTTTGCCATTCAACGAAGCGTTATACAATTCAATTCAATTCAATTCTAGCACATTCTACCCCATTGGACATATTAAAGTCTCACTTGCACTTACTTACATACTTGATCAATTAACTTACCTCTGAACTCCAGGGTTAAGCATACAAATTTCCACTTGAAGCCAAACAGGCACTAAGTTAAAGTCTCCATATTAAAACAACATCCACAAAATTTCGTCAAATTACATAAACTTTTTGAACATTTAATTATTTAATTTAAAGTACGAAATTATTAATATCAAAAATTTGAGTTCATTTTAGTTCAAAGCCATACTTTAATCTTTTTTTTTCGACATGTTTTATTTAATTTCGCATAAGCTCACGAACATACTATTTTTACAAATATTTTGACACTTATTATTTTTTTGCTAGACTTCTGTCTGAAAAAACTCTAGAATAACTTATCCGATTTGTAAGCGTCAAGTATAAATAATTACTACAGTGTGCCACTAATGTCTTCATACAGCAAAAATTTGTCAAATTTGCGTATAATTAAGATGTTTTGATGCGGGTTTCTTATATTAATCTTTTATTCACTTAAATTCCGTTCTAATGATACCAAAATTTCTCTAACCCATTAGGTACCCATCAAAAATTTTAAATTTAAAAAAAAAGTCTATTTTCCAACTTTCTTCCTCGATTTTTTACAAAAAATATTTTGATACAAAAAAATTCTACAAACAATTTTAAGAATGACTGCAAAAAAATTTTGAAAATTTCATTTTATTTTTTTATGATATTTTTAAGTTTGCTAAAAAGCCACTTTTTGTATGAAAATGAGGATGAAGGGGTTAAAATAGTAATTTTTAGGATTTTCAAAAAAATATAAAAAATACTAGCAAAAAGATTTTCGAAAATTTTTTTTTGCAGTCACTCTTAGAATTGTTTGAAACATTTTTTTGCATCAAAATATTTTTTGTAAAAAGTCGAGGAAAAAGTTGAAAAATTCACTTTTTATAAAATTCAAAATTTTTGATGGGTACTGAATGGGTTAAAGACATTTTTGCATCATTAGAACGGAATTTAATTGAATAAAAGATTCATATAGGAAACCCGCATCAAAACATCTTTAATATACGCAAATTTGACAAATTTATGCTATATGAAGACATTAGTGGCACACTGTATATATAAAACTAAAACTTGATTAAAAATTGTCATGTTTTTTTTTTTGGCGTTCTTAGCTTCGCTCTGTTACAACTACCTCCATTTGGAGCTAAGCAGAGAAGAAATGAATGAAGAAAACCTTATTAAGCTGTCTCTTATTTAGATGTTAAAGATTCTTATACTATATTGTGTTTATTTTGTTAATCAACAGGTGAAATGATTGTCTCCTCGAACAAATACCATGTGCACGATAACTCGCAGTCGATGTACGAGACGAAAATGTCGATGATTGTGCGAAAATTTCAGAAGGACGATGTCGGCTCCTATCGTTGTATAGCAAAGAACTCGCTGGGCGAGGTTGACAGCAGTATCCGATTGTACGGTAAGTTGGGCAAGGAAAAGGCCACGGAAATGGGAAGGGGAAAGGTGGGTGGGTGGGTTGGTTGGTAGGTGGTGTCAATGCGGAACGTGTTTTATGGACAATAAACGCGACACATACCTGCATATATATTTGGCGGATGTGTGAAGGAAAGAAAGAAATGCGAATGAAAAGGAAGGCGGGCAAAAATGAAGAAGAAAAAGATGGTATTTGCACCTTTGTTTCAATTACTGTTACCGTTACCTGTTACCTGTTACCGTTAGCTACTCTTGCAGTTACCATTTACAGTTACATTTCCGCCTTCTCGTTCACAACAGAAATCCCCGGACCAAATCGTAAAAATCCCTCAAATAGTAAAGGAAGTGGCGGTGGCGGCGGTGGCGGTGGCGGTGGTGTTTCAGGCACTGCCGACACGGATGCCAATGACATTTTAAAACTGAAACAACAAGTCAAAGTTACATACCAGCCGGAGGATGAGGACATCTACGGTTCAGCGGAGGATTTCGAGGATGGCGAATTCGCCGGATCGCCGCCGTTATCGCCGCACCATTATTACACCAGCGGCAATAAGCCGCCAGCACATAAGCCCAACAACAACAACAACGGTGGCCATCACCACCGCCATCATCCGCAGCAAGCACAAACGAATGGCGGCGGTGGTGCAGGTGGTGTGGGTGGTGCTGGTGCTGGTGCGGGTGCTGGCACTGCTGCTGGTGGTGCCACCAACAACATCGAGTTGGCTTTTGGCAACACCCGTAAGCCAACCTATTACGGCGGCAGCGTCAACGGTGCCGGAGGCGCGGGCAACACGGAAGTTCGCGGGCCCATGGACAACAACGAACTGGGCAGCGGTGGTGCGACGACACCACTTCAACACTATCGTCAATGCCTGTGCTTCACTCTCCCCCTCTCGCTCACACTCGCACTCGCACTCGCACTCTCCCTCTCACTCGCGGAGTGTCGACAGGCGCTGTTAATGGGTTTGTCCGGCTTAGTTGCGATTCTCAGTCTGTTATAATACATGCTGACAGCAGTGCACTAGGCACACATACAAACACACACACATGCACACACAGACACACACTCACACACACCCGTAGAGTAGGTGCAAATGTTGAATTGTTTTTCGTTTCGTTTTGTTTTTTAGTATTTTTTTTGACGTGTTCAGGTGTGTGGTACGCCGCAGAAGACGCCGACTTTAAGTAAGTGCATAATCGTATCTACAGTGGCTCACAGATTGTTTGACCCACTACACTTTTGACTTGGTTTTAATTCAAAAAAAGTTTTAATTGCAGAGTATTTACATTTAAATAACTTATTAATTTAATTTTTGGTTTATAGCTTGACAATAAATAAATAAAAATAATTTAAATAATTTAATTTATTTTAAATATTAGTATGAAAATATGTTGCCCAAGTTTAATAATATTAATTAACAAATCTGAATATACATTTTATTAATATATTCTCTTCATTTAATAATAAATTCAAGTTGGGAGTCACTGTATACATATATCGTATAATGTAAACTTTTCTGTTCTTGAAACTAGCTGCAACTATCAGTTGAGCAGGGGATTAATCCAAATGAATTAACATTCAGTATTCTACAAAGCCTTTCACTCTTCTTTTAGAAGATTAATCCATTGCTCTACTGTCGATTTCAGCTGCTGTCATTGTTGATTTTAAATTGTACCAAATTATGAGTTCTTCAAATATGTATATTTAAGATAATTTGATTAATAACTGATTAATATACCTATATAAAATATGTATGCATATGTTCGCAGCTGCATTAAGTTTACAGTATTTATAAGGAAATAATAATTACAGTTGTAATTCGATATATATAAATATATAAATATATATATAAAGTGCGCTATCTGTATACTTCAAAAAATATATATTATATATACACATGCATACATATATGTACATATGTATATGTATTTACCTAACTGTAAGTAATTCGGCAAATGGAAATCCTAATCATAAATGTGTGTGAGTTTTTTTTTTTTTTTTTTTGTGGCGCAAACAGGAAAAATGGCCTCATCAAACTTTAGATTAATACATAAATAGTTACAAGTTGTATTCATGGTCTTGTTAATATTAGATTAGAGTGTTAACATTGTATAATCATTTATTTGGAACAAAACCTAAGCATAATGCAAAAACTGATAATAAACTAAAGATTGAATTAAACAAAAATAATAAAAATAAAACAATATTTATATGAAATACAGACATTCAATTTCATACAGCTTAATCTCATTGCAGTCGTGTTCTGAAATCCAATTTCGCTGCCCAAAATGGTGTTGCATACTTTTTGGGGTGAAATGTATTGGCAGCGAAATTGAAGTTTGGAGCAGAGCTTTGGATAACATTGTTTAGATGTAATATAGGTTTGATCTGAAATGTTGTGAAAATTCTAAAGATACAACTAAAAACTTGCGAATTTGATACCTAATAGAGGGAAACAGAAACACATTGATAGATAGAAGCGCTCTTGACTAATTCCATCAATCAGTTGGTGCATCACTTAAAAAATATCATTACTAATGATTCGATTCCCAGATAAGCCAATACATTCAAAAGCATCCAGCATTTTCACCTTTTTATTTTGTTTTCTTTTGTTTTATTTTTCTACTACAATTGCCGAGCAAAGTAAGAAGCATAAAGTTAATTTCCCAATTCGATTTGTTTTTAAACCTCAAAGGCTCAAGGACACGGCCCAAAAAAAAGAAAGGAAATGTAGAAAAGAAAACGTAATCGAAAAAAAAGGAAAGTCAATTAATAGGAAAGTGTCGAAACTTTTGATTTGCCTTTTGTCACTTTTAGCTGCTTAGGTTTGATTGACATCAATCAAATGACTGGACTTTAAGGTTAAGGCCCTATTCTCTTTCAGCAAAAATTTTTTTTCGATTTTTTTTTTTTGCATTTATTTATAGCTTGGGTAGTTGTGAATATGCCCCTAAAAGGATTTTTAGAAATTCGAAATACTTAAGGAGATATGGCCATTTTTATCCAGCAATGTTAATGTTAATGCATGTGAAGTCAAAACTTTAAACGCGTTTATCTCGAAACCACGTTTTTCGAGCTGGCGGCCACGATTCCGCCAGTTCTACTGAACCGATTTGGATGAAACTAAGTTTAATCGACGTAGAATTGTCACCATTCTGGCCCGTAGCAAAATAAAAATTTTGCGATTTTTTTTACTATTTTTTTTTTACACTAAACTACAAAAAAATGGGTCCAAATTGAAATTTTTTTTTTGAATGGCCGCCATTTTGTCAAAAAAAATCGCAAAATTTTTATTTTGCTACGGGCCAGAATTACATCTATGCTGATCATAACCCCGTTTTTTTTTTTCATTTCCGACGCTCCGGAGACCCGGAATCGTGGCCGCCATGACGACACCTTTTTTTTGCACCACCAACTTTGAAGTCTCATTACTTTTTGAACACCCCTCGTGTCGAGGCAAAAAAAATTTTTTTATTTTCTTTCATTAATTACTAATTCAATAAAAGCAACAAAATTCAAATATCTTATTGCGTTTTCAAATGCGAATTTTTTCAAAAAAGGTCCAAAAACAGCAATCTGAAGGAGAATAGGGCCTTAATGACGAAAAGACGGAAACAATGATTTCCTTCAAAGAGGATTTGCTTTTAGAAATTTATCTAAAAGCCGAATTTCAACTTAAGCGCGTTCGAGGGGTGGGGGAGGGGGCTTAAGGAATGTTGGACAAACGCGCATAATTTATGCAAATTAAATGTCATATTTCTGCAGCGCAGATACACGCACACACACATACACACACACACACGCACACAGGCACTCACACACTCGCACTTGCATACTTTGCAGTCAGTTGAAGGACAGCGAACAACAACCTCCCTTCTCTCTCCCACTCACTCGTTTAGGGGCTTATCTGTTTTGACTCTGACGCCGCCATCGCGACGCGACGTCGACGTCGCTGCAGATCTGCCGACTGCAGCTCATTTTTCAGCGAAGCGGACAGCTCAAGCAACTAGTGTTGGTGTGTGTGTCTGTGTGTGTGAGAGCTCGAAAAGCTTTCATCATGTCTGTGAGCAGACAGCAGACTTTGAGCATAAGCACACACACACAGGCACCCCCGGCACAGCCAAGAGCACGCTTCAACAACTTGAGCCATTTACTCGCTCTTTTGCCCGCTAGCCACCATTTCACCCGTTTACCCGTTCATCCGTTTTACCCGCTCACCCGTTCATCCGTTTTACCCTTTCAGTCGTCCGCTGTTGGCGCATGCATATGCAAAAGGTTAAAAACTTTGCCCAAAATGCAGTTGGCAAAGACGGAGTTGCACTAACTGGTCTGGTCTGGTCTGGTCTGGTCTGAGCCGGGCCAACATCTTCTTGGCAGTTTTTGTTGCGGCTACAACTTGCAGCATGATAAAGCCAAAGGCAACATACGAGATGTTCTCGTTGTTGTTGTTGTTGTTGCTTTTATAGAGCTGTCAGTCCGATCTCTCTCACTCTCACGCAATTTCTCTCTCTTTCTCCCTCTCTGTCCCATTGTGCATATGTGGTGAGTGAATTTTGGTTTGATGAATTGCTTGCCTGCCAGTAAACGACACACACTCACATACATACACACACACACACACACACAGACATTTTTTAATGAAATAAAAACTTTTTGGCAAAGTGAATTTTACTGTTTCGTCAAGACAAGACGCCCGATGACAACACAACTTGCAACTACTACCAAACTCGCACTCCTTCCAAGTTGCCACAGCTGTTTGTGTTATGTCAGTCGGCAGCAACAACAACAATAACAACAACATTGGCACTTGTATTTATGTACATACACACACACACACAATACATTTGCACGCATACAAAACCGCCGAAAGCTGCCACTGATGATGATAATAAGACGCTGACAACCGCAGCAACAACATCAAAACATGCGAGTTTTGTGGAATCTTTTTGGTGTCGCACGGGGCAGGAGGATGGGGGAAGTGCACAACAACAACAGCGGCAACGAGACGCTCACATTGACACAAGTGTTTCAAATTACAAGCCAGCACCAACAACACAAACTCAAACACAAGCCCACCAAGGCGTCCATCAACAACTACTACAGCTTCTATCCCATGCCTACAAGTATGCAACACTTTTTGTAGGTGCTCCTCCTTCATTCTAGTGCAGCCTCGCCTCCTGATGCTCCACACGCAACTACTCCTCACGTAGCTGCTCCACACACTACTCCTCTTCTCCACCTACTACCTTGCACATCTACTGCTGCCAGTGTTGTTTGCTGCTGGCAGTGTTGCTTGTCTGCTGCCACTTTGCTGCTTGTAAGCGCGCATCTTTTGTTATCATTGTGGTTCGTGTGTGTGTGTGTGTGTGTGTATGGGGCAAAATACTACAAAGCACAAATAAGTATAATAATATGTGAATAGGTTTAAATATGGGTACATTTGTCTGTGTGTGCGCTTACAATACTCGTACACATGTACTCACTCATACTTATGATTGTTTGTGCCCAGGCGGTTGCTTAAGTTGTTCCGGTTTGTAATGAAGTTTGCTTGTGTACTGAGTACTTTTTGCCATTTATACGCCATGTGCATGTGTGTGTGTGTGAGTGCGTGTGTGTGTGCTATAAGAAAAGGCCGCTTAATTGCTCTATTTGGTACTTTTAAATTGTATTTTAATTTCGAATTTCCTTGCCACAAACACAAACACAAAGACAGACATTTATGCCTTGTCTTGTCTTCAACTTTGTGTCTTTTATTTTTTGAGTGTTCTTCTTGTGCTTTTTTTTCTTGTTGTTGTTGCTTTTTTGTTAAATTACTGCGGTTTATTGTTTTATACGCTCACAAAACTTGTATCTATTTAAATTTTGGTGTGTGGCAACATGTTTATTTTATAACCTTAAGGCAACAGTAGCAACAACAACAACGACAACAACAACAATAGCAGCAGCAGGCGACTGACAGGGCAAGTGGGTGGGGGTTGCTGATAGGTATCTGGAGGGAGGAGGGTGAGTGGGGGGAGGGTAGGTAGGGGCAACAAGCGGCATCATGTTTGGCGGAAGTTTAATTGAATGCGTCACTTGCTGCCGCTTACTCCTGTCTTGTGTGTGTGTGTGTGTGTGTGTGTGTGTGTGTGTGTGTGTGTGTGTGTGTGTGTGTGTGTGTGTGTCCGCCTGTTATGTGCAGTCAGTTAGCCGCATAACACTTGCCGCACACTTACAGAGTTCGCTTAAAACAAATGGCAATCAACTTGAATTGTAACGCACACACATACACATACATACACACACTAAGCCACACACACAAACCGTTGCCTGGCATTTTACATATTTGTATATTTGTTTGCGAAATTTACTCAAGTTTTTTGATTTAATAATAAAATATACTCACTGTGTGTCGCCTTGAAAGTTTTTGCGCTCAACAAAGAAAAAATAAACAACCAAACATAAGAAAACTTAAGTCGAAAGTGCTCGACTAGGAGATACCCTTGACTAGTTCATTAGCCACAAAGATAATTATTATGTGTGTCAGATATTCGCTTTAAAATATATTTTTAGCTTACCGTTTTTGGTCACATAAAGCTCACAGCTATTTTGACCCATTAGATTCTCTAATGTTTTGTTTTTACTGTACATATATCTGATGAATATAATAAAAAAAAAAATTAAAGGAATATTTTTCGCCAAAGTTTAAACACTTATTATTGAGTCTGCGTTTAATTTTTGTTTTTAATTTCTTCCCATTAAATGTTAAAATCAGTTAAGAGTTGTGTTAGGAAATATTTTCTTTCCTTCGACTCGACTGCTGATGTTGATCAAGAATATACATACTATATGGAGTTTGGCACGCCTGCTTCTGCCTGTTACATACTTGGCACAAGCTTAATATACCCTCGAACAGGGTATAAAGAAAATCAAGTGAAAAATGTAGGAGAAGTGGGCAGGAGCAGGAAGAAGGGACAGTGGCAGGGTTTGGGGTAGGAGTAGGAGAAGGAGAAGGAGTAACTTGCTGCCAGTTGCACAGCAGAGCTGTAATCTTATCGTCAGCTTGCTTGCCACAACGTGCAGACTATAAAAATTAAATAAAGACATATAAAATTACAAGCAGCTCAACAAAATCTCAACACAAACTCAAATTCAAATTCAAATTCAATTACAGCTGCTTCTTCAGGTTGCTTTTGTGGCAATGTTGCAACTGTTGCAACACACAGAGAAGAGACTCCTTTAATTGTTCAGGTGTGCAACTGTCATTCTATATTTATTTGTGTGTGTGCGTGTGTGTGTGTGTGTGTTGCCACTTGACACTTAAGACAGAGCCATGTCAGTTATGTCTCCAAAAATTCTGAAAGCTATTTAATTTTCAGCGATTTTCTGTCCGGACTTTGACTCAATAGAATTTAATTTAATTTCAAATTCATTTAAATGATTCAACTAAAATATTTTGAGTTTTCTCGCATTGAGTGCAACACACACACACACACACACACATGTGTGTGTGTTTATTTACTTACTTATTTACATCTTGCTGCATTTTAATTAAGAACTTCATTGTCTTTGGCTGTAACAATAAACAGCAGACGAAACGACAAGCCAACCAGAGATAGAAAACTGCCAAGAGATAAAAGCAAATTTATTATTATTCCAAATTTACATTCCATCCCCATTTCTCAACAAATATCCATTTTAAATTTCGTTAAAAAGCATGCTTCGCTTTTTCGGGCGAAAGTGAAACTCGGAACGTCATTCAGATGAGTTTTGAATGCAGCTAAGCAAACAAATGAATTGTGAATTGTTGAATGTTAAATACTTACCACTCAATTCGATCGTAATCAATTTGTAAAAATTATTATTAATCATACGACAAATAAAACAGAAAAGTAAATTCAACAAAATATTAACCGAGGTTGTTCAAAATAAAAATATTAAACGGTTTGTGCAAAAAAAAAATCGTCTTAAGCTTAAAAATGTTTTTTTTTCTGTCTGTTATTAGTGAGAGTGACTAGACGATTGCATATACACTTACTTAGTACAGACATGCATACTAAATGAAGTATTAACAAGTATATATAGTATGTACATATATTCGAATATATGTATACACATATAACTTTAAGGAGTTGCCAAACAATAATATTATGTGCCATTATTAGCAAACATAAAACAAACGACAGTCAGTTCGGCAATGCCGAATTCTACATACCCTTGCAGAAGAAACTTGAACTTCAATGAATTAAGATATACATATATTGTATCTATTTAAATATTTGACATTTGATTTGGATGTTGCTCTAAATTATAAATGATTTTGAACTTTAAAAGAACTTCAAAATAATATTCTTTTGTATTTGTGAGCATATTCGACATGCCAAAACTCTTCTGAAAGTATTCGAGTCGCTAATACCCTGTAAATCTAGATACTTTCATGTCTCATTGAACTGTTAGAGTCAAATTATGTGAATTTAAAAATATATATATTTTTCTGTCTGTTATTAGCAATTTCTATTGATTACAGGGAGTACAATTATTGACTTTTAGATACTCTAAACAATTTTCTCTGTATCTAGCCCAGATTTTATCTTTTTCTATCTCTCTTTAGCGTCTTATGCAAGCGTATTGTGCAGTAAATATATACTATACATTAGTATTATAAAGAAATCGACACTAATAGTAATCGTTTATAATCGAAGCTACGGAAATAAAAACTAAAATGTATGCATAATGTATGTATGTATCTAGTTAAATTGAAAACTATCTAGTTATAGGTATCTAGTTATAGGTATCTGTACCCTATCTATAGATGTATATGCTATAAGTATATAATGTATGTAAAATCAAACGATTCAAATGTTACGAATCGAAATATTTAATAAAGAAATAAAAAGAAATGTTAAATAAGTACGAAATGTGAAATCCTAAAATAACTGAATAAAGAGAAAACTTTAGAAAAAAGTGCTTCAAGTACTGTAGAGAAAAGTGTGTAAAATCAGTGCAGAAGTCATCATAAATATAAAGTAGCCCAACTGAATGCGATGTACCAAAGATCTCCTTAAGGGGAAACCCCCCAGGGAGAAACTTGTAAAGGGGCGTGTTTCTTAACGGGCATCCAGCTGAATCAAAATTTAATTTGTATATAGGCAATCAACAAACTGTTCGACAAATTATAATGAAAACTATATTATTTATTATAATAATGATAATGCAAAATATTTAATAATATATTTATTTATGTACATAAAAAACGCATTCAATTAATAAATATGTTTAAATACTTATATAAGCAACTGTATTTGGCAATAACAGTTTGATTACTGAATGCATTGCGAGCATTAAAAAACAATTCAGAGTTCAACAAAAGGACATAAAATATAGACAAAAAACAAAAAACAAAAAAAAAATACGAGTTTAAATGAAATACATACATACATAAATATACGAATAAACATTACATACATACATACACACAAACATGCATAATGTTAGCGTAATACGAAACAAAGAACAAATAAAATAATAATATACATGTATTAAATCAAATATATCTTATATATATATACATACTTACATAGTTATATACGAGCATATATACAGACATATACTATAATAAAGAAAATATGACAAACAAACAAAAACAACAACAAAGGCGCATAAGAAATTCTACAAATAAAGGACAAATATATTTAATACATTTAATTGCATTCATTAATTCAAAGGCAGCAGAGCTCAAATGATTGATAATTCGACCTTGTCTGTAATTTAATATGGTAAGCGACGATGGAACATTTAACGATTAACTTTTCAACGATTAAATAAATGTATCGAGGCCGTTAATTATCTGAAACTGTTGATGTCCAATATATAAGTAGGGAAACTACTTTTCAATTTTCCACTCAACCGTTTTCAACCAGCTCTAATTATAGATTTTTTGTATAATTAACAAAAAAGAATTAAATTTATTTGGACTCTTTTCGATTTTCTAGCATTTACTATTTTTATTTATTAAATACTTCCAAAACTTATGGATGCATTTATTTAAGTGTGTGACATAAAAAGGGAAACCCCCTTTTTCGGTTCGGTTGGTAAGTAAATATGCAAAAGTCAAACTTTGAATTAAGTGAGTAACAGAAAAACAAGACAAAATAAAAATAATTCCAAAAAAATATCAAATATCTGTGCATAGACTGACAACGGTGGCAAATGCAACTCTGTGTGGCATGGCCCACATTCCAAGGGCAAGGGGTAGGGAATTAGGGGCTTAGGGGGAGGTTAGGGACAAGAACCGTTGGCCCGTTAGTCCAAGCAGCTGCGCAAATTTAACTCTCAAACACAACAGGATGTCCGTTTCTGAGCAAAGCGGAAACTGTTCTGAAAATAACACAGCAAATAACTTCTGCAACCGCATTCAGCACACTTGTCTTCCCACACACACACACCGATGCACTCTCTTACACACACCGAAAGAGTGCACTTAAAGTACACACACACACACACAGACTCAAAGCCATAGAGACGCAATCACAGTTACAACTACCGTTGGCAGCCAAATAGAGATCAAACTTATCCTTAACTAAAGTTATAAATATTTGCACATAGAGAAAAAAGGATGTTATATTCGTGAAATATGATATAATGTAAGAGAAATTTAATGTAAGAGAAATTTATAGAAAATTAATTCAGAATCAATTTCTCAAAAATGTATAGCATACTTTTGCGGGCAGTTCACTTATCTTATTATGATTTATTATATAGTTGTTTTTAACATTTAAAGGCTATGTTATGACAATATTAATTTTGTATCTTCGTCCTTGTAAAATATATAGATTCTAGATCCAGGCGGACAAGCTAAACATGTTTTCAACCAAAAATTTTTGTTTATTCTCTCGGTTTTAAATTTACATTCATAAATAGAAAGAAAACAGATTGGAGCACAATGTTTGAAATATTTCAAATGTAGTTGTTGTTTCAAGCTCATCAGTTTTTGTAGGTAACTTTAATTAAGTTTACCAGTTTCAAGATTCAGTATGATCCACAATTTATATGCTGACTGCGATTAATCCCGATCCAAAGTCAGATTGCAAAACTACAGCTAATATTTAGAAAAATCGATTACAAAATATAAATCAATAAATAGAAACAAAACATTAGACCATTCGATAAATAAGACAATGCATCCTAATTGTAAGATTGTATGGTTTTTTTTTTAAAAGGTCTTAAAGTTGTCTTAATTAAAAAATAAAACATTTGTTACTTTAAAGCCGACTACAATTCAGATTGTATATGGAATCTGTGATACTCATAAGTAAGTACATACATATGTATGTATGTGTATTCCGAACAATCCGCTCTTAGATTTTCAGCAATAATTATGCAGAATTTAAGAAATTTAAGAAAGATGTACACACAACAGATATACCTACTTATAATAGAGAGTAAATATGTTTGTCTATCTGTCTGTCTGTTTGTCTGTCTGTCTGAAATCAACGTACTTAGTTTCACTTTCAATCAGAGCCAGAAAGCCGCGTGACCCTTGGCAGCCGTTACCGTTACAGTTACCGTTACAGTTACAGTTACAGTTAGCCGTGCAATGGGCCATGGACAAACAGCATCTGCCAATACAAAATTATGCGGCATGCCCCCTGTTCCCTGTCCCCTGTCCCCTGTCCGCTGCCTATCCTTGCCACACACACACTGTTGTGGCCGTCGGGCATTAAGCAAAAGGCAAAGGGTTGAAGTTGAAGTTGAAGTTTTCCTGCCTGCCTTCCAAAAATTGACTTTTAATGAAAACAATTGAAAATTCTGTGAGGCAGTAGCTAAGGAGCCAAGACATTGTCCTGCCCCCCTCTGCTGTCCCCGCTGCTGCCCCCTCTGCTGCGTCGCTGCTCAGCTCAACTGGCTGCGGTTATTAATTTCAATTAAAGCATTTAACCGGCAAGCGCAAACAGCCAGCCGGGCAATATCCTTTTTATTTGGGGCTTCTGTTTACACAACCGCCAAGAAAGCAGCGCATAATTTAACAGCAATCACCCCCCCCCCCCCCTCCTCTTCTACCCCCTCTGCCCCCCTCAGCCCACCTGCTACACTCTCAATTGCTTCTTGCCCCAATGCCACATGAATTAAGGCGTGAAATATTTGCGCGCTACTTTTGCATTTGTATCTCAATTTAAAGTAGTCGTTTTTTTTGCCAAAATAGTAGCTATAAGTAGTATTTTTAGCTTTAATAATTTGATAAGAAAGAAACAACTTGATCTAATTAATTAAAGCAGCTTTAACTTTAGGCCTTCTTTAAATGCTGCAACTTTAGCAAAGAACAACTCTTTCTCTCTTTCCCTCTCTCTCTTCCTTTCTATCGCTTTCTCTCTCGCTGATGATATCATAAATTATGATATATAAACAACAAAAAAATAGGAAAAAGTGTAAAGTGCAGACAATGAAAGAGAGAGAGAGGGAGAAACAACAACAATAATGACTGCAATTTGTTGTTAGATTTGCCGTCTGTAATGCAAAATGCATTCAAAATGTGCTGCACATTCGAGCCTGGCAAATGCTATTTAAGAGCCAGTGTGGCAACTGCGGCAAGTGGGGCACGAGGCAGTCGCCAGGACTAAGGATATTTATGCGCCTCGACCCGTTGGCTGTTGGCAATTTTATCGGGCAGCCGTTAACTTCTTAAACGAGTATTTCAATTTCGTTTGCTTTGCCGTCCTCTCTGTTTGCTATACCCTGTAGTAAACAGCAACACTAAAGGGTATGCATTAGAGTGCATTGATTTTTTTCACAAAAAATGGGTAACCATTTTCGTAATCTATGGTCAATTCTAAGATGTTGGAAGGACGATTTTTCGATTTGTTTCTATCCTACAAAATTTGTCAAAACTAAAGCTATTTTTTGGTCCAACAAATTTTTTTATTTCTTAAACCTCTATATTTTATTAACAGAAAATGTACAACATATTTTATTAAGGCTACCCCAGGGAAATAAGTATATGTGTATGAAGTTATTCAAAAAAAATATACTTTTAACACAAAAGATTTGATGCAGATTTCTTAAAATAATATTATCATTTAATTTCCGTTTGAATGACACAAAAATTTCTTTAGCCCATTAAATATCCATAGAAAATTTAGAACTTTTGTAAAAGTGTTTTTTTTTTCCTACTTTTTTCCTCGATTTTTTACAAAAAATATTTTGATGCAAAAAAATTCTTCAAACTGCAAAAAAAAATTTTTTTTTTGGATTGAATACAAACATGCATTTTAAAAGTATGTAATAAAAAAATTTGTTTGGTCAAAAATAGCTTTAATTCAGACTAATTTTTTTATGATAGAAACGAATCGCAAAATCGTCCTTCTAAGGATGAAAATAATGTTTAAAGGACATTTGGTCCTTTGGTTCTGTGGAAGTTCTGGTCTTAACAAGAATATTGACACCAAGCTTGACAGGATCGGACCATAAACACCCAAGATATAAAATTTCAAAATTATAAAATCTTCAACTCAAAAAGCACGGATCAGAAATTCATTTAAGAACTTTGGTTGCTTGGTAAAAACATCTTAGAATTGGCCTTAGATTACGAAAATGGGTTACCATTTTTTCATTTTTTACAGGCCCATACGAATACATGCACTCTAGTATGCATTCTTTCAAAATTGTTTATTTATTTATTTATTAATTCATTTTTTATCAATTTTTTTTATTAATTTATTAATTATTTATCCCGGCTAAGTCCAGTCGGGAAAAGTCCCCATTGACCCCATTCGCAACATACATATGTGTATCTATTTTGTATTATCAGGTATTCTCGTTCAATTTATTATTTTTAAACAGGGTATCTCCGAGTCGCATTCGACTCTAATCTCAGTTTTAGAGTTGTGGCTGGCCAAATAGTAGACGAAGTAAATAAATGCTCACTTGACGACTACACTTACAAGTCAATCGAGAATAAGTAACAGAGAACGAAAGAAAGTGAGAAAAACAAAGCATTCCCATTGAATGTCAATGAATTTCCAGTAGTTTTTCACAAATTCCGAAATTCACACATATCACACGTAGATTGGAAAAATAACAAAAAATTTGAAGATTGCAGAATTGGTTGCTGGGCGAAACCAGCTGGTAAACAGTTGGTAACCACTTGACAACCAACCACGTGGCTACCAACGGCAACCCAAGGCTTTATCAAACAAAACAATTTAACGAGCAACATCAACAACAACAATAATAAATAAAATATAAAAAAATATAAAGCTAGAAGAGAAGAGAGTACGGACAACAACAACTGCTGAAAATTATTGACAAAATTCCAGCAGAAATCACAAATATATAATATATATAAAGCAAAGACGAAAAGGAGCAGAAAATGGTAAGTTGTGAAGATCTGTAGCTAATTTGGAGGATCTGTTGCAAGTGGCATAAGTAGCTTAAGAGGCAGCTTCAGTGGCAGCTGTTGTTGCAATAAAGCTGGCAACAGGGCAACAGCATCTTTCACATTGTCGTTTTCTGATAAGAGTGTGTGTGTGTGTGTGTGTATGCATGGCAGTGTGGCAGCTAACTGGACGTCAGTCCCTTGCCACTTGCCCTATAGCCCTCTTGCCACTTGCCACTTGCCCTCTTGCAACTCTCTGGCGCTGCATTGGCATATTCAATTTTTCATGCCAAGCCAGGCTGTTGTGCACCAACAACAACAAC
The DNA here is from genome assembly GCA_037043405.1 of Drosophila subquinaria. Classification (NCBI taxonomy): domain Eukaryota; kingdom Metazoa; phylum Arthropoda; class Insecta; order Diptera; family Drosophilidae; genus Drosophila; species Drosophila subquinaria. The sequence continues at coordinate 1,568,511 of JBAMBL010002225.1, read as the reverse complement.
AACAACAACAACAACAACAGCAACAGCAACAACAGCATGCTGCACGTACACACATATAGTTTATGTACATATGTATATATTTTTACATTTATAGGTATATGCTTATGTACATAATATGCGTGCACAGAACAAAAATCCGAAACTTCGTTGAATTTATTTTAAATTTTTATCCGATAATTTGGATTGCATTTGTAATTTATTTTGAGGCTGCATTGTATTTGCTTCTTACATTAATTTATAAAATACATATAAATTAATTAGTTAATTAATAAATTTAAAAAACAAAACAAATAAAAAAATATATATAAATAAGTAAATATATAAATATGTAAATAAATAATTAAGTAAACAAAAAAGTAAATAAAATATAAATAAACCAAATAAGAAACAAATTAATTAATTAACTAATAAGTAAATAAAAAAAATAATTAAATTAACAAATACTAAATTAATTTTAAAAAAAGTCAAGTACAAAACATTTGATTCAAGTACGATTTTCAATTCCTTCTGCCTAAATATTTGACTATTTGGCTCTATAAAAATTTGTTCTGTGAAATCAAATGTTTTAGGCTATTTTCCCTATTGTTAGTTATACTGAATGTTTGCCATTTTATTCGCATTTTGTGTTTATTTAATAATAAAAATATCCTGAATATCCTTGATATTTAGAATGGATTTTTTTTCTGTGTATGCTTGCCTCACAGTGTTTGCCCCGCCCTGTCGTTGTTGCCTACTCTTGTTAAATTGCAAAAGAATTGTGCAGCGCGTAAAATCTCAACAGCAACAACAACAAGAGCAACAACAACAACAACAAGAGCACCCCGTGTTGCTGTTGTCCGTTTTCGACAATTTGTATATGCCGGCATACGCATACCTCTCCCTACACATTTATATGTATATGTATTTAAATATATATACTATTATTATTTATGAAAATTTTACGCCTTTTGCCGAGACACATTCGTTGCTGAAGCGATGGGGGACGGGCAACTGGGCGGAGGGGGGTGAACGCAACGCGGTCGCAACGCGAGCGGCTTCGAAAATTTTTGAATAATTTGCAGTCATAAAATATGCAATAAGCCAACAGCTGTTGTGAAATTGTTTTGAAAGCCGCGCCATCACATTATTTAAAACAACGGCAACGGCGTCGTTGTTGCCACTGCCACAGTCAGTGGCACAGTCAGTGGCACGACCAACATCGTCTCCAACTCTGGCTCCATTTCTCTCTGTGTCTCTTGGCCCAGACACAACAACAGATTCCGACTTCGACTCCGACTCCGTTACCGACTCCGGCTCTGATTCTGATTCTGGCTCTGAATCTCTTCTAGCCTTGCAAAGTGTCATTTTTGTGCCCCTTAGAAAACTGCTTCAACTCCAATTTTGAATTATGCCCTGAGCATACAAGTATCTTTAAAAATGTGTTAGCTGTTCAAGTTATTGTTTTGTTAAACAATTAAATAATAAACGTGCATGTTTTTTATTTTTAATCAAAATAATTTAGCCCAATAAGCTGAAACTTAAATTAATATAAGCTTTGAGTTATATACGGAAAAGTAGAAAGTAAAAAGAAAGTGAATGTGAAATTAATCTTATTATTTAGATCAGCGGTGGGCACTCAGTAAGTCTAGTTGGCGTCACAATGTCGCTTGCTTCATCGTCGAAGAAAAAATTCCAACGAATAAATTCCTCTTCATTTTTTAACTCGTTTTGTTCCTGAACTAACTGTATGTCTATATATTCAATGTATCCAGTCAGAGGTTAGCTGAATTGAAATTTTCGACTTGAAAGCATTTCAATCAAATTAAGTGCGGTTCTCTTTAAGATTAATCAGCGCGACTGCTCAATACTCTGGATATACATTTTAATATTTTTTTATTTATTCTGATAATTTACAATTCTACCCTAAAAACATTATAATTAAATTAATAGAGAGTCGCCTTATTATATTTTGAAATTGACTAAGTGCGACTGCTAAATATACTCTTAAATTATACACAAATTTATTTTAATTTATTAATCTAATATTATATTTCAAACTATTTTCTAATCTTACAGCCGCCAAAGGGTAAAAAGGGGAAGAAGGGCAAAAAGCTGCCAGGTGAGTTGCAATTTATGATTTTTAATTTCTTCAAACAAATGTGAGGGTACATAAGAATCCATACAACCACATTAAAAACATTTTACCAACTGCGCCAAAATTAATTAAAGCCTTATTAAAATAAACATGTGGTGTGTGTTGAGAAACGATAGTCCAAGCGAGTTGTATCACTTTATATCTATTTTTTTTTTATTTATGGGTTTATATATTTTGATTAGTCTGTCTTATCTTTGAGAGTTGTATATCAGATAAGATAGAAACGTTTTTAAATGAATTGAAGAAACATTTTAATTAAGATAAGAATACGTAATCATAACACGGTTCGAATAAGCTCCAAATACAAATATGATCTATCTTGAAAGTCAGAAAGTTTGACTTGAAATAGATATAGCATAAAATAGAGTTTTAGCTCCTCTGATATTGTGATTTATTTAGTAAGTACTTAGAAAACGTCCTTAAAACATAACGTCTACGTATACGTAATTAATGTGAGTGGTAAATGAGAAGTGAGAGAATATAGAAAAGAGAGGGAACTTCACGTAATGCCCAATAGATAGGTCTGTCAGTTGGTTGGGAAAACAATTTGTCAAATAATGATAATCTGAGGCTTGGTCAGCAGCAGCAAAAATAGTGAAGAGAGAGAGAGAGAGAGAAAGAGAGAGGGATTGGAGAGAGAATGTGACAAGTGGAATCCCATGATGTTGGGCCACATGCTCTCAATACAATTTAATTGTGCAACTAGCAGTCGCATGGCATTGGGGCATGCGACATACTGCATGGGACATGGGGCATGAGACATGGGGCATGTGTGGTGGGTCATGCTACACACTGCAGGCTGGACAACAACAATACAGGAAAAAATGTCCACTTAATTTCCACGAGTGAACAAACCAGCTCGGCCTCTAACGCACATAATTGTTTCCTATGGCCGAAGAGAAGCAAAGAGGCTGCCTCTAAGTAGGGTAAGGGAGCTGTAGAAAGCGCTGGGGGAGCTGAGGAGAAGGGGGGCGGCAAGGCACGGTAGCAGCCGGCCAACGATGCCAATTACACAAACCAATTACAGCAAGGGCTGCACATATGCGGACACGAGTGCAGTCCTAAAATACAAACACACACACACACACACACACACACGTACACACACACATGCACTGCCATAAAACCGAAGGCATTTCTTATTAAATTTTCATAATAGCGTTTGGGTAACTTAAAGGCAACTGCTCACTTTATTTTGCACTCAGTTCTCATCGATGGCGTCGACACTTCCTCGATGACACGCGATCAGTTGGAGGCGTTCGCATTGCGCCTCAAGGCCGAAATGGATCGGGAGCGGGAGGAGCGCAACTACTTTCAGCTGGAGCGCGACAAGATTCGCACCTTCTGGGAAATTACGCGACAGCAGCTCGGTAAGTCTAAAAGACACCTCAAAAAAAAAAATAGTAAAAAAAATGTTGAATTTTCATTTTCAAATTTATATAAACCATACCTGTTAAATAATGATTAGTAATCATAATCATTAGTAATTAGATTATTTTTGTTTAAAAGTCGAACTAATGAATAACGATTATTTTGGGTTTTGCCCAATTTTTTAATGATTAAGATTAGAAAAAATAAAAAAGAATCTAAACAAAATTGTGAAAATTTAAAATAATTAAAAATACTCAGAAAGAATATTTTTGAATATTTTTGATTTCTTCTGATTATTTTGAATAATCGTAATCATTTTAGATTTTTTTTTATTAATTCTAATCGTAATCATTAAATAATCACTAATTTTCAACAGTGAATTATATAATCACTACGATTATTTCTAATAAATAAACTAATTGATTAGTAATTCTAATTGAAATTTAACAGTTATGATATAAACTACAGATAGAATATAATTATATTAATTAAAAAACCAAATGCTGCAGTCTTTTGTAACAAATTATAAAAATAACCGATTTAATATTTAACTGATGAAAATACTTGAAGCATTTAAATATAAGCAATTAAATATGTAAATATTTAAAACATTTATGACATCATCAATAATCTTCTTCAGCTCTAAAGTGAAAACTAATGATGTAAATCAAAATAGAAAAACTTATCCGAATTCCAAGAGAAATATCATTTGAACATGATTTGGCCTCTTCATTTATTCTACTTTCAAATTTTATTAATTTTTTAATCGATCAAATATTTTCTTTGCCTCAAGATATCGAATTTGAGTCCCCCTTCCTATTTTGAATATTCAAAATCTTAAATAATTTGTTATTATTATTATAATAATTAAGAGTTTATTCTGATCAACACTTTATATTTCTATATTAAATGTATTACCAATGGTATGTAATAAATTAAGTAGAAAAGTGTATTTGATATGTTTAACTAATAATAAACATAGTTTTTTTATAATAATTATCAAAAGAAAGAAAATGATTTGCTAATCAATGTTGTACACCATATCACAGAGGAGTCCAAATATGAGTTGCAGCAGAAGGACAAGGAGATCGAGGCCACACAGGATCTGGCCGACATTGATACGAAGCACATCATGCAGCAGATGAAGCATCTGCAGTTCGAGAATCACAGCAAACTGGGCGAGGTGCGGGCCGAGGCGATGACCCAGCTGAAGGTCGCCCAGGAGCACCACGTGCTGCAGGAGCTGGAGCTGCAGTCCGATAAGCGGCAGCTGCGTCGCATTGTCCGCGAACGGATCGAGATGAGCGACATGCAACATCGCCAGCTGGAGGCGCACTTCAACCAACAGCTGCTGTAAGTAACTCAATCCCAATTGGTGATCTGAAAATCTGAAAAATAAATCAAGTCGAAAAGTCCATAGCTCGATTTCAACTCGATAATTTTTTGACGATATATCTAGCTAATTAAATATATTTTCATTAAAATTGACAACTCACTGTAGTGTGTGCATTTAGGCGGGTCACTTTTTTTTCTTAAAAATCGTCCACCAGAATCGGAATCTACGATGAATTCTAAGAATATTTCACCAAGAAACTATAAGTCTAAAATCAATGATGAATTTTGGTGAAAAGTTTATAAGGGGGTCTCTGCTAGTTTTTTTTATTGCATTTTGAAACTTTGAAATTTTATTAAAAAATTAACTTTTTTAATGCAAAGTTCATTTTTCAATTAAATTTAAAAATTCAATTAAAAAAAACTATCAGAGACCCCTAAGAAATTGTTCACCAAAATTCATCATAAATCGCCCTCTTTTTGGGCATTTTTTGTTTTTTTCTTTTGAGAGTAGGGGGTCCGATCCCAGACTAAGACCATATACCTTAACCTAACATCTTCATGATTCTCAGCGGAGGCTAGGAATTGATTTTAGACTCATAGTTTCTTAGTGAAATATTCTTAGAATTCATCGTAGATTCCGATTTTGGTCTTTCGACCTGAACAAATTGACCCGCCCGAGTGTGCAGCGTTTATTCATTTGGAGAATTTAAGTTAAGTAGTTTAATTTTTGATGAACGACCGAACTAAATAATTTTCGATCGAAACTATTCTGAAAGAATTAATCAATTAAACTCTGGAATTCGAGTGATTATCGAAAAGTGAATCGAATCAAAAATGGGCGAAGTTAAGCTGAATCATTTTAATTATTTTAAATATCTTCATAATCTACTCGTTTTGTTTAATGGCCTTACAATTTTGATATGCTGATCCATTTTCGCCAAAGTGAATTTCAAGTACTCTATCTCGATACTTTATTTTGACGCTATATCGACAACTCGATTTTTTTTTTACGATTTCAACATTTCGATTTAAACTGGATTTGTATTACATCTCTAATCTGAATTCCAATCTAAAAATCTATATATCAACAACTCGATTTTTGTTTTGACGATTTTAACATTTCGATTTACAACTCGATCCCTCAATTCCAATTGAAATAACACTAAATTTTCAGAGAACAGCGTCTATTGTTTGAGAGCGAGCGCAAGGACAACGATCGCCTGCACGAGGAGAAGATGAAGGAGCAGCGCACGAAGCTGGAGCTGTTCTTCAACTCGCAAATGTTCGAGGTGGAGGAGCGGAAGAATCAGCAGATCAAGGATCTGCAGGATCACCATGACCTGGCGTTCAACGACATGAAGAACTATTACAACGACATCACATTGAATAACTTGGCCTTAATTGGCAGCATGAAGGAGCAAATTGAGCAGCTGCGTCGTCAGGCGGATCGCAGTGATCGCATCGCCGCCGAGGCGAGTGCCGAGACGCGTCGCCTCAAGGAGCCGCTGGAGCAGGCCAAGACCCAAATGAAGGAGCTGCAGCGCAAGCTGGAGTTCTACGATCGCGACAAGCTGCAGCTGAGTCGGCTGAAGAAGAGCAACACCGTGCTGGAGAAGAAGGTGAAGAGTCTGATGTGGGAGTCGGAGACACTTTTGCTGCGCAACGATGCCCTCGTTGGGGAGCGGGCCACGCTCAAGGCTCGGTTCAACGAAGTCATCGTTGAGCTGCAGCAGAAGACGGGACTCAAGAACGTTCTGCTCGAGCGGAAAATTGCGGCGCTCATGCGCGAGGACGAGAAGCGCAACATTGTCCTACGCAAAACGATGGCCACCTGTGCCCCCGAATTCGCCAGCAAACTGGAGAATGTGGAGAAGACAGTCAGCGATGTTGTGGACACCAAGAATCAAACCATTATCGATTTGCGCTATGAACTGGCCAAGGCCTGGAAGACTCACGATGATCTCCTCGAGACCTACGAGGGCAAACTCAAACAGTATGGCATTCCCACCGACGAACTGGGCTTCGATCCCATCCGAGAGCGGGATAATCAACAGTTGTATATCTGCGGACCCGCTGGCATTGTCACCGAGAACAAGTAATGAACACGATTGCATTTGAAGTTCATTTTAGTTTTATTCATCTTTATGTCATGTATAAGAAGTGTGGTGTATACATATACATATAAATACTTATGTATATCTGCATATACAGATATGTATATAATTTAAAAAAAATAAATAAAAAATAAGCCTATAAAAGAGAAACGGATTAAAAAAGAGTTCGACTTCCAAATGAATATAATACTATCTCAAATTCCTTTTTCCAACTGATGAATGCTGAATACTGAATATGAATATGAATATGCATATAGATATTGCTTCAATGCTTCAATGTTTTGGCATTAATTAATTTAATTATCATTATTTTCTAAACAAAAACGTTTGATAACATTTAGGCAGCTTATATATGTATATGCTAAGTACTTGTAGTTATATATATATATATATATCAATAGTAGAAATTAATAATTATATTTTTTATTATAACAAATGGAGTGAGATATGGAATCAAACTAAAATTGTAAATAAATCAATTGTTAGGTGCAATTGCTTTTGTTTTTTTTGTTTTTTAGTTCGTATATGGGATTATGCCTGCAATTTTCATTTTAAAAATTTTCCTATATCATGAATTAGTTCAGTTTGTTTGTGGTTAGTCCGTTTTTATTTTCTTTCGTTTCGTTTCGATTTTTGTTTTTGTGTTATTTCACTTATTTTTCAAATAGATATCACATAAAGTTTTTTTGCTTGGTGTTGCTGCTACTGCGGATTTTGTATAGGTTTTTATTTTGTTATTCTTTAGATTTCAAAACATTCTTTGAGCCTGTTTTCGTATTTCTTACAGTATTTTTTCAGTTGATGAATTCGTGCGTTTAAGTTAAATAACGAATGAATTAATTGTAGGCTTTTAATGTTTTTCAGCTACGTAAGAGTATTTACAATACGGAATACATTATATGTAGTTAATAATACTATATGAATACATACGTGTGTGTGTGAGTGTGTGTTGGTATGTGTGTGAGTGTGTCGAACTGTTGTGCCAGTTTATGAAAGAGAGAGAAATTGAGATATATGTTATGTATTTATTGTATGTCTTTGTGTTTAGTATTCAAATTTTGCATTCTGAGTCTAGGTACTTTTTGGTTACGCTTTTGTGTTTACAATTATTTCATATATTTTTCGAAATTATTCGCATTTTCGTCCAACTTATAATTAATTGAATCTTTTCTAGTTGCTCTTGAGTTTGCTCTAATTTATGTATTTTCTGGTTTTCTGTTTTTCTGTTTTTATTTTTTGTTTTTCATTTAAAATAAAGATTTCAAAGCGATCACAACGGTTTACTTCACAGACTCGTGTGGGACACTTTATCATAAACTGCCCCTAGAAATATTTTTTAGTTTTATTATTCGTATTTTTTTTTTGCTTTTGCTTTTTATGCTTGGAAAGTTTCGTCCAGTTTCCAAATTGTTGGTTGATTTTCTTTTTGTTGTATATAAATTTAAATGTACTTAATAGAATTTTACTTAATTAATGTAGTCGAATTTTGTTTAATGTTTTTGCTGTAATTATTGTTCGGCTTTTGTTCAGGCGCTTTATAATCTTATTAGTATACGTCTGTGTGTGTGTGCGTGTGTCAGTTCAGGTGTGTGTGTGTGTGTGCGTGTGTGTGTGTGTGTATGGCACATATTGGAGGAGTACTTAGCTGTATAAATTTGTGTATTGTACGCAATTTTCTAATTTTTCTTCTGTCTAGTTTTAGTTTTCAATTATCTTGTTAAGTTTTTACACAAAATGTCACAGTATTTTGGGCAGTTTTCACTTGAATATGTTTAAACACAAAACCTAATGTTAATCATAATAATTTCTGATGCTGTTTAGTTTGTTTGTTCTTTCGTGTGTTAACTTATTGTTAGTTTGGACTATTTGTGTATTTTTTTACTTCTTCATCATATAAGTAGTTTCGTTTGAATATCTTTTTTATTTTATCTAAATGCGTTGTTTTGCTTCTGTTTAGTTTACTCTCAGTACGTTTTTTTCGACGAAATTCCTTGTATTACTTTTCTCTTATTTTGTTTTAAGTTTTTGTTTAAGTTAAAATTAAGGATTGACTAACATTTTGTTTGTAAGGCAATTTGTTTATGTTGTGTTTTTTTTTTTAATATTCGCTTTGCTCAGATTCACTTTGTATTGTTTTTAATCCAAATTTAATTTAGATTCAGTTCATTCGTTTTTCTCTTAGGTTTTTTTTTTGTTTTCGTTTGCGTTTTCGTTTTGAAAATGAAATTGCAAATAAATTCTTTAACTACGACTAATTCCAATTCAATTCAAATGCGTACAACTAGAGTACAGATCGTTGAGAAATTATTGTTTTCATGTTGAATGAATTGAGATACATATTTGAAAATATAATTTGTTGATGTTATATGAGTGTGTATGTTTGTGAATGTGTGTATGTGTGTGTGTCTCATTATATAATAAGCTTATGTATAGAAATATGTATGCATATATGTAATTAAATAGCATTAATTGTGCTTAATGTGTGCAAAAGGGCGCACGAGCATCATTAAACGTGTGTGTGTGTGTGTTTGTGTGTGAGCGAGAAAGCGAGAGAGCTAGTGAGGCAATAGATAGCTTGATAGAGAAAGAGAGAGCGCTATATCGTTGTCGCTAGAACCTCGGTGACAGGAAGAAAAAACCACAACAAACAGACCAGATCTAGATCTGTTAATGCAACTCAGCTTATGATTCCTTTGGCTCCTTCACTTGAATGATGAAGTTCTTCTCTTGCTGGCGATTGCTTAAACGAATTTGCCATTGGCAAAGGCATTTATTAGCCTTGGCATCTGCTCGGAAATGCCGCACAGTTCCAGGACATTCTCCCTACGCTCCTTTGAGTAGGTCATGGATCCATGACTCTCGCGCAAACTCATTATGATAAATCTGCGAGAACAACACATGATAATCGAATCGAATTATGAACTCAAGAATTGTCACTTACTTGGCATTCGGATTTCGAGTTTGGCGATACTCGTTAAGTCGTCGGTAAAGCTCATCCGAGTTGTTGTTGGGGTTGCCACGTGTGGCACACGGCACCAGAACCAGAAACGCATCGTATGTAGTCGATGCATCATTCAGAGCATTGTCGATAACGTCAGTCAGCGTTTGCTTGATCTTGACAACCTGCAACACAGCATTCGAGTGTTAACATATTTTCTTTTGTAATTCAAAAGTAGCAAAAAATAAAATATGGAAGGCAAAAATTGAGTAATTCAGAAAACAGAGGTAATAAACTAAATTTACATTTGCATTTTTTAAACTTGTTGGATATTTTGTTTAGTACCAAAAGCAACATGAAATGCACTTTGTTTTAAACCGAAAGAATTAATAAAGTTGCTTAGATAAATAAAGGTTTTCATCCCATTATTACCTACACTACTGGCCAAATTAATAAGTACACTCTTTCTTTTACTATAACAGCTATTGTAAGTCAAGTCCTCAAATTTAAAAAATATATTTGGAAAGGTCATCTAAATTCCGTTTGATTGATGCATAACTTTCCTTAACCCATTAAGTACCATTTAAAATATTCGAATTTTAAAAATAGTCAACTTTCAAAACATTTTTTCTCGATTTTTTAAAAAAAATGTTGGGATGCAGAAACATTCTTCAAACAATTTAAATTTGAAGACTTGACTTACAATAGCTGTTATAGTAAAAGAAAGAGTGTACTTATTAATTTGGCCAGTAGTGTATGTAAATATGCAATTCTTGAAATTAAAAAGAATTCGCACAATTAAATAAAATGTATTTGGCTGTTTGAAAAATCAATTCAACCGAAGTAAAACATTATTTTTTAATTATAAATAAACAGAGATAAATTAAAACTTGTTTTAATATTAATAAACTTTGTAGTATGAATGTTTTATCTTAGTTAAATTTCCTCATTTTTGCTTTCTTTTTCGTTCGTTTATAATTTGGTTTGTCTTAAAATATTATTCTTAGTTTTATTCTTAGTTCCAAGAATTGATAATACTTCAAATAAGTAGACATACCTGTTGCTTTTCACAGCAGGATTTGGCCTCATCTACCGTCATGGTCGGAGTCCAAGGCAGCGGTTTCAACTTGCCGCTTTTGTCATACCAAATCTGTACATTTACCTGCGATTCGGACTTGTAGTAGCCAAAGGCAAATGCAAGAACTGCGTCCAGATATTTCACTGATCGCCAGCGTCCATTTAGATATTCTGCAAAATAGTTTTAATATTAGACATAAAAATATTAATTTGTAATTGCCATCATTTACATACTGCCTATGTAGCATTTTTCCAGATTTATGGTAATATGTAGACGCAAGCCGACAGCTTTGTTCAAGCCAAAAGAACGCTTGTACAAATTGTTCATAAAGGTTGACTGGACAGCGGGAACAACGCCTCTTGTGACCTGTGGAGGAATTAAGAATGAATGAACAAGTAATCTTAATGATATTGTGGTCTAAATATAGACTAAATATGTTACAGATGTATAAAACAATACCAAGTACACAATATGGAAGATTGATTGATATATCATAAGATTGTTCCTATGACACGTATATACATAATATAGGCGACTGATTTGAACTTAAATTTGATACGGATGTGTAGGGCAATACTTAATAAACAGACTGCGAGTTTACTTGAAAAAGCAAACAAAAAAATCAAAGTTAATCATACGAAAGTTTGATATAAGATTCATTGTTTTTCTGTCAGCTAAATCATATAGACAACAAAAGCTGTAATTCTGTGAGATGAGTTATTATATCTCAAGATATAATTTGATCCGACAGGCTACGGATTAGACAGACATGTCTACATATAATCAAAAATATACATACATATATACTATTTAAGAAGTTTTCCATCTGTAACGTAATAATGAATGATAATTAACATTTGTGTAAGAACTCACGACTCTGTTGCGCTTGATCACACGTGATTCCTGGATGAGCAGACGAATTGGCTCCACATTGGCGTCCCGCAGCTTGGACTCCTCGAAGAACAGCTCGGTGTAGCTGCGCTGATCGTTGCGATGAACCTTGAATACATTGAGGAATTTCTGCCAGGTCTCCAGCAGCTGATCGTAGGTCATTTTGGGCAGTAAAATGTTGAGCAACTGTGGATCAGTCAATAGGATACGCGGAACATGTTGATAGCCAAGATGCAATTGCTGGACAATGGGTAGGGCCTCCTCCGGCTTCTGGGCAAGACGCACTTTGGCGATGCCCAGAATGAGTTCCTTAAAGTTGATCAACGGATCCAGATGATCGGGCCACAAAATCACCTCCTTGGGGGGCGTGAATATCAGACGCAAGGCGGCGAGAATATCCATGTCGAATTTCTCACTCGTGTAGTGGCAATGGAACAACAGATCGCGATGGGTGCAATACTCACAGTCGCTCAGCGACCACATCTCCAACAGTCTCTCGAGCGGCTGCAGCTTGTACCAGTCGATGACGGCCTTGCGGATGGTTCGACTAAACGGCGTCTTGCGTTTCATTATACTCTGCACGCGCTTCACAAACTTGACAAACAGCAGCAGATCGTTGCCACTCGTCACCAGCAGGGGGAAGTGTCCTCGCGCCGCGGTTCGTTCCTTGTCATCGCGGCACGTGGACAAAAACACGGCCAGCACGAACAAGGCCTCATCACGGCGCGGCAACTGCTCGGCATTTCCAGCTGCGAGCACGCTGCCCAGACACTCGACCAACTCCCTCTGACCGATCTGAGCGCATAGTTCTAGCAAGATTGGAAAATGATTCTCGACTGTCAGATCCAAAGTGCTGGGGGCAAAAACGGGCACATCAAAGGTGCCAATGTAACAGAAGCGTCGAAGTTTCTCAGCGACTGACAGACAGACTGTTTGCTGTTCTTGTTGTTGCTGTTGTTGCTTTGCTGTGGACAATGTAAACAAATTAATTAAACAAATCAATAGAAAATACATACAGCTAGTCAAGTTAATCTTTTGACAAAATAATAAATTCATCTTTTTTTACATCTTTTTCTTAATTTATTATAATTGTTTTTTTGAACAAGAAAACAATTTCTTAAATGTTTTTCTAACTTTATTATAATTGTTCCTTGAACAGTTGAAATATAAACAATAATGAAATCAATAGAAGATACATATAACTAGTTAAATTGATCGATTGACAATAAAATAAATTCCTACATTTTTCTTATATTGCAAACAAAAAAAAAAACATTTTCTATAAATGTTATTTCTATGTTATTAAAGTTGTTCTTCAAATAAACATAATAAAATAATGACTTCTAAAGTGTTTGACTATTTTTCAAAAATAAACCCAAATAAATCTAAATTTGTTTACCTTGTCTAAACAATTACTTGACTAACTGTAGTTGAAAACAAAAATAAGCAAAACAAAACTTACGCCCTGTCACTTCAATCTGCGCTGCGACATTTGAATTTGTATCTGCGTTTTGATTTAACTGAACCTCAGCCACTAGTGTTGATGTTGATGTTGACAAACTGTTCATCTCCGTCTCCGTCTCTGTCTCTGTCTCTGTTTCCATCTCCTTTTCCTTCTCATTGTCCGCCTCCACCTGCATCTTTATCATGCTGTTGTGGCCAGGGACAGAGCCACTGCCCTGACTTCCGTGCTGACTTCAAAATTGATTCGGTAATTCGTTGTTCTTCCTGCCTGCCAACTTTAAATGAATCTGCAACTTCTCCTTGTCTCGAGTTACTTCAACAACACAAGCAGCAAGCAAAAAGCACACAGCATGTGCAATTTGCTATTTTGCTGAATTAAAAACTATTTGTAATTTGTATTTTAGCAAGTGATGTGAACTGTGCCAGCAATCGATGGCATCACACTGCTGAGCTACTATCGATACATGCTATCGATTTGCGCTGCGATTCATCGATTATTTGTATGCTCTGCGCATGCGCAAAGAAGTGGAAGAAGAAGAGCAGCACCTGCTTGCCGCCATATGTATTTTTTTTGAAAAATTCACATTTTTAATTCCTCACCCAAAATTAATGATGAATTTGAATGCGACAAAAATAAATTAAAAAAACGATAAAGAGTGAATTTTATTGGAAGAGCATTTATTTTCTTTATATGTATATATTTTGCACTTTCTTAAATAACTAACAAACATTTTTCCTGGATTGAGAATTATTCAAACAAGAAATTCACATTACTTAATATTAGAAAATAGAAAAAAAGACAGACAAACAGTTTAAGTTTCTTTGGAAATGGCAAAAAGTTGCATAAAATTATTAAAACCATAGATTATTTTTCACTACAAACTTACTTCAAATTTGTCTTAAAAATATTTAAAGATACATTTGCTGGGAGTTTTGTAGGCAACAAATAAAAGTTTTTAAATATTGGAAAATAATCTGTAAAAGAGCAGAGAGATTACGCAAAATGTGTAGTGAAAAGAGTGTATTAGGCTTTGACTAATCACATTATTGTATTGATTTAAATATTATAAAAAAAAAAACTTCTTTACGAGGAAAGTCCAGTGACGAAAACATTTTCATATCCCAAAATTTCTGATATGCAATTTTGTGACGAATAATATTAAGTTTTACACTTAAATTATTAAAAAAAAGTTTTTTGGCTATCAGCACTTTGCGCTACATTTTCAATCAACTATGTAATTTATTAAAATGAACTATGTTACATATTTAAAACCACTATGTTTCATATAAAAATTCACTTTGTTTCATATTGAAATCAACTACGTGTCATATCAAAATCATCTTTGTTTCATATTTAAATTCACAATAGTGGGATTCCGGTAAACGTTTTTGATTTGCTTTTGATTTGATTTTGATTTTTCAGTCAGCTGTTCACAGCTGCTCCATACAAAATTTTCAGTGTGCCCAGAGCAAATCAGGGAAATGTGGTCTTACTAATTGATTTCGAAAAATCAGCTCTGAGACTGATTATTTTTTCATTTTGATTTGGTTTCGAACAGCTGTGTGTCAGTTGGTGTTTGTTTGCATTGTAAATCTACGAATATTCAATAAAAACATATTCGATGACTTTCTTTCGGCATTTTGTGCAATTATGCCCATTTTTGTATACTTTTTAGTTGTCAATTAGCTGTTCGCCCAGGCTGTCAGCTGTTCACGAAATCAAAAAATAACACTAGTTTACAAAATAAAAATTTTTTTTGCAAAGTGAATGAAACTATTTTTTTCTTATGGACTTCGGCCGGCTAAACACAAAAATGGCATTTAAAAATTTTTTTATGGAAGCGTTTTCGAAATATTCGAATTTTTTCGAATTTTTTAGGTTACTCCAACACTTTTGAGTGTACTTCCAAATCTACTTATCCGAATTTGCCAACCAAGCACTTTAATAAAAGGTAAGTTAATTCTCTTCAACTTTCTTCCATAGTATTAAGATCGGTTAAGCAGTTCAGGTGCTAGCGATTTTATAAAGTTCGAAAATGGGCGTTTTATGTGATTTTTTGAGTTTGAAAGCTAACATATCGTCCTGGAAAAAATAGAAATCAATGAGATAAAATTTTTTTTACTCGTTTATCATGAAGCCGATACTGTTTCAAAGAAAATAAGGTATAATTTATGCAAATCCATCGACATATGGCGAACTAATGCAGATTTAACTGGGCCAAAAGTTGTGGAAAATGCTCGCCTTTGCCCTTGCACATATACAAGTGCGTTTGGTCGCTGCATGTGAGTACCGCTACAATCGGTGTTTTACTGGTGCTAGGTGTTTCACGTAAATATGTCTTACTTCGCCATCTGTCGATGGATTTGCATAAACTTTGCCTTATTTTCTTTGAAACAGTATCGGCTTTACGATAAACTAGTAAAAAAAATTGTATCTCATTGATTTATATTTTTTCCAGGACGATATGTTAGCTTTCAAACTCAAAAAATCACAAAAAACGCCCATTTTCGAACTTTATAAAATCGATAGCACCTGAACTGCTGAACCGATCTTAATACTCTATGAAAGAAAGTTAAAGAGAATTAACTTACCTTTAATTAAAGTGCTTGGTTGGCAAATTCGGATAAGTAGATTTGGAAGTACACTCAAAAGTGTTGGAGTAACCTCAAAAATTCGAAAAAATTCGAATATTTCGAAAACGCTTCCAAAAAAATTTTTTTAAATGCCATTTTCGTGTTTAGCGGGCCAAAGTCCATAAGAAAAAAATAGTTTCATTCACTTTGCATTTTGGCTGTAAACTAGTGTAATCAGTGTGCAAAAAGGGTCGTTCCGTCAACTGATTTATATTTGGTTAAAAATAATCAAAAGCAAATCAAAAACGTTTACCGGAATCCCACTTATATTTCATATTTTAATCAACTATGTTTCATATTAAAATCAACTTTGTTTCATATTTAAAACCACTACGGTTCATATTAAAATCAAATATGTTTCATATGAAAATCAACAATAACTTAAATTAAATCAATGATAAGTCTAAGAGCTCTTTAAAATACGTTTTTAACGCCATATAGAACATATATGTAGGTTGTATCGTTTGGAAACAAACTAACAAACAGACAAACAGACAGACTGACTTTCATCACGGAAGGCCACTAAAAATTTCAAAATTAATTATCTTTTGAGCCACTGCACTATGGTCCCAAAGCCCTTTTTATTTACATAAATTAATAACTCGAGAACTATACAATATTTTTTAGTCTGGTTTTTTGCATTCAACTAAATAAAACCAATAGAATTTTTGACAGGGAAAAAAGGCGTGGCACCGCCCATTTCCTTATATTTGAATATGCTAATTTTTGGATTTCATAACTTTTCTAATTCAAAAATTTTTTTAAATCTCTAAACTAAAATATTAAACTTACTTGTATGCAAATAATCAGCACTATTCTAATTAAAAAATTTAAATAAATTGTAAACGCATTTTTTTTAAATATTTTATTTTGTGCTATTAGTTTTGTATGATTTTTATTGCTCATCCAAAAGTTCAGATTCTATATCAAGTGCGTATTCGTTGTCAAAATCACATTCGTCTAAGTCAGACTCATCCATATCAGAGTCATCTAATTCAGAATTGAAGATGCTTTTTACTGCAATTCAGCATGCTCGAACTCAAAGTTGCCTAGTAAAATTTGGGATTAAATGGAACCGGGGAAATTTGGGGACAAGATAATTGGAGTTCATAAAGAAAAAACATTGACACACAAGACTGCATTTATAGTTACGACAATACACGACAATACAACGCTACTTCCGAAAGACAACTTATGTGAGGTTACGGCAGGCTGAACAAAAGCACATTAAACAATAAACAAAACACTCTACAAATAAAACACATAGTGAATAACAACCTGGAGCTTTGTTTTCCATGAGCCATAAATGTGCCATTTTCTATATATTTTTAAAAATGAGAAATATGTTGTCGGAATCTGAGTCACAAAAATAAACAGTTAACTTTCAGGGCCGAGGAAGCTTACACAAAAAATTTAATTTCTTAGACCATTGGAATATTTGCTATTGAATGTTGCATAATTCACGATTATGAATTCGCGTAAAAAAAAAGGGCTTTGGGATCGTAGGATTTTAATGATGAGGTGTCATTCAAAGCGTATGTTTGATAAAAATAATACAATATTAAAAAATGTTACCAAATGGCTTTAAATTTTTCCTCTCTCCACGACATCACAAAGCACTATGGGGTATTTTACCGAAAATGTGTCATTTATTAATAACTCGTTAACTAAGCAAGAGATTTTGATGCAGTTTTTTTTTTAGTGTTATACAAACCATAAGAAATTTTTTGAAAAAGTGGGCGTGGCACAATTTCCGCCCACTAATTTTTTTTTTATATTTTTTTTTTATTGGTAGCCAGTAAGTTTATGATTCAGTATTGCAACTAGTAAGCTTTGGCCTTATATATTATTAGCAACATAAAAAAACGTATTTGTTGGACATAGAAAGTTGTAAGCACTCTTACACAGCTGCGAGCATAAAATTAAAAAAATAAAAATAGGGGGCGGAGATGGTGCCACGCCCACTTTTTCAAAAAAATGCTAGGGGTATGTATAACACAAGAAAAAAGACCGTAGCAAAATATCTTGCTTAGTTTAGGAGTTATTAATCAATGCCTCAATATGAGATCGAATTCTCCATACAAAAAGCAAGCAAATCATCACTGAAAAATTGTGAGGTTACGTGCTAAAAAATTTAATTGCGGAAAAAGCGGTCAAATGCGGAGCTTGAGATCAATTTTAAGAATTTAGTCAAGATGGACACTTACTTTTTTTTGGTACAAAAGCCTAACTACACCAGTATTTATTCTTGTGCACATTAAACTATGTAGGCTTTTACATACAAATCCATAACTCAAAAGTTCAAATAACTATAGCAATCGTTGAATTCAGAGTAGTAAATTATATTTTTGCAATTTAAAGCAAGCTACAAAACAGCATTAGAGTATTGAAAAAACATTTTCAGAACATTTGTGTATTTAGAAACAAAAGTTCAAATAACTCTAGCAATCGTTGAATTCAGAGTAGTAAATTATATTTTTGCAATTTAAAGCAAGCTACAAAACAGCATTAGAGTATTGAAAAAACATTTTCAGAACATTTGTGTATTTAGAAATCCCACAAAAAAACCTCTTTACGAGGTAAAAGTCTAGTGACGAAAACATTTTCATGCCCCAAAATTTCTGATATCCAATTTTGTGACGAATAATATTAAGTTTTACACATAAATTATTTTAAACAAAATTTTGGCACCCGGCACACTGCGCTAAAATGTTTCAATTCTAATACTAAATAAAACTCACTGTTTTGCGCAGTGCCGAATGCAAAAATTTTGTTTAAAATAATTTATGTGTAAAACTTAATATTATTCGTCACAAAATTGGATATCAGAAATTTTGGGGCATGAAAATGTTTTCGTCACTAGACTTTTACCTCGTAAAGAGGTTTTTTTGTGGGATATCAGAAATTTTTGAATAAGACATCAGAAATTTTAAAATTGCAATATTTGATGTGATTTGTTGTGTAGATTTTTCTTAAATTGTCAAAATGTGGGAAAAAATACCTTATTTAACCTGTAACTGTTTACCCTTATAATTAAAAAAAAAACTTTTAAGGTATGTCTAAGAGCTCTTCGAAATACCTTTTCAACGACATATAGATCGCATCTGTAGCTTCTATCATTTGGATGCTATGGGGGCTTAAATTTTAGCGGTTTTTAGCGATTTCCCGCTAAACTAGCGATTTTTCGAAAAAGTAGAACAAACGATTTTATATTTTTGATTATAAAATGATTTATCTGCCGCAAAAAGAATTCCCCACTTGCAAGCAGTTTACTTCCGCATTACGCTGCAAGCAGTGTATATACTGCATATGTACATGCAGTAGTGTAAAGGTAAAAGGTATATTCAGTTAATAGGTAATATCTTGTCCAAACGAATTTTGACAGATACGTGTTATATGTCAAAAAACGCGGAATCAAATTGCCTATAACATATAACATATTTTAAAGTGATCTCATGTGTAGATTTTTCTTAAATCGCCAAAATGTGGAAAAAAATACCTTATTTCACCTGTAGAAATTTACCTGTGTACTTTAGAAAAAAAGTTAAAAGGTATACATAACAGCCCTTCGAAATACCTTTTCAACGATATATAGATCGCATCTGTAGCTTTTATCGTTTGACTGCTATAAGGGTTTTAATTTTAGCGGTTTTTAGCGATTTCCCGCCAAACTAGCTTTTTTTCGAAAAAGTCGTAGAACAAACGTTTCTAGATTTTTGATCGGGAACAAGTCCTAATTCAAACTTTTAAGCTAAATCATCGCTTTGATACTAACAAACAGACAAACAGACAAACAAACAAACAAACAAACAAACAGACTGACTTTTCATCTCATTTTCGGAAGGCCCCTAAAAATTTCAAAATTAATTATTTTTTGAACCAGTGGTCCGATTTTGATGATCGAGGTGTCATTCGACGCGTATTTTTGATTAGAATAGTTAAAAATTAAAAAAAAATTCAGAAAGGCTCCAACGGCCCCATTAGCTCCAATCATTTAAATTTTGCCCCTCCCACTTACACCTGTTTATCTCACTAACCAGGTGAGTTTCCAAAAGTCTTAGTATGCACATTTGTAAGTTAAGTTAATACCTTTCGATCGGTATATAACTCGACCTGATCGGACAGTCATAGCAAATTTTCCATTCTTCCTGTGTATATATGCTAGTCGCCTTCGCACCCTTCGTGCTGCTTTCGTCACTAGCGCGGACTGCCGTCCGCAGTGATTAAAAAGCAATAAATTGTGCTTATTATATTTGTGTTTAGAAAAAATAGAAAAAAATTAGAAGAAAACTATAAACATGTTGAATATGGCAAAGAAAATGCGTATGGACGAGAATATGACAGAGGAATATGAGAAAACACAAGTGCAGGTGAAGAAATGTACAGTGCCGGCAAACGAGGCAGCCCCAAAGCGTGTTGCCTTGAGCGAAATACAGAAATTTGGATTCAATTGCAAAATTGCTGCCAAAAACGTGGCACAAAATGAACTGAAAGATGCATACTGGAAAAAACAGCCTCTGGGTGTAAGCAATTCCATTTTTAATTATAATGTAGCTCAAGCAAAGACAACAACAACAACAACTGTTGTGCTAAAGCAGAAACATTTGGTCAAACCTGAGATGCAAAAGAAGGAAACTGCCTCGTTCCTGGTCCACAAAAAAGGAGCAATTCCTGCTGGAATTCCATCATCGCAGTCCACGCACAGACAACGCTTGGTGGATGTGGAAGATATCGATGCTGGTGATCAGAAGCATTTGATCTTGGTATCGGAGTATGTCAGCGATATTTACAATCATCTGTTCGAGCTCGAGAATCAGTTGCCCATTAAGGTAAATCATTTGGCCCAACAACTGGAGGTGACCAGCCAAATGCGAGCAGTGCTCATCGATTGGCTCAACGAGGTCCATTTGCAGTTCCATTTGGTCACCGAAACCTTTCATCTGGCCGTGGCCATAATCGATCGTTACCTGCAAGTGGTCAATACCACAAAACGTCAAAGCTTTCAGTTGGTGGGAGTAACGGCTCTGTTTATAGCCACCAAATACGAGGAAGTCAGGCCGCCAGTCATTGCTGATTTTGTCTATATCGCTGATAATGCGTATACCGATCGAGATATTCGTCTGATGGAGCTGCAGATCCTCAAAGCCATTGACAACAATCTGTCGCGTCCCTTGTCGATACACTTTCTACGCCGCTTCTCGAAGGCCGCCCAAGCTGAGGAAGCTCATCATGCGATGTCCAAGTACTTCCTCGAATTGTCCACCCTGGACTACGGTCTGAGCAGCTATAAGCCATCTGAGATTGCCGCCGCTTCGTTGTATCTATCGCTGCACTTGCTCAATGGCAACGCCAGAGCTGCCACCGGATTCAATGGCAGCCACTGGACACCCACCCTGATGCAACATTCCCGCTATACGGAGCAGCATCTGCGCCCCATTACACGACAAATAGCCAAGTTGGCGCGAGAGGCGCCTCATGTCAAACTGAGGTCCGTTTACACCAAATATCAGGCCCACAAATTCGTTGAGCTGAGCGGTCCACTCATGAACTCCATTGTGGACAAGGAGTAGCGAGTGTCCACCAACTGTCCACTTACCAACATTTTCCATACTACGAGTAGCTTGTGCAGTCCTCACTTCATTTTGACTGCAAGTCTGCTTCAATTTGTTTGCCACTTTAATTTTTGTGATTTTTCGTTTACTTTTTGTGTGTAAAATATAATAATGTTGAGCATCTGCATTTATTAAAGGGTGTAATTTTAAGGACGTAGGGCAGATTTTGATCATATTATATTTAAAAGTTATGTAAATCCAAACACCAGTTTAATTTCAGCTATCGGCATTTATATGTATTTTTACAACACTAATACTGTCGATTTTTCCTAACTCGAATCACCATTATCCAAAGACAAAGTCCGACTTGTGGAGACTTCGACTTATGTAAGTCTTCTTGTTTAGTTTAGTATACGCTATTGCCACTTAATTTAGTGCAAGTTAAAGAGAACTCGAGTTATAAACTATGGAAGCTCAACTCTATAGTATATCGGTTTATGTATTTATTACAAAAAAGTTAAATAATAAAATAACGAAGATAACTATTATTAGACCCATGGTTTCTTGTACAAATCTTCTTAGAATTCGTCGTTGATTACGATATTGACAACCGCTTGGAAGTGAAAAAAATTGACCCACCTTACTGTATATAAATACGATAAGAAAACTCCATTTAAATATCTGAAACTCATTTTAGTCATCTGGTTTGCTTAGTTGAATTCATTTTTTGTTGAAAAGTCCTTCAGGTGTTCCAAAACGTACCTTAAGATTTAGTCTAAAATATAGTCAAATATACATTTAGTCCTCGAGGTGCATGTCGACTCTTCTTTTTGAACAAATCGTTGCGAATAAATAAATACAACCAGCCGAAAATCTCGGACCTATGTTGACCTGTATTTTGCGATTAAAAGCCAACTTTCTTCAATAAATAAATTAATACTTAATTCCCTTAGAAAATATAGAAGAAAATCATGAGGCTTTTGTTGATTGAAAGATAAGAGTTTGTATTTTTATATAAGTTCTCAGAATTTGAGCTGTGTTATTGCCTTTCTTGTTGTTATAACCATTTCTGGGCTTTAGAATTGTTAATATTAAATGTATTTTAAAGTGAAGTGTAAACGATTTGCTCTTGTTTAATTATGCATTCATCGTCATTATTATAAAGCAAATATATGTAGATTTTTATAGCAACCGATTCATACGTATATAAAGTTGCTTATTTTCATTTTGGTTTTCCATTCTTTTTTTTTTATGGTTTCATTTTTAAATATCTTTTCGTGTGTGTAATAAAATAACAAAACAATGTTGTGATTACATCAGTTTAATTTGTTTGTTTGTTATTTTTGTTTTTCTTTTTTGCTTTTGCTTTCGCTTACATTATTTTAAATGACGTCCTTTATTCTGAAAGTATTCTGGGTTAGCGTTTAGCATGTCACATGCCTGATGGTCAGACCCGCCAAATTCACATAACATTCGTGTACTCACACTATATACCCACAAGTGGATATAGTAAGTACATATAAAGATTTCGATCCATACATAGATGCGACATTTTTATTTTGGTTTTCTTTTTGATTTTCATGTTGTGTTTATTATAATAATTATTATCGAAATGACTGTAAATGTGAGTTTTTTTAAATTATTTATTATTATTAAGTAGTATTATTATTAGAGGCGTATGCAAATATTTATTGCTAGAATTATTATTGCCAGGTTCGATAAGAAAATAACTTTTAGATATTCGTACTTATTAATGCATTTCTTCAACTATTGGCGTTACTTTTACTTATATGTATATATTTTATTAAATTTTGTTTTTTTCCTGCTTAGTTTTTTAATATACATTAAATAATTGATGTATGCTTTTCATTACTATACCTAATTATTTATTTATTGTTATGTTTGAATATTTTAACATTCTGTTGTGTAAAGTAAAATTTGTTGACTAGATCCCTTTTATTATTATTAATTAATTATTTATTTTTGTTTTGTATTTGTTTTTATTATTCTTGCGCATTCGCTCTTTTGTTAATACTTTTTGTTTCATTGCTTTGCTTTTCACATGCTTCAATTGGCATTTTAAAAAGTTTTTCATTTGATTTTTATTACTTGTTATAATTTACTAGCTACGGATTAATAACAACTGACCAAAAATAACATTTACAATGCACCTGCTAATTATTTAATGTTGATTTGCTTGAGTTGTTGTTCTTGTTCTTGTTGTTTTGTTATTGCTTCATATATTTACTAATTAGTTGAACTTTTCACCGACACTTGTTATTGCTTTCCATTGGCATTAATCCATATAAACATACAATGCGCTTCGTCGTCTATCCTAAATCTTAAGACCCTGTACCCAAAGACTCAAAGACTGAAAAAGGGTGACGGTCAAACAATTGAATATTAACAATATTATATATAGTTAATTTAGCACTGAAAGTTAGTCAAAATCACACAAGCTGTAAGAGTTGCAGTCGGTTGGGTCAATTAACTAATATACCATGTGGAAATGGGCACAGGGTATTGCAATTGAAATTATAACAAACTTCTGTTAATCTGTTATATGTGCCGTTTCACTTTCGATATTTGTTTGTTATTTGAAATACCTGCGATATTGATGTGAAAGTGAAAACCGGAATGGCCCTATTAGTTTTCCGTTTTGTTGTTTTTTTGCAGTAATAGACGTGCCAGGCTCCATATTTGTATTTTATTTGTATTGATCGGCTTACTTATATTTATTTTGAGTCCATAAAGCTATGTCCGTCCATCCCATCTTCGCCAGTCTAATTGCGATTTCTATAACTTTCGCTTCGCTTCTCTATATATCCTTTAATAAAATTGTTGTGTCATTTATCTATTATATTTGTATATAATAATAATAATTATAATAATATATTTGGATGCACTACGAGTTTTTCTTTTTATTAATATTATTATTAGTTTGGTTTTATTATACTACGAAGTTTGAAGCTGCTGCTGATTGGCTGATGAAAATTTACTTGGGTACAGGGTATTGACTAGTCGAGAATTCTCGACTATGGCGAACGCACTTCCTAACTGTTGGCCGTTACTGAGGACGGATTAACTACAAAAAAATGCAAATGTTATTCTTATGGTAATTTTTAAAAAAAAAGTACCATTATCTGTTGTTTGTTGAACTAATTTTGAAATATCTTCAAGTTGCATATATAATGTTATATTAATATTACTATTGTAGGCACGATTTCTCAAGCACCAGTTAGCATTAAAAATGAAGAAAAAGAAAGCGATAGTTCGACAGAGAGAGTGAGAGAGATTAAGGGAAGCGAGGGATAGATAGAGAGCGAGAGAGTGAGGGAGAGAGAAAGGGAATCAGGCAACAGCTCAATCGTAATTCAACTGAAGATTGAGGAAACCGGCCTGATTTAGCAACGAATTAATTGATGCACCACACTGTTATACATATGGTAATAACTGTTCAACTGTTATACACATGTAATATATGTAGATTAGGGTGTCCCTTATTTGGTCAAAGTCAATATTTTTAAACGCATACGGGCTAGTTCTGTTCATTAGGTCCTAAAGCACTCAGAAATAAATTTTTACCTCAATCGGAGTATGATAACCCGTGCCGACTTGGATCGGAAAATTTAAAGATTATATGGGACAAAAAAAAATTTTTTTTTTTTTTTAATTTTTTATTTTTTTATTTTGTTTATTAGGTCCTAAAGAACTCAAAACCAAGTTTTCACCTTAATCGGAGTACGATAACCCATTCAAATTTGCATCAAAACATGAAAAATCATCGAAAAATGTCTAATCAGTGTTAAAATACTGTTTTTTCATGTTTCGATGCAAATTTGAATGGGTTATCGTACTCCGATTAAGGTGAAAACTTGGTTTTGAGTTCTTTAGGACCTAATAAACAAAATAAAAAAATAAAAAATTAAAAAAAAAAAAAATTTTTTTTTGTCCCATATAATCTTTAAATTTTCCGATCCAAGTCGGCACGGGTTATCATACTCCGATTGAGGTAAAAATTTATTTCTGAGTGCTTTAGGACCTAATGAACAGAACTAGCCCGTATGCGTTTAAAAATATTGACTTTGACCAAATAAGGGACACCCTAATGTAGATATTATGTTATATGGTATTTAAGGCAAACGCAAACGCATTTTAATTGTGAATACATAAGTGTCAATTATACATAGTATGCACTTTCTTTCATTCTATTTTTCTAATTTTCTTACTTTCATTCTAAATGTTGTTGCTGTTGTTGTTGTTGTTGTTAAACTGGTCTAAAAATGTTAGAGCTCAGTTAAGTTTACATCATGTATTTAATTAATTAACTAAGTTCATTAATATACTTTTGCTAGCTTGTTCAGTGTTAATTAAACTAAATGTTATACATTATAAATTTATAATTTATCATTATTAATAATATTTGAATTATTATAATTATTTAATTGTATTTTATTAAATTTTAAATATATATGTATATATATTTATATGTATATTTTACTTTACGTGAAATCACAGTCCGTATGTGAAAAGACTTTATGTACTTGAATGATAAAACATACACATACATATATACATATGCTTGTATGTATGTATGTGTGTATATATATATATGCATGGATTTGTTGTATATGTATTTGTAAATATGCGTTGTATACATACAACCATACTAAATACTTAGCACATTTATGCATGTATCTATGTATCTACATATGTACATATGTATGTATCTTTCATTTTATATGCATAAGTATCTCAAGGCTGACTGAAAAATCGGTTAACAAAATGTGTATTGAGCGATGTACCTGTGTGTGTGTGTGTATTTATGTGTTATTTATTAGTTTTTTTAATTCTTGCATATCAATTGATGCATTTTATGTTTAACAATTCAATTTCATATTATTTTCTTTATGCACGTATTTAAAATATATAAACTTCTTGTTCATTGTTGTTGTTGTTAATAAAAGGCATTTGTTTATTCTTGTTCTTTCTTAGAAAAAAAACGTTATTGATTTTAAATTTATTTATTTGTATTATTTTTGTTTTTTTGTTTTTTTCGTTAAGTTCAAATTGATTTTTAACTACATAATGTTATATGTCCTATATAAGATTTGATTCAAATTGTTAATTATTCATTAGCTAAAATTGTTTACTTTATGAATGTTGTTATCGCTGTTCGCCGTCTAAGCTTAATTGTAATTATATTTAGCTAATTTAATAAAAAAAAAGCTTCGTTTTTTTTTTCCTTTCGTATTTTTGGTTTCTTGTATTTGCTTTTTGTTAAGTTGATATGAGCATTCACATAAGGTTAATGTTTTTCTTTTGCTTTTCGATTTCCATTTCAAATAGTATTATTAATTGTGCTTGTGTGTGTGAGAGAGTGTGTGTGTGTGTGTGTGAGTGTAATACTCATAATGCAAAAAGCGAAAGCGCATTCTAAACAAATGAAATAAAACTGTTGATAGCTGTGAATAGTTAGGATCTAATATTGTCATCAAAAATGGAGGCAAATTTACGAGCGAGAGTGAAAGAGATAGCGTTTGACTAGGGACTCGTTGAGCGTTAGTGAGAACGAGATGGCCATATGTATGCAGTTGTGAGGGGAAAGTGAGGTTATAGGGCAGCTGAAATGATCTGTTTTACACTAGGCATTTTGTATCTATTATTAGTAAGTGTACATATTCATGTAAGCACTTTAATTGCTTTTAAAAAAAACCTCTTACTCACTGCTGTTGATGTTGTTCTTGTTCTTGTTGTTAGTTTCTAAAAATTTCATAAGCGTCATTTTGTGTCAGCTGATTTTAAGTATTTTTTTTATTTAAATTTTTTTTAAATATTTTTTTTTTATTTTTTGCTTTTTTAGAACGCCATGCTGGTGCGTCGACCGCCCATGCAGCCACCGCCACCGCCGCCGCCCATGCCCCGCATGGCGCTGTGCGACACGCTGCGTCCCATGCGCGCCTCACTGCCACGCCTCTCGCGCGCACGCCTCAACAGATCCGAGGTGCTCGGCCGCCTGCTGCCGCTGCTGCTGTTGCCGCTCGCAGCGGTGGAGCCGCGTCGTCGACAGCTGACAATGTCCGAGGTCGAGGAGCGTCGTATGTTGCCCGCACCGCAGTCAGCGCCAGCTGTGTTGGCCGCTGCAGCACCAACACCACCACCAGCACCACCACCCACTGTCATGTAGGGCGACAGATAGTAAGGCGACAAAAAGGACGAATCTGGATTAAGGGGCAGCAGTTGTGTGCTCGAATTGCGTCGCGGCGTAAACGGAGATGCTGAATAGTCCAGCAGCAAGTTCATTGATTCCGGTTCCGGATCCGCGTCGACGCCCTCGATGCGCAAATGCGGCGGAATGCGACGCTGAATTGCCGTTGCCGTGACGTCCAGCGAGGAGGAACGCGATTGCGATTGCGACTGTGACTGTGAGGCGGATGCACCACTGGCACCACTGGCGCCACTTGCACGCAGGCCACTGTACAGCGACTTGATGTGAAAATCAAAGGACTTGAAGTTGAGCAGGGAGCGACGCTTAAGGACTTTGGCCTGCGTTGCCGATGCGTGATTGTGGGCAGTGTCGAGGGCGCTGTGCTGTGGCTCATCGCAGCTGGCGGTGACTGTAACAGTGGCAATGTCATTGTTGTTAAGCGTATCGAATTGTAGCTGCATGGCACCACTTAGTGGTTCCGTTGTTGCTGTTATCATGGCATGTTGCTGCTGTTGTTGTTGCTGTTGTTGTAGCTGTTGTAGCTGTTGTTGTTGCTGTAACTCATGCTTGCTTATTGTTGTTGTCATAGTATTGCTACTTAGGCTAGTTTTACTGCTAATCACTTTCAAAAATTTATTATCATTATCTAAGGACTCCTTTCGTCACTGAATAACACAGAAACCCTGCTTGGCAGCCTCCTTGGCATCCGCCTCCTCAATGAACGCCTCCTCCTCATGCTTCGGCGAATCGGCGCCGCAGGGTCCGCCGCCACTGAGGCTAAGCGGCCCCTGCGGGCAGGCTGATTGTCACCGAAGCGCCAACGTCGATATCATTGGCGGACGCACTGGTTTATTCTCTAAAATGCGCTCCAATTCCAGCATCACGCTCGATGATAAGCGCGGCAAAAGCTGCAAATACATCACACATTCAAAATCAATACAGATTAAAGATTTATAGATATATACAAATTATATTACAGATTTGAGATCAATATTTGCAGATCAGAGAATAAAAATCATTAAACATTTAATAAATCCACCGATAATACTAATCTGTGGTAGACTTTAAAGCTGGGACTAAAACCGAAACGAATATCGGTTTCAGTTACGGTTTCGGTTATGTTCGCATTTAGGTTTTCGGTTATCGGCTACGCAAAATCTTTGAATAAAGGTTTCGTAACGCTGAAGCAGTTTTTGTATGTTTCGGAATTGAAATATGGTACACAGAAAAAAAAATCCGGGATATTTAGCCCGGATTCAATCCGAAACGATGTCAAAAGTGGGGTAATCTCGGATTTACTTAAACCAAGTATGAAATACTTGATTTTTTCAATCCCGAATTCAATCCTAAAATTCTTAAATTCAGGCTAAAAAAAAAATAATGATTTTTGTTACATTTAAACTTTTTTTTTTAATTTTTTTTTTAGATTTTTTTTTTTTTTTAATTTTTTATTTATTTTAATTGTTTTTTTTTTATTTTTAAATTTTTTTTTAATTTTCTTTCTTTTTTAATTTTTTTTTTTTTTATTTTATACTTAAATTTTTTTTTTAAACTTTTTTTATTTATTGTTTTTTTTTTAAACATTTTTTTTATTATGAAGGGAATGTTTGATGCAATTGACTGCTGGAATCGAACCCAGGCTTTTTTCAAACAGGTCGGCGACTCTAACCACTGAGCCACCGAACCAGTTGAAATGAGAGAGGCCGAGAGAGAATCAAGTAGTTTGGGCTTATTTTCCCATTTTAATCCCGATATAGGCTTGATTGTTCAGTTTAATCCTGGAAACATACTTAAAAAATGCAGGCTTAAATTAAGTATTTTAGGCTTGATTTTAGAACGGCTTTTTTTTTCTGTGTATGGTTTCACAAAATATAAATTTCTGTGCAAAAACATAATTATATAAATAATATAAAAAAAATAGAAACAGTTCAAAACTTTTCGTTTTAAAATATTTTTAACTTGTTTTTTAAATTTTTATAATACAAATTTAAAATAAAACATGCTTTTAAAATTGTATTTAAAAGTTATACCATAACTCTTATTTGCAATTTTGAAAATAACAATTGAAAATAAAACTTTGTTTCAACTTTTATTATAAAAATTGGAAAAAAAAAAAAATTATTTTTGGATGTATGAAAAACCGAAATTAGCCCTTATAAATGAAACGGTTACTAAACGGTTATTTCGGCTTACAGAGTTTCGGTTTTAAGGTTTCGGTCAAATGAAAGATTTTCATTTCGGTTACGGCACCAGTTACTGTTTTAAATTTCAATCGGTTTTTACCGGTTAAAGGTTACGGTATCAATTAGGGTTTGAAATTCTGCTTTAAAGCATCCGTGGATACAAAATATTGAATCGACAACGCTACAGCAACATCAAAATCGAAAATCACCATTAATGGGCCAATCTTAATGTGCGGGTTAAAAATATAAAAGTCGCCATCAGCGGGAGCTGTGTTTTTATTGAAATTTCGATAAAACGAAAGAAGAGCATGTACATATTTTAAATTTGAATACTTTTACATTAGGGAAAGAGCTCTGAGAGCCAATAGAACCAGTTATAGAAATTCTAACTTGCTTTATCACCGGACTGAATCTCTTTCAAGCTACATTTCAGTCAGAGAGACGAACATAGCTTTATTGACTTGACTTTTGATGCTGCTCAAAAGTATATATCCTGTTTTCTCCTTCTGTATTTTTTACATGCATTGCCACTCAGTTAAAGCACTTCTGTTTCCCAACTATAAAATAGAACTGTGCTCAACTCACCTGCAGCGATTGTAGACTCTGATGCAGTTGCTCCGCCGATGTGGCGCCCAGCAGAAGGCACTGTACGGGCTCATGCTTCAGCGACCAGGCAATGGACAGCTGCGTGGGACTGCAGCCCAGTTTCTCGGCCAATGCGGCCAAGTCACGCAAACGATCACAATGGCGTCGTCCCTCCTCAATACGATCCTTGCCCCAGCTGCCCTGCGGCGATAAGGCAGCCTACAAAAAAAAAATATAAAACAATATTCGGTTAACACTTTATTTGTAACACTTTTCAAATGCTTACATTCCGATTGATCTCATCTTCGGTCCACGAGAAGCTCTTCGTTTTGAACGAGCCCTTGGGCAGAAAGAGCTTGTCCCCATTCTGTGTATCGCTCAATGCCATGGACAGTGGTCCCCAGGCCATCAGTCCAACCCCAATTTTGTTGTACATCTCCGGCAAATAGAGTTCGCACTTCTCCCGACAAAACATATGGTACTCGGACTGCTCCACGATCGGCGTAATGCAATTAAACTGCCGACAATTCGTATACGCCTCCATGATCTCGACCTGAGACCATCGCGCTGTACCCCAATACATGGCCCAGCCCTGCTGGATGACATAGCTCATGGCGCGCACCACTTCTACAAGGAATTGGCAGTAAAAATAGACAGGGAAATCGGATATATAGATATAAGTATCGCTGTAATAGACTTTTGCAAGGAATTCGTAGTAAATAGATGCTACATTTCAAAACACACTTTTAAAAGATAAAGATTAGTTTTAGGTAATTATTAAAATTAATTGATAAAAAGTATTGATGTATAGATCATTATATACTGTTGCAAGGAATTTGTAGTAAATATATTCAGAATTTACAATTTACCCATTTTGACTTAATCAGTATTTTAAAAGATAAAAGTTATTTTTTAGCAGTAATTAAAACTTATATATTCATATCGATATACATGTAAATGCTAATATATATATTTCAATTAAAATATAATCAGGGATGCCACAGAAATCGCAAGCGAAATAGAATTCCGCAGAAAGCAATTCCGCACGGAAATTTCCGAGGTGCCACAGAACTTTGAATAATTTAATGTTTTTTTTTTAGCAATTTCACCAACCTTTTCGAAGTAGGCTGCTAAGGGTTGACACCTTCTCAGATTAAATTACCCAAGGGTTTGTTTAGCCACTTTTTTAAGTTTATCATTGCAGAACAATAAGTTTTTCATTTTTTTCTTATTTAATTTTTATAATTTAATTCATTTATGTAATAATTGACTTTGTTTAGCTACAAAAATATTTAAAAGTAAATGTCGCAAGAAAATAAAAATTACTCGACAACTATAGCAATTGTCTGCCATTAGTCTGGCAACCCTTCGTGACAAATGTTTTCACATAATGCACAATAAGTTAAAGGTTTTTTTTCGGTAAAACTTGATTTACCTCAAAAGAGCTATTTTTGAATGCTTAATTTAAAGAAAACTTTAGTGGTTCCATTTATATATTTTAAATACCTTATTCGAATTCTGACTTCAAAATGTGGCATCGCTGCCCCTGACTTCGAAAATCTGAATCGAACTAGGTGGCAGCATCGGACACCAGCGGATTTAGCGCTAGTTTATTTCGCGTAAAATTATTCCGCGAATTGAACTGTGGCACAGCGAAATGAAATTGAGGTGAAATTCAAGCGAAAACGATTTCTGTGGCATCCCTGATTGATTAGTTTATAGCAATAATTAAAATTTAAATATGAATATTGATATAAATGCTAATATATTTCAATTAAAATATAATGCAATATCAATATAAATATTTTTTCATTATGTCGATTTCATTAGTTACGTCATATATATATTTAATAAAGAGTTTGGTCTAGAGCTACCCACCTTCCATGGGACACATGGGATCCGCCTTATGGATGATGACAATATCGATGTAATTCAACTGCAAACGCTGCAAACTTGCACGCACGCATTCGATGATGTGTTTGCGGGAAAGTCCCCTTTCCTCGGATCTACAGATAAATCGATTGGTCGTGTTTTAGAATATCAAAGTGTGTCGCCTAAAGCATCAACTCACTTGGTGCTCCAGTAGACCTTCGTTGTGATCACATATGTGGTGCGCTTCCAACCGGTGCGCTGTAATATTTTGCCAATTTCCGTCTCGGAATGCGCCTCGGAGATGTCAAAGAGATTGATGCCGCTGTCAATGGCCAACTTGAGTATTGCCTCGGCCTGTTCATCACTGACGCCGGGCGAGAAGACCGGCCAGGTGCCCAGGCCCACGTTCGATATGCGGAGACCGCTCTTCCCGAGATTCTTGTACCGCAATCCCGGAGTCGGCGTCGAGCCGTGCCGCAACGGAAGCGCCGGATTCGAGCCGAGGCTGATCGAACGGCCTGTGGCGGTTGGCGGGGAAGGGCAACAACAGTCCAACATATTGATATTATCAGTATGTCAGGGTTGGGTTGGATTTTTAGATTTTTTTTTATTTTTTTAGTTTGTTGGTTTGTTTGCATGCAATGGGAAGAAAATTATTCAGTTCTTTGTTAGCGATTTCCATGACCAAAACTCTGTTTTCCGATCAGAAAAACGTGCAATAACCAGCAAATAACCAAATCAAAAGAATAAAAGAACTACAGAAAAAAAAATGTACTACGTAATATAATGGCCAAGAAATGAAAATGATATTTCGAATCACACAAACGATTATATATGAAAGTTTTATGGAAATCGCTCAAAAGGGAAAATGAAATTTCATACATTTTTTCAATATCTTTAAGGATTCTTTTATATTTTTCTAGCTCCATTATATGATATATATTTCTTATTTATCTTCACTTCTTTGACATGTTAAACGGTTTTGAAAATAACATTTAAGTTTTAAATTTTTTTAATTGCAAATACTATAAAAGAAATCTATTTTGATTTGAATTATTTAATATTAAGGTATGCCCTACACTGTTTGGAACTGACCTTTAATTATATAAATGATTTCAGAGCTTGTAGGCGATTGTTAATACAATCGGAAAACATAATATTAGCGATATATCTTTCCCAAAAACTGAATAAACATGCAGTTAATCAATAAAACATTCAAAAAAATGGTTGGAGATTAAACTATTGTGTTTTCCAATTCGTGAGTCGTGCCATGATCAGAAGACTCAATTTTCGTGCACCTCAAGTCAGAGTTGAAGTGTGTGCAAGTGAAAAAGGACGAGTATTTTCAATTTGTTTAATATGTCCTTTTTATATGTATGTACATATGTGATTCTATGATATACAGTTTCTAAAAGATATATAGATAACAAGCCAAGCAATCGAAGAGTATCAACTAAAAGAACAAAAAATGATAAGGTTATATAATAGTGAGAAATTCGATACCGAAATCAAGATGACCGCCCGTACCACTGAACTCCTCCATACAGTCGAGT
Source organism: Drosophila subquinaria (assembly GCA_037043405.1). Lineage (NCBI taxonomy): Eukaryota > Metazoa > Arthropoda > Insecta > Diptera > Drosophilidae > Drosophila > Drosophila subquinaria. The sequence continues at coordinate 1,534,599 of JBAMBL010002225.1, read as the reverse complement.
GATGCGATCGGAGCCCGGCACCTGCAAAGAGACCGGCAACAAACAAGTTTATATAATCGCTTTGGTATTGGATAATATGCTGAAAAAGTATCGATCTTTTAAAAATATATGTTTCTATAATTAATATTAAAATAGTTATAGGATGCCCAAACATAATAAATGTTATTTATAAGAGATCTTCATAGTTTTTTTTTTGTGAAACTCTCTATAATGAATATTTAGTAATACAGTAATCGATCTAGTTGATCAATAACACAATACTTACTTAAATGTATCGATCATACACAGCACCTTGATATTTTGTTTTATCGAACGATCGATCATTGTAACCACCTTTTATCATTATTTGATTTGATCGATAACTTATCTACTCGTATAACAAGATTCACACATGAGAACTTTTATAGTAACTATAGATGCTTCATTAAGAAGTACAGCATTCTAGATATTCGAGAACACAACGATAAGACAATCCAGGTGTTTAATAGTTGATCGATAACAATATTTCAGCATCATTTATAAAATAGATGATCAAACCAGTCTGATCGACAGCTATGTATGTATGTATGTAGGTATTACTATACAAGTAATTGTTAACATATCAATTACAAAATTTACCGAGCACTCTTAGACAGTATGTTTGATCGATAACATATCGATAAGCCGATGCAGCTGCCAGTGGCTTTACCTGTAAATTGTCACCGGATTGGAATCGTCGCTCGCATTATCCATATTGTTGTTGTTATCGTTGGCATTCGCCGTTGCACCACCAACGCCCGCTGCAACCACATTCGTGGTCACCGTGGCGCCCATGACGAAATTCAAGCCACCTGGCAACGCCAAAGTGCCGTTATTCATGCTCAGCATGTTCTCCGTGGCAGCAGCAACTGTTGTTGAGGCTGGTGCGGATGCGGATGCGGATGGTGTCTCAGTTGCACTGATTGAATAGTTAGCGGTGCCAGGTAGCAGAGTGGGCGTGGCATTCGCGTCGGGTGGCAAGCTCATGGACTCATGGCCAAGAAGCAACGGGGTGCTGGCATTGGTAGCATCAACAATATTTTGTTGTAGTTGCAGTTGATGTTGCTGCTGTTGTTGCTGTTGTTGTGTGTAGTCATATGCTGTGGCAGTTGCATTCGCTGTGGCACTCGCTGTTGCAGTTGCAGTTGCACTTACAGCCGCATTGGGCGTCGTATTATTGGCCTGGCTGCCATCGCTGTTTAGACTGCAAACCATGGACATTTTTGGTTCAACTGTCTTAGCCTTATTTATAGCTCTTAGCAGTTGTTGTCATTATTGATGCGGATTTGTTTTGTTTTGTTTCGTTGAACTTTAATTGATTTGTTTTTTTTTTTTATTTTTAACACTACGTCACTAAAATTTGACTAATAATCACAATTTGAATGTTTTTCACAGCTTAATTTCAGCTAAAGCTGCTACTTTAAGGCAAGTCCAGTCAAAAAATTTGTTGCTTCGGATACTATATTTTATGTAGAAACGAGTTGAAATCGATTAGCATACGCATATTAAAAAAATCCAGCTTAAAGTTCTTGATTTTTGCATGTATTTTTTTAAGTATGAATTCCGTATAAAAAATTCGGAATTACCAAACTTTTGACACAGCATCGAATTGATTTTATCCCGAAATTCAGCATTTTTTTCTGTGTACATGTATATTTATATATATGCACATTATTTATTAAGACTTTCTTTATTCATCGTTATTGAGTTCTCCTTTGAATGTATTCAGTCGAATACTGCGACAAGTTCGCGCTGCCACATGCCACATGGCACACGTGCCACGCCAGGCAGCAATCAATTCACATTTGTGTACGCAGTGCGACAATGCAAACACAAAAGGGACAATATCAATACACTTAATACTATATGCATATATCCTATATGTATGTATATATGTATATATTCTTTCGGTAAAACATAAATAACTTTCGTATTTTTGGCAAGCTTACTTGAAAAACTTTTTTAAAGACAGTTTTGGACCATTATCTAGTGCTCTCTGTATACGGATAGGGTATACAAGAGTCGGATTGAATGAAAAGACATGTCTAAAGTTCCAAAAAATAAATACCCTTCTCCCATTTTGACAGTATAATTGTTGAAAATGAAATGATGAAAATGTAAAGATATTAGAAAAATTATCTTAAGGAAATTTCTTTAAGGATCACGGGTAAATAAAAGATAAATTAAAATAAAACATGTTGTACTTTAATACTCATTTCAAGGGCCAAATTCAGTGGGTAATTAATCAAAATGATTTTACAAATATGCCCAACATGACATAATAGCCAACTATTGGCTTTTGGGCACAGGGTATGTTGTAGTCATGTCAATAGGGAATTCAAGTGACCTAACATCCATTTATGCAATTCCCTTTGTATATAGGGTATGTTGTAGTCGTGTCAAGTGGAAAGTGCTTTGGGGAATTCCCCTCTTTCGTCTGGGCATTGTAATTGTGGCTTTGAATGGAAAACAATGGGTAACTGCAAACAGTGGCAACCACAGCCAGAAACAACAGAACTTTAACAAAAGGTGGTTCGAACTAATGGGGTCAAAGTTCATGACACCCAGTGCAGCCAACGAAAACAACAGCAGCAAGACGTGAATGGGTGTATCAAACATCTGAATTACACACTCCAACAAACAAATCAAACTAATTAGATTAAACAGTTAAAACAAACACAACTATAGTGTCGCATAAACTCTCGTATATAATGACTGCAAGTAAAGTGTTTTTTTTTAACTTTTTTACTTGTTTTTTTTTGCAGAAAACGTGACCTGAAGCCAAAGATTAACATGGTTGGGAGAGAGAGAGAGAGAGAGAGAAAAAAGGGACTCTGGGTAGCATATGCCACCTCACGTGGCACGTTGGTCACGCAACACAAACAGAATCTAGAAAAGAGAAAAAAAAAGAACAAAAAATGGGCCCAAATGCAAATGAATGTGCCCGGTAAGCGCAAAACATTATATGACCCGGAGCAGCATTGACTTTGGCTAAAATCCAATGACTACAAAAATGTTTTCTCCCTTTTTTTTTTTTTTTTTGCTACCAGGCCCGTGACTTCCGAGCATGACCTTCGACCGGCCAGGCCAGGCCAGGCCCAAACTCCAAAACGTGCTGGCAACACGAACTCTGGCAAAACTAAGTACATAATACTAAAATCTACTCGAAGCAAGCCCCAACCGTCTGATATTGCCTACATTACTCGCTGTTTATCGATTTTGTAACACCAGCAACCGCACAGGGAGCAGGAAGTGCATTAAGTTTACCCACACTGGATTATGATCACCGATAAGTTTATTATACAAAATAACAACGATTTAGTTTGACCCTTGACTACCTTTCAGCAATAATTTGGCATTGTGTGAACCCTTGTCTACCATATAAATACTTCTCATTTAATACACAACTAACACTTAAACTTCGTTTGGAACTCCAAATATGTAGACTGTACAACACTGTTCAGTGCTGTGAACTTATAGACAATTTTCTGGCTTATGCTATCATTTCAGCACTCTAGTTTAACCTTTCAGTTAATAATATTACTTAAATTTGTTAAAGACTTAAATTTGCTGAATTACACAACACAGAAAAGTCTGAAAAATTTCCTAAAATATCAACGCTTTAGCTGAGCTTTAAACTTGCTGCTTTACGCAGAAACTTCACGCATTACACAACACTGATGACATTGTATGCAAATTTGTTCTGCATAATTCAACTTCTGTCTCTCGAATAATGCTCTACAAATCCAATTGACATTTGCTTAAACCATAAGCCCAATGCATTATACAACACTGGAGTGTCTGAAAGCTATTAAGGCATTGGGATATTTGCATATAAGCTTTGTCGATTTAGTGAAACATGTCTTGCTTGGAACTACAACATTTATAAGCCCATTTTTAATTTCCTTTTCTAACAGATTCACATCTAATTATGTATAAAATGCGAAAACTATAACCACATGACAAAGGATTCGTAAGCTTGCTTATTTATTGCGCTTCTCCGTGGCCAAAAGTATTTTTTATTTTTAATAATAAATGAATTGCTTATTTGGAATATTTCGTAAAATAATTAATCTTTTTAATTTATAATTTGATTTTATTCTCTCGGTCGTAAATTTAAATTATATGTAGGTTGCTTAAAATATTTATTCCAAAATCATTTATCCCAATTTGAATATTGTCTATCAACTGTTTTTACTCGGCGTTAAATAAATAAATAAACTGCTTTCCAAAAGCCAAGTGAAGCAAGCCTTATAAATGGCTAACAGTATAAATAGTTATTCTGTCAAGAGCTCTGCCAAAATCTGAGATACGCTGTACAGTGTAAGCAATTACATGCTGTCGAACTGTCAAGTGTAATAAATGCACAGAACAAAGTAATTCTTTAGAGAAAGTCTGATGTGTGTGTGTGTGTGTCTGTATGTGTGTGTGTGTGTGTGTGAGTAAAATACATAATTTATAGATTAGCTGCATTGTAAATTTGTCCATTATATACAATTATTTTCAGATTAAAACCTTTTGTTGCTGGCAACGAAATTATTTGAGCGTGCCCCAAAAAGTATGCTACAAGAAACAACAAAACAAAACAAATTTGCCGATTAACGATTGCGCTGCCCGCATTGACAGATTTGGCACATCTGTATGTGTGTGTGTGTGTGTGTGTGTGTATGTGTGTGATAATGACTGAATGTGTATGTTGTCAATATTTAGACAAGTTCATTTATTGATTTTGTTTAGCACTTAAATTGTCTCATTGCCGATTATCCATTTGGCTCTGACCTTAAATGCACATATGTTTATATATATGTGTGTGTGTGTGTGTATAAATGTGTCCGCATAAAAGACAAAAGGAACATAGCATACTGTGCTTTGTTTGTTTGTTAGCTTATTACAACTGACCCGCAAAAGTCCGCTGAATTACATAAAAGCTGCTGCTGCTTCTGATGCTGCTGCTGCTGCTCGGGGCCCTTGATCTTAATAACAAGTACTGCTTCCACCCACTGACAGTGTTATCCTTGCAGCCTAAAAACAACAAATAAATGCAATTTTCTGTCTATGCACTTCGTTGCAGCTGCGACGGAAACTCAGTGCCAACGGCTGGGGCACTACTACTTTCTCTCTCTCTCACACACTCTCTTTCTCTCTCTTGCCTTGACTGTGCTCGCTTGGATGCTGTAAATAGCACATACATATATATGTATATGCATATGTACATGTTTAAGTATGTGTGTTTAAGTACTATGTATGACACATATTACGACACTCTTAAAGTCGCGCATTCTTTGAGCTGTTTTTTCCTCTTCCCATTTTCCCACTTTGCCACTTTCCCATTTCCCTTTTGTGTTGCGGTAAAAGTCATCCCGAGATGAGAAAATGCAACTGGAAAATTGTCTGCATTAATAATGCAATAGCGTAGATATATTGGCCACATATACAGCTACTCAAGTAATTGTTTTGACCAGGCAACAAAATTTGCACAACTTTAACAAAATAAGAAATATTTATAATAAAAAAAACCTGTATATCTCTTGCAAATATTAAAACATAATATGTATGTAAATATTATATATTAAATTGTTAAAACAATTTAAACACACTGTTTATTAAAAAAAACATGCAATGTTACAGCTGAACATTTGGTTTCTACATTTCCGAAAGAGTTTTGAAGTCTCACTGATTAACACGTACATGCTCCGCTCAAAAAGTGTCACAGCCAGCTGGGAATTGCTATCTGAAAGGGGGTTGGCTGGGCAGGGAGTGTTGGCCAACAGTTACAGTATCATTTGGGCCAAAGTGTTGGCCCAACTTGGACGCAGCACGTAGGCAACTGTATAAATAATAAAATAAATACCTACATACAAATGTATATGCACAACCATCTACTATATATTATATACCACATATATATATCTTTTTACACAAATATATATTCGTGTACACCATTTTGTAACAGCAATTCGGCTGTTTACTGTTTACGTTTACGTTTACAGGTTTACTGGTCGATATGCCGCATTTTCCTTATATTTAGTTCTTGTGCTATGCATTAGGCTGACCCACAGATTGACATACTCATACATTTGTCAGTAACTTGTCAGCGAAGTGTTAGTAATGTCTGGCAACGCTACGCTGTTAAGTTGGCAGCTCAGCATCGTTAAGTTGGCAGGGCTGCTTATAAAAATTATAAAATAGCAAAACTAAAATTTAATGACAAATATGTTTAAACTTTAGATTAAACTAAAAATTGAGTGAAATTCTGACAACGCCACGCTAAATTTAAGTTGGCAGCTCCACATTTTTGCCGTAGTCAAATCTGACAAAGTAATCTCCAAGTGATGCCATATCTGATTTTGACCAAGAAAATTACTTAATTTGTGTTCAAATCTGGCAATGCGACCTCATTAAGTTGGCAGCGCCTTGTCACAACATTTTTTAAATGCTGCCAGTTATGCAATTTATTAAATTAATTAACAGCTGGCAGCACTGCAATTAATTATGCTGCTCAAATTTATAACAGAAAGTTGAAATGACTTCTCAATTATGTGAATTAAATGAAAACCAAAGCCAATAACTTTTTAAAATTTAATTAGAAATGAACGGAACTGATTGAATCCCAATTACTTTCGACTCTCATTAAAATTGATCGAATATTTATTTCATCTTATTAATTTGCTCTGCAAAACAATCGATAAAAATAGTTAAGTGAAGGTCTCTGAAGTGCAAAAGTAAGAAATTTTATTTACTTGGTTTTTCATATTACATTTTTTTTTTCATTTCGATCGCGACACGCATATTTGTGTGTGTATGCGTCTACTGGTTTCATTGTTCGTTGTGTCGTGTCGCATGCAACATTTGAAATAATATACAAACGCTTGTCATGTTCTTAACTACATATGGCCAAAAGGATCAAATGACACGCGCTCAAGAACACGACAACAATAAACAAAACTGAATACAAACTCGTTATAAACTCGATTATGAACGTGGCATATAACAATAATCAAACTAATTCGATTCAACGCGATTAGATACGATTCGATTTTGACTATTTCAATGTCAATGACAATACTCTACAAATTACTGCCATGGGGTATATAATTTTTTAAATATATAAATATAAGGTGGCTCACAGCTTATTTCAACCAGCACAAAAAGCAACTTTAATCATAAGCTTCAATTACAGCTAACAGAAAACTAAAGTTATATCAACTCATAACTTGAAAATATTGAAAATATTCGAAAAGTTTTGAGTTTTTGTAAAAATTAACTTTTTAACTTTTATCCTCAATTTTTAAAAAAAAAAATGTTGGGATGCAAAAATTCTTCAAACAATTCTAATAGTGTGTGCAGAAAAAAGTTTTCAAAAATCTTTTTGCTACTATTATTTTTTATTATTTTTGAAAATGGCTAAAAACTACCATTTTGACCATTTTTTCCTCCATTTCATACAAAAAGTAGCTTAAGGAACAATTTTCCGCTGCTATCCGGCTGCTTTATATAATAGTTAACTAACTATGTGATTAAAAACTGAGGCCTACTTGATATAACAAAATTTCTGAGCTCTCATATAGGGTCTCTAAAGGGTGGAAATGGGTGGAAAACTGTTAAAAGCGACTAACTTTTTCTTCATAGCATCAGCTTCAAATAAATTTATAAATATCGAAAACTTTGTGAAAAAAATGTATATCAAATTGAAATAATTGATAACAATTGTTTGTTGCAAAACTATGATGTAAATTTCAGATGGAAAATCAGGATATTATTTGTACAGATCCTCATAAAAAATAGGGACGGGCAAAGCCGCTGAATGGCGACTGTCTGAGGGACATTTGAATACTTTGGATTACTTTTGAATACCATTTGAATAATTGAATGAATATACTTTGCTAACAGTTAACTGGAAACAAAGGGAAAAGAAAAAGGAAATAAACAGAAACATAAATAACAAGAGAATGCTGCAAAATGTTGGAAGATGTTGCGACAGGCAACTTGTATTACATGTCACTGTGTAAGTGTCACTCTAGTTGTCTGCATGTGCATGTGTGTGTGTGTGTGTGTAGAGGAAACACTATAAAAAAAAACGAAATCCTTATTCTTTATTGTTTTCAATCTGTTGCCAAGAAAACATCACAGCAAAAAAATATGAAACACCACAAAACAAAATACGTAAAAAAATGGTTGCTTTAATTTTAGTTGAATATAAAGAAGTTGAAAGGATCACTTATGAAAATTGATATTTTGCACTTTAAATATTAAACAATTCAGTTCTATAAATGGTAAATCACGTAGCTAAATAAAAAATGCACTTATATTATTATTATTATTGATTATGTCAAAATAATATTATTTTTTTTAGCTAGCAACGAAGGCCATCAGGATGAATTTTCATAATAATTGAAAATAGTGAAATACTAAAATCTCTTCAAAATAATCCACAACGAATACGTGAATTTTTTGATGTGTCTAAAAATTTTACTTTGTCCTTCCGTAGGGGAAAACTTAAAATTAATTAATATGTACTTAGTAGTACCACCAGATGTTGGACTTTTTGAGTAGTTATGGAATACTTGACTGAATGAAAGCTTAACACGATACCGGTAAATTCCTAATAGAAAACGTGGAGGGAAATAGAGCGAGAGTAACAGAAAAAACAACGATAGAATCATTTGAAATAGTTCAAAAACTATTCGAAAATTCGTTTTTTCAGTTTTCAGTTGCTTGCTATATAAATCGTCATGTGACAAAATAAAATACACTCTCCGATACTCTCGATAGATGTTTGGATAGCGCTATCAAATAGAGGTCAACATTTGGACCATTTGGACCACGTACTTATTAACATATTACGTATTTATCAGACACATTTTATATGATTTGTTAATAATTAAATGTGCTGCCTTGATGCATATTTTAATTGACTGCAGGCATGTTTGTGCATGTCTGCACATGCATGTGCGGGCACAAGCATGTAAATAAATAAACAACTAGCGGGACAATCACAATATAGGCACTTAACGGCCATTCAATCAGCAGATATATGCGTATGCAAATTTATATATGTACATATAGAGACATAGATTCTCTATAGAATACACTTTAAGACACATAGATTTATATAGATGCTAATGTATACTTATGTTAGACACTATAATTTATGAATGTTTTAAAATTAGTATTCTTTTTTTAATATTTATTTTATTGTTGTCATTCTCGCAATATCATTTATATATTTTGAATGATTTTCCTTATAATTATTATTCATTTTCTTTTAATGTTTTTATTGTTGCTTTTGTTGTTGTAGTTTTTGTTGTTGTTGTTTTAGCCGCTTTTGCCGCGCACCGTGGCCGTCCGTTGCGTCTGACACGCGAAACACGTAACACCGCAATGAAGTCGACAGACAAAAGACAAAATATTTTGGCCCGCAAGCCGAAAACAGCAAAAGCAAAAATGGCAAATACGTTGGCAGTGACAGAGGCAGCAGCAGTAGTGGCAGCAGCAGCGGCAGCAGCAGTGGCAGCGCCAGTAGCAGAAAGCAGAACTTGGCAAGACCTGGCAGAACGGCCACAACACACGAGCAAAAATTGTGCAAAAACAACAACAACAACAACAAAAATACAAGCAACTAAAAAAAAATTGAAGGAAACAACAAAAACAACAGCCAACTAACTGTAAAACGGCGGCATCTCTCGGCAGCGACGACGACGACGACGAAAGCAAAATGCACGTGCTATTTGTGCCAAAAGAGAAGCAAAATAAATAAATAAAAAAGAAAAGCAAAGCAAAGCAAAGCAAGTGTCGTATGCGTAAAAGCAAGACAGCCAAAGCAAAGCAGCGTGAGAGCGACAGAAAGAGCGCGCGCGTCACACTGAAGAGAGCGCATTGAAACGAGAGCAACCAGTGAGAGCTGAGGGCGAAGAGAACAGGCGCAATTGCAATGCACTGCAGAGAGAGAGAGAGAGAGAGTGTGTGTGTGTGTGTGTGTGTTATGCTAGCGAGCTTTTGTTGGGCTCTCTGTTTTTGTGGTGAATTTGAGTGGCACACACGTGTTCCAGTTTTGCAAGCGCGCCAGGCAACAACAATAAACCGCATTGCAATCCACCATCTGACCCCCTACCTACCACGCTACCTCCTCCCTCCCTGAGCAACACTCCGCACCATCCTGCTCAACAGTCACTAAAGTACAACTGTGCGGCTGTTGTTTCTATGTTTTGCCCAAAATGTGCCTTCATAAGGGAAATGGAAATGTACACACACACAAATATTCACACACATGTGTACATATGTATTGATGTCTGCTCGTACACAATTTGTGTCGAGCGCAAGTGGCCACAATTTTTCTTTCATATTTTTTTCCACTTTATTTTTTGTTTTTCTTTTTATATTTTCCATCTTTTTGTGTTTTTTTTTTTGGCTCGAGCAAAGCGTAAGCTCAGTTTTTCAGCTGGTTTTTATTGTTGCCTCGTGTGTGCTTTTGTAACCACACACACACACTCACACTCACACACATAGAAGTGCACCACAGCAACACACACATAGAAACAGGGATATTCATATCAAATTGTAGATGGATTCAGCCTGCCAAGTGCAAGCGCTGGAAGTATTAAAACATTTCTACGTTCATCGTGTTGAAAAAGCGCCTAAAGTAGGAAAATATTGCATTGCAAACTTTGGACGTTTTCAAGCACTCTACACTTTACAAACTGTCAGACTTAACGATCGTCAAATGAATCTTTTGAAAAGTTGAACATTAAACTGACAAATTTGGTATTTTGCCACAGTGGCAACACTTTTATGACATTTCTTACATGCATGCAATTATTTTAGAGCAAATCAAAAGTTCAATCAATTTTACACGACGTATACGTAATTTATAAGAAACTATACAAAACTGCTGGATCAAAAAAGTTCGAAATTCTATTTTGAAGTCATTGCTAAGAATCAATTTCAAAAGAAGTAACGATTAATTTTGAATTGAATTAATATGTACAACACGTCGTATACGAAATTTTTAAGTGTCTATCAGCATAGTTCCTTAACCAACGTTATAAAATGTATGTAATGTAATATAAGTAAGCTTACTACTTAAAATATTATATATATACTAGGGGGCTCCGCCCCCTGCTCGCTTCGCTCGCCAACCCCCGCTCGCTTCGCTCGCAAGATTGAAAAGAAGGTCTTTTGTTTTCCAGCTTAACAAACTTAAACTGCTCGCTTCGCTCGCCAACCCGCAGCTCGCTTCGCTCGCAAAAAATTAAAAGAACTTCTTTAGTTGTCCGATTTAACAAATTAATACAACATAAGAGTTTCCGTCCCCTGCTCGCTTGGCTCGCAAAATTGAATAGAAGGTTCTTAGTAGTCCGCTTCAACAATTTATATAATATAGCATTTTTTTTAAAATAAACGGAAATATTCAACTTCCGCTGTCCGCGGTTTTAATGTTTCTTACTGCAATTGAACATTGGCTAAAAGTCAGATTTAGTGATTTGGCGGGAAAAATCCAGATTTGGCGGGAAATAGGTAAAATTGGCGGAAAAAAGCTAAATTTGGCGAAAAAAAAACAAAATTGGAAAAAATTCAAAATTTAGCAAGAAGAGATAATGTGTGATTTTTCTAAGTATATCTCATACAACAACAGAGTTTTTTATTCTATAGGTTAATTTGCATCCGATTCTTCCTATGACAGCTATATGAAATTGTCATCCGACTTTGACCAAATTTGGGAAGAATGTAAGAGATAGTCACAAACATATAATCTGTGAGTTTGATTGAGATATCTTAAGAAACAAAAAAGTTGCTCATACTAAAGGACATTTTGCATCCGATTGTTCCTATGGCAGCTATATGATATAGTCACCCGACTTTGACCAAATTTGGTCAGAATGTAAAGGACAGTCCCAGACATAAAATCTGTAAGTTTGGTTAAGATATCTTAGGAAACAAAAAAGTTTTTATACTAAAGGTCAATTAACATCCGATTGTTCCCATGGCAGCTATATGATATAGTAACCCGACTTTGACCGAATTTGGTTAGAATGTAAGAAACAGTCCCAAAAATACAATCTGTGAGTTTGGTTGAGATATCTTAAAAAACAAAAAAGTTGTTCATACTAAAGGTTATTTTCATCCGATTGTTCCTATGGCAGCTATATGATATAGTAATCCAACTTTGACCAAATTTAGTCAGAATGAAAAAGACAGTACCAAACATATAATCTGTAAGTTTGGATGAGATATCTTAAGAAACAAAAAAAGTTTTTCATACTAAGCAATTCCGTGACCTTTGACCCCGATTTAACCCACTTAGAGGTCGAATTTCGCAAAACGCCGTCTTATTGCACGATGAAATCATCTCATCTAATTTTTACCGTTTGTGCTACACGTTGATTCTCAGTCAGTCAGTCAGTCAGTCAGTCAGTCATTACAAAGAATTTTATATATTTAAAAAAATTAATTCATGAGTACCACAAGTCGTATGAGTAACTTTTTAGATATTTTGCAACACTAGTTATAAAACGAACTTGACAATCGTCTCTCTTAAAGATCCGGCAACTTAATAGGAACAATTTTGTAATATTAAATTTATAATATTAAAATAAATATATATTGTGTACCACATGTCGTATGAGTAATTTGCTAAAAACTGCTATTTTAACATTATTAATATACTTTTTAAATGATATTAATTTTTGTGACTCACTTTCGCAGCGCTTTTGAGAACATTATTACGTTGTTTGTAATTTACTTTTCTACTATAATTATATATATACTTACACATATGTATGTATGTCTAAAATACCACCGCAATAAATTCGCACCTCTATCAAACTGAGATGAGTGTCGACTGCCCAATCAAAAAATGCACAAAAACTGCGATGCGTCAAAGGGAATTGCAGCTCACACATGAATAATACATAAATGTGAGAAGCAAACAGATTTGCATGTTTAATAAGATAACACGTAGTACACACTATTAATAAGCCAAGTTTAACTGCGTACAGCACATACTAAAAGTGCGAAGGAACTAACTTATTTGCTGATCGTTTTCAATGTATTTGCTCAAACAAAAAAAAAACAAATTTACATATGTTTTTAAATCGTGTGTGTTAATTATCCTTAACAATTTCTGCAGAAATAAAATTTATCCATTGTATAGGAACTACTTTTTCCAAAATTTGAATAGTGTTGAATTTCCTGCAATTGGTCAAACATTTGTTGTTTTTTGGTAAAACTCTTTTTTAAATAGATAAGTAAGTCAAGTCTTCAAATTTTAAATATATAAATATAATATATTTGGAAATGTCATCTAAATTCCGTTTGAATGATGCATAACTTTCCTTAACCCATTAAGTACCCATTGAAATATTCGAATTTTAAAAAAAGTCAACTTTCAAAACTTTTTTCCTCGATTTTTTAACAAAAAATGTGGGGATGCAAAAACATTCTAAAAACAATTTTAAGAGTGACTGCAAAAAAAAAATTTTCAAAAATCTTTTCGCTTATATTTTTTATTTTTTTTTTTAATTGTTAAAAAGACACTTATTGTATGAAAATGACGAATTAAAATTCTGAAAAAAATAAATTTCATAGATATTCGTACAATCTTAAAATTATAGTTTGTGAATAATTTGTAAAATATTAAAAAATTTCGGATACTTATTTTACTCATGATTTTCAACTCGTTTCTTTTTCGAGCTCATGTTCATCTAATCACATGATGTAAAAATTTCAAATTTCTAATGAAGCAACCATCCTGAAATCTTAGATAGCTTAATACAGAGCATCTTCCAGGCGTGTAGGCTTACACTCATACTAACACTTTTTCGCCATATTGAAATGCCGTCAGCCAATACAGTTCTACAGTATATGTAAACACATGCCTACACGTGTTTGCTTTGTGGGACTTCCGTTTTGAGGTGCATGTCTCGGCTAATTAAGCATACGCTCCGTATGCCACAAGCCTTTCACACTTTGCGCACTGAAAAAGCTGACTGACCGAAAGCTTTGCATGGCTACACACAAACACATAGACAAAACACGCCCCATTGCAATGACGCATTCAAAAGCTCTCGCACACAGAGAGTTTTCAAATAGCGTTTGCGCGTCCGCGTTTCTAGATGGCAAAACTTAAGAGAATTTGCCTCAATCTCGCCTAATTCACATTTCTCGATTAATTTATGCTCCTGTGTAGCATTAGGAATTCTATGTAATTTCTTTTGACCTTGGTGATGCCGCTAATGATTCGCGTAAAGACAACGCAACTTCCCGTGGAGATTAGAAATAAAGAAAATTGCAAAAGCTTCGTCTATTTTTGGTCGATTTCTGGTCTAATCGGATATCTCAAGTAATAAATAATAATAAGTAATAAATACTTATACATAAATTCATCCGAATTACCTTTTGAATTAAGCTTTTCAAGCACATTAAAGTTTTTTGTAATATAACTGACAAAAGTTGCTGTTATTTCTACAAGTTTCTAAACTTTGTTAAAAAGCACTGAAAAGCTCTTGCCACATTACTTATTTAAAAACAATAACTGAACTTAGAATGGCTTTAACTTTTTTAGTTTTCTATTAAAGCTTTGAAAGCACAGTAAAGCTTGTCCTTATATTTTAACCAGTTGATTTTAAGACTAGTTAACTACTTAAATATCAAACTATTTTATTATTATATTTATTATTTATATGATTATTGGCATTGAAATCACAACTTTGTCGATGATAATAAAAATGCAAAATACGTATACGTAATATCGACTTATAGAGAGAGACAGAGCAGTAAGTAATACTCACATGATGCGATGGTAGGCATCCGGCTGGGTCTGAACACATGTCACGGACTGCTCGGACTCCGTAGAATCATCGCGCAGCGTGGCAACGCCGAGCGGTAGTATCGGTATTATAGCAGCTGTCGCAGCTGCCGCTGTTGCCGGAGGTCCCGCCAATGCCGCCGTGTATGCTGTAGGCGGCGTTCCGGTAAAGTTTTGCGTTTGCGGCGATGGTGTCGTACTTAAAGCCTCCTGCAGAGTCACGAATTTAAGGCAAAACAAACGAGTAAGGTTATTTTCGGCACGCCGAGCATTTGATACCCTTGCAGACCAGTAACGATTTTTATATAAATATATAAAAAAATCTCAATAAAATCTCGGGAAAAAACTGCAAATAACATATGATAACATTGCTTATTATTTAAGAGACTGGTGTTAATAAAAACAGACGGATATTTCTATATTGAGTAAACTCGTTGCTCTGATCAATAATATATATGTATATATATATACTTTATGAAGTCTGGCACGCCTAGAAATTATGATACCCTCTGCAAGGGTATAAAAAAATCAATAGTAATCAAAAAAACAAATGGAAAAGGCTACAGTCAAGCAAGCCCGACTGTTAGAGACCCTGTACTCTTACTTATTTGTCAATTTTATTGCTAAATAATGGCCATTTGGTAATTATACAATAAAAGTATACCCAAATAAATTCAAAAAGAATCAGGAGTTTATAAAATTTGTTTTTCCTTTATGTTTTATACCGACAGACGGACAGTGCAATATGGTAATGGAATATACATATACACTTTTTAGGTTCCAAATTGACAAACCTTATAAACAAACTTGACAAACTAAGCATACCCTTTTCAATTATTTAGTACAGGGTCTAAATAAAATTAAATTGAGCTGTAATTTGGCATACTCTGGCCTTAAGCTTCTTTACAACACTAGAGAGGATGTGAGATTAGAAAAACCACCTTGAATTCGGCGGATTCCTGCACGGAGAAGCGTTTGCGTTCGTGAAGAATTTCCCGTTCAATTGAGCGACTGCGAAATGCAGGTGGCAACGATCGATCCGGAGGCGTTTGCAACTTGGGAGTGTCCGGTGTCTGAACTCGGGCAACACTGGTGCTTGACTGTGTGGCAACACTTTGTTGCAGCTGCAACTGTTGACGCTGTTGCTGTGGCTGTTGTTGCTGCTGTAGCTGTTGTTGTTGTTGTTGTTGCTGCTGTTGTTGTTGTTGTTGCTGCTGCTGCTGTTGTTGTTGCTGTTGTTGCTGCAGCTGTTGTTGTTGTTGCTGAGAATGCGACGAGGTTGTGGGAGGACTTTTTTCGTTCTGTTGTTGCTGCTGCTGCTGTTGCTGCTGCTGTTGTTGCTGCTGCTGTTGCTGCTGGTGATGCTGCTGCAATTGTTGCTGCTGCTGTCGCTGCTGATTCTGCTCCTCACGCTTTTGCTGGCGTCGTATCTCAAAGTCCAGCAAACGCGCCTCTCGGTTCTCCTTGTCGCGCTGTTTACATGCAATTGTTGCAAAGTGCATTTTTTAACTATATAAATTCGTTAGCTCAACGGCCATAATTTTTTTTTATTTTTTTGTATTATTTTGTTGTCAAATACTTATGGAGTTTGCCATCTTTTTGGGATTGCTTCTGATTAGTTTTGTTTAATTACGCGCCAAAATATTGTTTGCATTTTGATCTGCTCGTTTTCATTTCTCTAAATTTCTCTTTAAATTAATTGCATTTGTTTAGATTTTTTTTTTAAATTTATATAATTTTTAGAAGACGCGTCTGCTTGCACACACATACACACACACACACAGCACTCGATAAATTGATAACGTAAACACGAAAAAGAGACACAAACACACACACACACACAGAAGAAGACACACAGTAGACAGAAGACAGGAGACAGGAGACACTTACACTGACACACTCACCTTATAATTGATAGCGTCCTGTTCTTCCTTTTTGGCCTCACGTTCGTTTCGTTGTCGATCGCGGTTTTTTTCCTCGTCGCTTTGCGCTGTTTTGCTGTCTGCAGCATCACAAAAGACAGAGAAGACCAAGAGAGAGAGAGAGAGAAGAAATCGATGCCCCAAAATTGATTAATTTCAATTAGTTTTCCATTGTTTTTCTTTCTTTTTTTTTAATGAATTAAATTGCCAATTAATTTGTGGCTCTTTTTTCTTTTCCATGCGCCAAAAAAAAAAATATTGGAAAGCAAGAAAAATTCGTTGGAAATCATAAAATATTACTATACAATTTAAGTTCACTAGTTAGATAGATATATACATACATAAATACATAGTTTGTAGAAATTCAGCATGCAGAATTCGTAACAATTACATAACTTAATACATTCCTATGCACAGGCAAAACAAAAACAGACACCAAAAAAAAAAAAAAACAAAAAAATAAACTTAAACATAAACGAAAACTGCAAGAATAAGCAAATTTCTACGGTCTGAAGAGAATGCTCTGGTTGTTGCCTTAAGACTAACTAATTGTAACTAAATTATTCAGTTAATTGAAACTTTCCTATGGCATTCAGTCATGCACAAGGCATAGAAATATATGGTCTGAAAATCGATCTAGGCTACAAACTAGTTATTGTAAGCTGGTATGCTGTTTGCCTTTGTACATTTTCAATTTTGTTTCTCAATTCATATTTTTAATTTCTTGGCTCAACCTAAAAGTATGCTATGCAATTTTGCTTAATATTTACGTTATGGTTAAATTTGCATATTCCATAATTATTATAATTATACTTAACTATTTAAAGGATTTGTTTTGCAATATAACTCATACGCCCTGAAGTGCACACAATTAATTCAATGATTAATTTCACAATTGAAAATAAACTGACAGTCTCTAGACATTACTCATACGCCGTGTAGTGCAGGCCATTAATTTATTTAATTAAATTATGCATTTAACAATTGAAATTAAAATACCAGTCTCTAGACATTTTTTAAAACTTTTTAATAATTTAAAAGATTTTTAAATTAGTTTTATATTATTACTCATACGCCATGTGTGAATTTTGTTTTATTTTTTATGATATTAGCAAGAGCAAAAGCTGCGTCATAAGATGTAATTTTTATCAAAATAATGTGTGTACATGGAAATATTAGGCCATTAGCCTTAAAAGCACATGAAAGTTTTGTATTTACAGTTTCGTATCAACGTGCAAAAAATCAAAGTCATTTTTATTTTAGAAGTTCATGAAAGCTGTTAACTACTATAATAAATACCCCTATTATAATACTGAATTCAGTCGCCGACACATAAAAATACTTGTAAGTTTAAACGTAAATTAAAAGCTCGCTTAGGCTGTTAGCTGAAAGTCAAACTACCAAATTGAAAGCATATGGAAAAGCAGGTTAAGAATTCAAAGTGTCAATTTAACTTTTAACTATTCAAATAAATAAAATGGGTCATATATATTTTTTAAAACTTGACTATACTTTATTCAGTGTCACTAAAAGCTCGATTCTTTTACCAAAAGCTGTGGAAACTGAAGCTTTGAGTTTTAAACTGTCAACTCAATATCTATCGACAATAAATAAGTTGGTTCGTATCATTTTAAAAACCTTGAATACATTGCTTTCAGTGTCATTAAAAGCTCAACTTAATAATCAAAAACATATGAAAAAAGCTTAACTGTTAAATTTATAAATGAATAAAATGTTCCATACAAACTAAACCTCTTTTTTATTTATTTACTTATTTTTATAAATTGTTTTTTATTGAATGCATTGAGTAAAAGAGCTTTTAGCTAACAAGGTGTGCACCTACTTTGTACAATTTCGCTCCATTAAAGCTCTTGTAATGGTTTTTAAAAGAAAATCTACTTTCAGCCAGTGTCATTGGCGCAATTAGCAATTAGCTTTGTTGTAAACAATGTATTCCGAGTGCAAATAAGGTGACATCTGTACAAATGCTTTGACAGACATACCAGCATTACAGTGGGTTCCATAATTGTATTAAACGTAAGTACATACAACTACAGCTACATCTGTATGTATGTATGTATGTATGTATGTATGTGCCATAACCTTTAAAAGGGAATCAGTTAAGAGACAGAGATGTGGGGAAAGAGAGAGAGAGTGAGAGAGAGAGAGAGAGAGAGACACGGTATTCTACTTATGGACTTATGTAGTATGTGCTTACAATTATTTTGGCATTCGGTATTTACGTACAAAGAGGAAAAAGAAAACGAAAAGGAAAACAAAATAATGCGCTTTTTACAACCACAACACATAGCGGAACCATCTAGCATATGTACAATATACAACTATATACTAATAATAAAAATAAGAAAATTATAATAATAAATGCAATAAATTTCAAGTTCAATTTAATTCAAGGCAACAACAACAACTACAAGACCAGAGCGAGACAGCATGAGCAAAGGCAAGAGCGAGCGAGAGAGAGACAGAGAGATAGAAAGAGAGAGAGAGAGAGTGATAGAGAGAGAGAGAGAGAGAGAGAGTGAGAGAGACTTACTCCTTACCTCTAAATGTGTCAGTTGGTTTTCTTGTACTTTGTTGTTGATGATGTTATTGTTGTTGTTGTAGTTGTTGTTGTTGTTGTTGATGTTAATTGATGTAGTTGATGTTGTGCTTGTTGTTGTTGTTGTTGTCGAAGGTGGCAATACTTGTTGTTGTTGTTGTTGTTGTTATGGGTGTGTCGATATATATATTTGTATGATATTTGAGCATTTCAATTGTTGCAACCTTTCAAGTGCGTGTGTTGCGTGTGTTGCCAAGCAGACGAAACTTTTGTCTTTTTCTTTATCGTTCTCGTTCTCTTTTTGTTTTACATTTATTTTTATTTTCTTTGCATTTTTTTGTTTTGTTTTTGTTTGATTATTTATTTATGCTTCCGCTTCTGCTTGCTTTTTTGCATTGTTTATTTTGAACAGCGGCGACGGCGTTTAACGGCGAAATTAGCAGCGTGTGTGTGTGTGTGTGTTGAGTTGATGAGGGCAGTTTACCGTTTAGCGGGGGCACAACAAAATGTCGAATAAATGGCCCCTGTGGCATGTGTGTGTGTGTGTGTGTGTGTGTGTGTGTGTGTGTGTGTGTGTGTGTGTGTGTCGAGGTCGAGCAAACACTCAATATACAAATTCCTCTTGCAGCTATGCACACAGATATGTACATACATACATACATGTATGTGTGTTGTTCTGTGAGTGTGTGTGTGTGTGTGTGTGTCTCCTTGTGCGCTTCAGTGTGTGTGTTTATATGCTATGGCCATGTGTGTGTGTGTGTCTGTCTGTCTACGAATCATGTTCAATGGCTGAATGTACCGTTACATGTATGCACTACATATACATACATACATATATGTATATATAATATATAAGAATGTTAGCTTTATGTCTTAAGTTTTATACGATCTTGATCTAGAATATGTAAATATATATATATATATATATTATTTTATATATATTTTATGCATAAAATATATATAGTATATGTACAATCTAAGTCTATATGTTGTTTTTAATATTTTGGAATATTAGCTGAGCTGTGGCGTTACGTGGTCGTGGTGGGCGTGGTCGGTGGTCGTGGTCGGTGGGCGTGGTCGTGGTCGTGGTCGTGGTTATGGTGGCGTGTCAGGATAAACGTGGATAAACGACACAATATCAAAGAAAAGATAAGAAACAACAAAATTGTGAATGAATATTAATTTTTTTTTTTTTTAATTTTTTTTGACTGTTTCGTTTAATTGTTTGTTTTTTAGCATTTTGTGCTTAGCTTTTTATTTGTTTAGTTTAAACTATTTATAAAGCAGAGAAAAATTAATAAATAATATTTTGTATATTTAACTCCTTTCTTTTTATTTGTTAATTTACATCCTTGCAGAGAATAAAATATTGCGGTTTTCAAGCTATAAACATTTCAGTGGAAATAATTTTGTATAAGATTTGGTATAAGAAACTCAAAGGATTTTGAATATATTCAAATATTATCTTGACTGACAAAGTTTCGACACTTATTTTAATTTTTCAAAATACAGACTTTGATCAAATTTTATTTGTACAAAAATTCTGGAAAACTTTGTTTAAGTTTTTTTCTAAATCGTTTTAAATCGGCTTTTGTGCGTTTTCCCAGCGCCGAATAGGCAGAAAAATAGTTGGGAGCAGTTGTTGCTCCCGGAGCCACTGCGTGCCCACCGCTGATCTATATCATATTCCTGTTATCAGCAAGATATAAGAAACAAATTTGTTAAATCGTAGTTAAAGTCGGACATACATATGCACCAAGTATTGTCAAATAGATCGATAACATTCTATGGCTTTTGGTTAAACTGGAAAACTTAATTATATCTTAAGGTATGTGAATAAAATCATACTCACATATCCTGACCATATTTCACCAACATCAGACCAACTGCAAGGATATATAATCGTCGGTAAACCGACGAGAGCTATGCTATCTAGCTATATATTTGTATGACGATTTTAGCTTACTAGACACTAAGTATATAATTGATTAACTAAAGAAAGGAGCTAAGAAAGCTAACAATAAACAAAGAAAAATAAAAAGAAAAAAGAAACCTAACTGTTGTTAACAAACGTACATATGTATATATAGCATACGTATTCGTATACTCCGCATGATCAGTATGATCGTTAGGTTTAGGCATACCTGATCCGATCTGTTCTCTTCAAGCAATGAACTGCAAATTTGTTAGCTACATACATACAACATACGTAGTCCGATATATAAGTATACAATATATATAATACCTAATGGATCGATTTAATATTTGATTTTCATTCTTTCGAAATGATAACGTAAAACTGAAACTGAAATTGGTGGCATTGTGTTGAGCACACACGATAAGAGTCTCAGATACTTTGAAGATACATAGTCAATATTTAAGATACATACATATTGTATATAGTTTATATATATAATTATATCGAGTATATATGGTAAGTTTACATCTATATACGATTATACGATTCAGTTTCACTTAGTTACATACGTACATACGTATACATAACGCAAGAATATATTATTAATCGAACTGTAAACAGAGCAAGAGACTGGGTACATTTAGAGACTTGCCGTTAGAAGATACAAAACAAAATCTAAAAACCAAAAAAATCATACACATATAAACTTGAAAGACGTACCAAAAATATAAGTAACGAACAAATTAAACACCAAAAATAGGAGAACAAAAAACAAAAGGGAAATTATAAGCGGAAAGAACGAAAGAAGGAACGAAAGAAGGAAATGTTGCAACACCCAAAACCGTACATGCAACTCACTTGAGGAACCGCCGCCAGCGCCAGGTGGCGGATAGGAAAACCAAAATTGATGTGCCAGTTTGAAGTGGCCCAAAGATGGGCTTGCTGCAATGCAAGAGAAACAAACAAAAAGTACAACAATTTAACACATTTTGTAGCTGCAAGCACCAAGAAGTATACTTAAAAGTACAGTCAACTCCGCCCCCACTCCCACACCCACACCCACACCCACACCCACTCATCACCCCCATACCTTTACCGTTACAGTCTCTTCCTAACCTAAGACAACCAAGAAAATAGTAGCGAAATTACAAAGTTGACCTTTGTTGATACATCATAATTTTTCAACTGATTTCCGCTTTGTACAAAAAATTTAGACAGAAATAAATTTTAAGAATGTTTTCCTCATGTTATGTGAATAAAGTATTAATTAAGGGTATTCAGAAACTCTAATATTTGTGTTATGTGGCAAAGTGTTATATGTTGTAATGACAACAAACACACAGAAAAAAATATATGACACCAAACATGCCCTGGGGTATGTATACAAAATTCGTCGTATTGACACAAAATTTCAAAAGGAGAAAGGTTGCCAGACTGTTTAAAGTATCTAACGAAATAAGGTCACACTGAGGTTGGTATTGGTATTGGCTGTAAATGATAGTAACTTTTCTTGGTCCGGTGGCTCTACGGTTAGAGTCGCTGACCTGTCAGAATTCGAATTTTCAGTTAAATAACTAGGGTTCGAATCACATAAATGATAATTTTAGTGATTGTCCCTTTGGACAGATTTTAAATTTAAATAAAGAGATGCAAATTTTTTAAAATTATTAAATTGATTTTTTACAGTGGCAAAAGCATTAAAAAACACAAGAGTAAGAGAGGGTGAAACCAAACGCATGAGCTAAAACGAAATAAAGAGAGTGCTTGCTTTATGCAAAACAGCTGTTCATTGAAATTTAACTCAATGATATCATAAATACGACAACAGAAACTTAAAAAGGTCACTCACTAGCTACAGTGTTATCACTTTGCCACATAACACAAATATTATAGTTTCTGAATACCCTAAATATTTTTAAATGCTTAGTGTAATGTTATAGGAGTATCGTAACATTCACTTCGAAAGTAAAAATATCCACCAATAGTTTAGAACAGCGGTGGGCACGAAATCTGATTTCGGGACAGCCGCTGGCTCCCGGAGCCCGTGCGTGCCCACCGCTGGTTGAGAACTACACTGATAAATGTAAGTTCACTACGCATTTTTGGGAGAAAATTTAAAGTTTCAAGAGAAAATTAGAATGATAAATTTTCTTAATAAAAGTACAAACATCTTGATCCACTTATTTCTGTGCTCTTTTTTTTTATATGTATACAATGTATACTATACATATATTTACCCAAAGTTATATTTATCAAAGCGAATATACTTTGTTATATATATAGGACGGATTTGATTCAAAAACTTTTTCAGTTCCATAAGCTTTTTGAAAAGTACATACAGTGAACCTCTAATGTCTTCATACAGCATAAATTTATCAAATTTGCGTATAATAAAGATGTTTTGATGCGGGTTTCTTATATTAATCTTTTATTCAATTAAATCCCGTTCTAATCATGCAAAAATTTCTTTAACCCATTAAAAAATATTTTGATGCAGAAAAATTGTTCAAACGTTCAAAAGTTTTCAAAAATATTTTTGCTAGTATTTTTTATAATTTTTTGAAAATCCTAAAAATGACGTTTTTAACCCCTTTTTCCTAGTGGCTTTTTTACAGTTTTCAAAAAATTATAAAAAATATTAGCGAAAAGATTTTTGAAAATTTTTTTTCTAGTCACTCTTAGAATTGTTTGAAGAATTTTTCTGCATCAAAATATTTTTTGGAAAAAATCGAGGAAAAAAGTTTAAAAATTGACTTTTTTTAAAATTCAAATTTTTCGATGGGTACTTAATGGGTTAAAGAAATTTTTGCATCATTCGAACGGGATTTAATTGAATAAAATATTAATATAAGAAACCCGCATCAAAACATCTTTATTATACGCAAATTTGACAAATTTATGCTGTATGAAGACATTTGTGGTTCACTGTATCAAATTATACTTGGAAAACTGGCACAGCTCCAAGTTAAGCTTAAGCCTTTTTTTAATCTTAACTCAAAAGAAACTAGTGCAAGAAAAATCAAATTTTCTCAACTCAATTTATCTTTTATTTGTAATGTAATATTTTCTGAAGTTGAAAAATATTTAAGCATAATCCTCAAAACAATTAGATTAAAGGAAAGTAGAATGACACTACAGTATGCAGTGTTTTCACATTCATATAATAAAATGAAACTATTTATGAGATCATAAAAAAAAGCACGTGACTTTTGGTTACCGGCATGCTTGGAACTTGTATGCTGTCAGTTTAACTCAGCTAATAGACGAATACTCACCAATAATCTAAGTATTTGTTTTAAAGTTAAGATTAAATGTTTTTTAGTTTTTCACACGCTTTTTTTACTGTTGTTATTTAACTTTTTTGAATTAAAACTTTCTCAAAGCGTCTGTAAGTTTATTGGAACGAATCGAAGTTATGTATGAGCGTGTGTGTGTGTGTGAGTGTGTTATGCTTTCATGTACAATACATACGCAAACATCTGCAGGATGCATGTGTACAAGTATTTGTTAGTTTTGATTATAAAAGTTGAAATTGGTATGAACAACAATTACTGTTGAAATACTAAGCAACTAAGTGTAAGTTCATTAGAAACACGCACATATGTACTTGTATGTGTGTACATTTGTATGCACAACAAACAACAAAGTACACACACACGCACACATGGACAACATGAACCGAGTTCATTATAATTGAAATTGAATTACTTTAGCTGTTGTTGAATTTTCCAATAAAATTGATAATGAAAAGCGTTAAAAACAGAAAATCAGCGCCGAGATTTGTTACAGTTTTCAAGTGAAGTCAAGTGTAATTTAATATGGATAGCTGCGATATGGAATTGAAATTGGAATGCGAGACGAGACACTGAGAGGCAGCAGCAGCAGCCGTTAGCCGTTAGCCGTTTATCGCGACTCGAGGAGGGTTCTCTGCAAGTGCCGAGTTAAAGTATCGCACGCCGACGTCGACGTCAACGTTAACGCCGACGACGACGCCGACGACGACGCCGACGCAGGCAGCATCAAAATGTTTGTCGCACTTCGTCGCGGCCTTCGCAAATGCAAAACTGCTGTCGACGCTGTCAGCGAACGCGTGCCGACGACACTCGCGTCGCAGTCGCGTCGGCTTTTCGGCTAGCTGACAACTTACAAAAGTTCTTGCTCTTCTTCTGGTTGTCGTAGTTGTTGTTGTTGCTGCTGTCGGTATTTTTTGCTGCTGCTGCTATCGTATTTTGTTACACTGCAGTTTGCACCATAAGTACGAGAGTATTCTCTCGCTATTTTTCACTGCTCTCTGCCGAAGCTGATTGTCGCTCTCGCGTTCGCTCTCTTTCTTTTGCTTTTACTCTTGCTCGTCGTTATTAACGTCGCTTTTCTTTCATTTGGCATTAACGATACGAAACCAAAATAATAAGGTGCTAACGCCACACACACACACACACACACACACACACACAAATATAAGGAAACGTTCGTAGCACACACACACACACACACTCTCACACACACATGTAGAGCAAGACAAGCAACATGACAACTACAACTAATTACATATTACACTGTGTTCTGTTGTTTATCTATTTACACTTTATGCACTTATGCACGATTATGTGCTAGGCAAAAATCCATAAACTACTTACAAAACAACAACAAAAAATGCTGACATCATCAGGCGGCCTCCAAACAAAAAGACTTTCCCATATTTTCCCAAGAGCGGTTTCACTTAACGGCAATTGTCCTGTTTGCATGTGAGTGTAAGACAATCGCATTTTATATGAGCCTACAAACCGGAAGCGGAAATATCGAAACTTTTGAATTATCTATAGCAGCGGTGGGCACGCAGTGGCTCCAGGAGCTAGCGGCTGCTCCCGAATTCAGATTTCGTGCCCACCGCTTATCTATAGCTTGATACTCGTTCTTAAAACTTAGTTTCAATTCAAATAGTTACATAAATGTATGCCAGTGAATAAATAATAAAATAAATACTAAATAATTTATATTTAAAATAACAAATTTTTAATTAAATAATCATAATTAAAGTTTTTATTTTAAGTTACTTTAATACTTAGTTTAAAATTCAAGGATAAATTAGCAAAATAAAATAATTTTTTTTGTATGTATAAAACTCATCCAAAATCTTAAATTTTTTTGTATTTTTATTGTTACATTTTAAAGTTTAATAATAGATAATTTAATTGTTAATTTGGCATAATAATTCACAACTTTTAATGCTAAAATTTATTGGTCAAATGCTTTTATTCGATGTTTTATAAATAAATAAAGGAAACTTTTTTGAAATGTTTGATGCATTCAGCCTAAATTTAGTATATACTAGATGCAGTTCATTTTTGGTCGATTGCAGGCATGGTCACACTGTAATTTGAATGATTTTGCTGAGATCGCGTATTTGAATTTCCAATTAAATTGAACTAATTAATATATTAAATTAATTAAATTTTAATCAAATCAAACTTTCTAGTTGCATTTAAATTTCAACACTTCATTTTTGTAAATTTAATATAATTTATTCATTATTTTATTTTTGTGCGGACTACCGCTAATAATATACATTAAAATATTTTGATTATGCAGCAGGCCTTAATATAAAAACTGTTATTCAAGGACTCACGCTCTCACAGATTAAACTACCGACACACACACACACACACACATATGTAACACACATAGTATACAATATATACAACATATACTACTATGTATATATGTAGATAGATAGGCACACATATTTATCTGATTAGCAAAATTTTCAGCCGAGGGCGTGAGTTAAATTGTTACGCTTATATTTAGTATAAGGAAGAGGCTTCTTGAGCAACCGCAAGTACAAACACCCACAAACAACTAAATAGTATATAGTATATATAAATACATACAATATATGAACAAAAACATGACACAGTCCATTAATAGAGCACTTTTGTTTATAACGAAATTTTGGCAAATAACATTCGAAAAAAAAAAACAAAAAAACTATAATATATAGACAACAATCAGAGGAATTTGTTTGAGCACAGAAAAGAATTTGATAGAAAAAAAAATATTCACTTTTATATATTATTTATTTATTTTATATTTGATATCCGTGTATATCATTAGGCATTACCATTGACTACACACGAGTAGCCAGAACCGGAACAAGCTAAACCAGGGCACGTTTTGGATGCGTGTGAAGTGAGACTTGTCGGGGACTTGCAATGTGAATGTGACTGCGGCTGCTGGACTTGATTGCGCGACTGCTGCTGCTGTTGCTGCTCCCACAAAAAGCGTTGCCCCAACTATGCACATTGTCTCATAATGGATGCCTGATTACAGCCGAGAACGCCGAGCGCCAACACATGGTTAAAACAGCAAAAAAAAAAATAACAAGAAAAAAAAAACAAAAAACAACTCTAACGAGCCGGAGCAGCTACTCTCCCTTGTTTCTATTTTGAGAGAGTCTAACCGATGAGAAAGTCAGAGAGAGAGAGAGAAAGTGAGAGCACCTCTCAGCACGTCTGCGTGAGAAAATGGGAATTCGGCGAATGACCCAGCAGGAATTGTGCATGAACATCCTGTTCTCATTTCGCATTTCTCTTTTCTCATTTACCTACTGCTGTCTCTCATTTACATATATTCATACCTTGCGGACGCCCTTTATTATTATCGGTTAAATGTCTTAACTGCCAATGGCCCTTAACCCATCGTTATGTGTTTATCAACGTAATATGTATATCCCAACATGATTAATTAATTTAAAAATGAAAAAAGGAATCTCGCACACGAGTGTATTAAATTTAATAAATAAATTTCCCTTTTTGACTCATTTCTAAGTCTGGTCAGAAAAGTATTAAATTTAGAGCCAGTATCGTCTTAAAATAGGTCGAAAGCTTACATTCTTAAACTGAAAAAAAAAACGTGATTGTACGATTTTGATATCTTGCATTTATCCCTTAATAATAAAATAATTCCTTTTGTATATTTATTTTTTTAATACAAAATCCAGATAAAAACTTTTTTAAGTGTGACTATCATACCTTAACATGGTCATGGACACAAAACTAAAAACTAAATCCACAGTTTTTTTGTTAATATTCAAAACAATTTAATCCCAACTTTTTGCTTGACATCGATATTTTAAGCTCAGGTGTTGTCAACAAACTCAACCAAATTTCAAAAGTGTTTGCTAATATTTTTTTATTTAACATTTTAAATAAAGCTCAATTTTCTCCTTTAATTTTGAAATACATATTTAAAACTTTGGCAGTTACAAAATACCGATGTGAAACGATAATTCATTTAAACATCAATACGAGTGCTTTTGATTGGCACTCAAAGTATGAAGACATATCGATATAAGCAGCTGGCGAGTGCTTTCACGAGTTGTTATCGACCCGCCTCCACTGCTTAACAGCTGTTTACGTATGTGATGAAGCTCGAGGGTGGGTAAGCTGTTTTGCGACTTTTTTGATTTTTAACTAAGCAAATATTTTAAATCTTTTTTGTAGCAGGTCTTGTTGGACGCCTTATTAAGACTTTGTCGGTCGTATATGGCACCTATTTGAGGACACATCGCAGCTCTGCTGCAGTCGACGTCTCCGCAAATCTTCGTCTGCTGCTGCTTCTGCTGATTCTCTTAACTGCCTCTCATTATCTCAGTTGACCGCTAGTCGGCTAATTGGAATGTACATATGTAATTTCTTCCACCCACTCTCATTTACTTATTTATTGCCATGATTTCATGGCTGCCGCTGCCGTTGTTGACTAACGGTACAAGGCCTGCCATTTTGTTGTACACTCTCATAGATTTTCTCTCTTCCTTAATGCTGTTGTATGCCCTTAAATTGTTCTCTTAAGCTCATTAAAAGTCAATCCTCGCAGCAAGATCTCTTCCTTATACACCCCATACTTATGCAAAAAAGAAACTTACGCATTTCCGCCTGATAAAAACTGCAGAAAATAGATTCTTACGGATATGTTATTTTATTTAAATGAAGCAGGAAGCAAATTCTTAATAAATATCTTAAAAATAAAAACCATTTTATTAAACAAACACAAAATTTCAGAAGGACTAGTAACCATTTAGCAGACTGCCATGAAAAATTAAATGAATATTTGAGGGTAAATAGACTAAAGTATGTTTAAATATAAAGAACAATTGTTGTTGAATTTGCATTTGACAACCGAGTGCGAAGTGTGCGTCCAATGAATTAATGTTAATACATATTTAACTAACCAAAACCAAAAAAAAAAAAAGCGCGCCCAAAATAAACAAGATGTTTGGCTGGGACAGTGTGCGAGAGCTTTTAATGTGTACGCACGTACAAGTCTCACTGTGTGCGAGTGTGTGTGTGTGTGCATAACAAAGCCAGCCTAGATTATTAAATAGCAAAGCTAAGCAGACTCGAAGAGAGACGTCGCGAAGAGAGGAGAGCAGCTTAAACAGCAGCAGCAGCAGGCAAGCCTCCAACGAGCCACGGTCGCCCCACCCCACCACACCCCACTCCACCAGAGCGTACCGTAGCACAGTGGGCCAATAAAATTCAAAATTTTTCAAAATTTATTTTAAAAACATTTTTAAAATTTATAAATAAATATTTTTTTATTTATTAATATAAATAAATAAATTTATATTTATTAATACATCATTTTTAAAATTTTTTTAAAAATTTATCATTTTATCCTTATATTACCAACACTGCGTAAAAATTATTAAAGTTTTCTCAAATGCTTTTTTGATATACATATTTATAGACAATGACTTAAATACTAATGTTGACTGGAGTACTGAATCGGAGTTTTTTGTTACTAAATAAAAAAAATAATTAATAGAAAAGAAAAAGATTTTATTTTTGAATATTTAACTATCTTTCTTATCTTCTTATTTCTATGCGCTGGATTTCTAAGCGTGAAAAAATATGCTTTGAATTTCTTTTTATCAATATATAAAAATATAATCTAAATAATACAATCGGGGGTGCCACAGAAATCGCTTTCGCATGAATTTCACTTAAATTTCATACAAATTCGAGTGAAATTCAAGCGAAAGCGATTTCCGTGGCACCCCCGAATATTTTTTTTTTTATAAATAAAAATTTTGTTTTGTTTAAATATTCAACCATCAACTGGGCACCACTGCAAAAAAGTTATCATCTTGAATATACATACATACATATATATTTTTTTTATAAATTTTAAAAATTAATTGATTAATATCTATGCGCAAACTCAGCGAAATTGACCACAGTGCGTAGTGCAAAACGATGTGTGAGAATTTGAGTCAGTTTTAGTTGAAGTCTGAACGAAAAAAATAAATAAAAAGAAAAAAAGAAAACAGTTGCTTGCGCACAGTGAAACGCGAAACAAGCGCTGCCGACGTCGCGTCGTCTCGTTCTCCTGTCCGTTTTTTTAGTCGTCATCGTCAGCATCAACGTGTTTGCGTCGCGGCGACCGTTACAATAAAACAAAAATAAAAAAACCGAAAACCAAAAAAAAAAATTAGTAAAAAATATTAAAGAGAAACAAAGCTTTATTTTTAAAGAGTTAAAATGTAATATGAATTTTTAAGCAACTGCTTACACACACACACAGACACACATGCACGCATACACTGAGAGATTGGCAGATATGTATATAAAAGTGTTTAGCTTTGCAATTGATCAATGTCAGCGCATGGGAAAATGCAATAAATGATACAACCAGGGCTGCAACAATTGTAAAAGTATTGGGTATATTTAATTGTTATTAGTATTTGTTACAAACGATTAATCTAATTACTCGAAAATGCAATTCAATTAAAATTGCACATTTGGTTTTTGCTTGCCAGCCCTAGAAGCGATAACACAACGACGGCGCGTCGACGTCGAAGTCAACGTCGACCGCACAATGTGCGCGCGTGCGTGCGTCTGCGTCGGCGCCTGCGCGAGCGCACACATCAAACGCTTGCATTGACCATTTTCGTGCATTGCAAATGTGTGCAATAATAATAATAATAATAATAAAGCTAAGGCTAAGAGTGTGAAATGCATTGACGTTCTCTCGCCTCTCTCAAGCTAGAATCGAAGCTTGAAGCTTTCATTTGAAAGTTTGCTCAGCCAGCTAAAATTTCGGTCACTGGGCCACCAACAAACGAATACAGACTTGTAAGAGAGAGAGAGAGAGATGAAATGGCAATGCTTAAGAGAATGGCGTTTAAGAGACAGTGTATGAGTTAGTGAGAGAGTTGATTATCCTTCAGTTTACTTATTGTTTGCCACTTCGTCAATTGCATTGACGTAATGCAATTGCTGTTCAAACAACACACACACACACACAGACACACTCGCACATACACACACACGTACAAAGAATTTAGTGTCTATCGCAGGTGTGTAGCCTAAAGTGGTTTCAATTTCGCAACTAAACAACACTGTGGTTTGTCGACTACCGTGGGGGAGGGGCAGTGGAGGGGGGAGCAGATCAACTGCTTAACGTCATATCAGCGTCAGCAGCAACGTCAACGTCAACGTCAGCGTCAGTACCAGCGCACCTTGTGTCCGTCCGTCAAGAGTCTTGTCAAAAATTGCACTTTGTTTTTTATTGTATTATTATTATTTTATTTTTTCTTATTTGTATTTTTAATTATTGTTTGTTATTTATGCCGCTTGATGGGCGGTAATTTTGTTGTCAATCCATGCGTCGCTGCTTGCCGGACGCCAACGCCACCGACGACGCCACCGACACCGACGCCGCCCACGGGGCTTGCATGACTGATCTTCACACATAGATATGTACATATGTGTGCGTGTGTGTGTGTGTGTGTAGGTGAGCCGATGTCTCTCGCAGTCGGCTGACTGCCTTTCTCTCTCTCTCTCTATCGCTGGCCACTGGCCGCTGTTGCGTCTGCGTCTGCGTCTGACAAAATACGCGCGTCATGCTGTCGACGTCGACCAAAGCCACTGACGTCATAGCGACAATGGCGCGAACAAAGTGCGATGCCGCACATTGGGACAACAGCGATCGTAAATCACTTATGTGAAATTGATATTGAATCGACATTAGCTGCCCGTTAACTCCTCGTAATCGATCATTGTCATCGATATAATTGCCCATTGAAATTAACTTTAGACGAGTACAATCGAAAATCGAGTATCGGTTTCATTGTCGGATCACTCATCACTACTCCATCAATAGTGTCATTTTTTGAATGATAGTCGTGACAAATTACCACTCGCTTTAAGACAGAACAACAAACTAGTCTGTTGATTCATGACTTTATTTTACTAAACATTTCAATCACAGCCAGCGGCGTTTCTACAAAAATCTATTACTGGCACAAAAGTTTTAGACGGCGCACATTTCCCACCTTTGTTTTTAGAGCTCGTACGCTATTTTTAAGTAATTTACAAATTAACCAATTTATTTTGAAAAAAAATATGATTTATATTTTTTTTTAGAAATGTACAATTTCTTAAAAATATTTTTGCTATTTTTTTTTAATTTAAAATCATTTAAAGTTTAGCTGTGTAGCATTGATGGAACCCTGATCGTTTCTATACGTGTCCATTTGTTGCGATTTCCTTATACTTAATCAACAGCAAACTGCCATAAGTTTCTCCTGTCTCGTTGTTGGTTTGTTATCTTTAGTTTTCTAAATAGCCCTTTAGCTGGGAAAAAGAAAATGATTAAGAATATTCTTTAAACAATCTTAAAAGTTTTATAATTTCTGGATACGTCAAAATTGTATATTTTTTATAGCATTTTCAAATAATTACATTTTTTAATTTCAAAATATTTATAGTTTCAACATACAAAATAAAGAGATTTTTATTATAATTTAATTAAAGCACTTGGAATCGGGTAATTCGATTAAATGCAATTTTTACGCTTATCTTGCTTTCACTGTTTTGGTTTCTTTTAATAGATAATCAAAGTAAATAAAAGCTGAACATAAATATCAAATAATGGCAATAAATAAAGTCGCTTATAAATAGAGATGGTACTATAATATAATTTGCTTGGCTGCTTCGATACTTAGCTGCCTCGGTAAAATAAAATGCCTGAAATTATTTTTGGCTGCGTTAAGAAATTGTATGTTAACGTAAAGAAAAATTACGTTAACTGCCTTTTTAGGATAGCTGCTTCTAAGTACTCAAGGCAGCTGTATTTACTAATTCCCAATATTTTTGTAAGAATTACATAAACAGGAAAATAAGCGAAGACAGAGCAATCATTTCATGATTTTTAAAGAACTTCTTTTGATTTTGACTATTTGGCGTTTTTCAAATTTTGGATTACCAAATAATATTTTCAAATTAAATTCTTCATAGTTTTGGATAAGGTATTTCCAGGATCGAGATTGCGACATTCGTACGTCCCTAAATAAAAAAAAAGTGCATAAATTAACATTTTCAAACATACATTTTTACGTGTTTAATGCATTTTATCAACATTATTTTTTACTATAATTAAAAATTATTAAAAATTAAAAATTTTAATAATAAGATGGTTTATGTTACAATCTTACCATCTTACTTAGTGTAATCGTTAGAATACAAACGGTCCATTTTGGAAGTCAATTTTTAAGAAATCGGTCAAAAATATAGAAAAAGTGAATTTATTCCAATGTAGAATTTATATGCTCATTCTATTAAATTTCTTCTAGCGTATATTGCTTAAATAAATAACTTGAATACATTTTTGCAAGAAAATTTCACAAGATGTGAGTTTTTTATCATTTTCACGTTTTCGAGCTAGGTGCACCTTCTGTGGAAATGCCCATATCTAATTTTTATTTTAAAAATTCATTATTCTGATAATAATTCCCATGGGAAATCGTGAGTGATCATTTCGAGGTGAATTTCAAATCATTATTTTAATTATTTATAATTATAAAGCGAATTTATCATTTTGTTCCACAGTGCGTCAGCATAGAATGAACATGACGTCTGTCAGTCTGTCACTCTGACTGTCGCTACATGTTGGTCTCTGTGTATGTATGTGTGTGAGTGTGAGTGTGTGTGTGTGTGTGTGTGTGTGTTTGTGCTTAAATGCAATTACGCGCTCAAGTTAAGAAAACTAGCAAAGCAATTGGAGCGCTGCAACAACAAAAACGAAATACGAGTATAAATAAATAAATAAGCAGCAAACGAGAATAGTCAGTGTGTGTGTGTGTTTGTGTGTGTGTACGTGCGGGATCATTGCACATTGCGTCAACGGTTTCAAGATCACACACAATTTCAATTCCAATTCCAGTTGCAATTCCAATTCCAATTCTGCTGACAATTCCAGACACAGTCAGCGGCAGCCGCATCAAAAAACAGTCAGCGCCACTGAGAAGCCGCAGCGGTCGCGGTCGCGTACGCGGGCAATGAGCAATTACGAAAATTTAATAGAACGGGGTAAACACCACCACCACCAACAACAACAACAGCAACATCATCAAATCCACCTCCACCTCTACCACCATCAGCAGCAGCAACAACAAGAAAAACAACAATTGGAGCAACATCAACAACATCAGCAACAGCCGCAGCAGCAGCAGCAGCAGCAGCAGCGCCATAACAGTGTCACGCTGCCAGCGTCACAGTCGCCGTCAGCGTCGCCGTCGCCGTCGCAGTCGCAGTTGGAGACCGAGTTTACAGTCAGAGCGACAGTTAAGCGACGGCAGCGGCAGGTGTCATTTGAATTGAAAGTGCGCGGACGCGTTTAATACAAAATTCTAAAACCGAGTTTATAACGCACGCAACGCGACGCGAACGCGAAGCTAACGCCGACGTCGACTGCGATGAGTGCGCCGTGCCGCGACGGTCAACAAAATGCCGGCGCGTCCGCAAGAGCAACAGAAACTGTAAACGTAAACGAAACTGATTTCATGCTCAAGATAATGACAGCGACGCCGGCGTCGACGGCGGCGACGACAACGTTGACAACGCTGACAACGGTTAACGCTCAAAATAAATGCGCGACAGCAGCGCCAACGACTTTTAGTTATCAGAGAGCAGCGAAGCGTTGCGCACGCCTCGAACAGACAACAACAGAAGCAGAATCAGCAACAGCAATAGTCACAGGCACAATTACTGAAACAGAATCAGAAGCAGCATCAGCAGCAGAAAGACAAGAGACAAATGAAGTAACAATTAAAAGAGCATCAGCAGAAAGACAAGAGACAAACGAAGTAACAATTAAGAGAGCAGCGTGTGCTCGTCTGGCAGAGCACAAGGCGCAAATGCGCGCCGCCTTCTTTAAGGATTTCCACGAGCAGCAACAGAAAGAGCGTAAGAGCGAGCAGCAGCTAAGAGAGCAAGCAAAAGCTTTGAATTCAACGCATACGAGACGCATACGAGTACAGCAGCTGATTGAAAAGTTTCAGGCAATGATTGTGCAGCAGCCAACAACGGAACAGCGATCGGTCGATCAATTGAAACCAACAACAACAACAACAATTATGAGCAGCGCTGCCAATTCGGATGAAGGCTGCAATGCCGGCGGCTTGAGTCCCTGCAGCAGCGACAACGAATGCGACGCTGTCGCCAGGCGAAAGCCGAAGGTGACGCGTTGCGCGAGCAGCGACTCGGCGCTGGGCCTGGAAGTGGATGATGTGAATATGGATGTGCTGCCGCCGACGCCGCAGCGACGCATGACATTAACCGTTACCGATTTGCCATTACGTCCGGCTTTGTTGCCGCTGGCTGAGCCAACGGCATTGCCCGATTCACCGTTAACCTCGCCGACCAATCCAACAGCAGCAGCAGCAGCAGCCGCAATGTCAATGTCAATATCCACGTCCGCCCTCAGCTTGACGGGGGGCGTGCCCAGCAAGGTGCTGCTCGAGGAACGTGTCGTCGCCGCGCTGTCGGCGCCGCCCAGCTCGCGTCGCGAGTCCACACAGAGCTGCATCAGCGAGCTGGGCAGCACGGGCGGCGTGCGCTATGTGCGAACACCGTCGGTTGTTGTGTCCGATTATTCGGACGATATAACCGCCTGTGGCATTAGCATGGAGGAAATGGAGTATTTTCGTTTGCAGCGCTCACGCGGCCAGCGTCGCTGTTCGCTGGAAGCGAGTGCCGCTGCCGCCGGCGGCATCGGCGGCGGAGCCAAGGATGAAGCTCAGTCGGATGTGAGCGCGGCCAGCAGCTGTAGCAATCTCTATTATTGCGGCTCCACAATCTCTGCCCTCGATGGCGGCGAATGCATTGTGAATGGCGTGCGCGTCGCTCTCGCACGCAAATCGAGTCACAGTAGCAGCGTCGACCTCAGCGGCGGCGACGAAGATGATGATGAGGATGAGGAAGAAGAGCTGGAAGTTGAACTGGATGTGGAGGTGGAGGTGGAACAGCAAGGAGAACGAGAGCGTGAAAGGGAGCGACAGCTGAGCGAGCTTTTGGCTGCCACGCAGCTGGGCGATGGCTTTAAGAAGGTAGGCAGCAGCGGCCGCAGCAGCAGCGACGTCGACGTCGACGATGGCAGCGACAGCAAGTCACAATTATAGGAAATCTCAATTAAGATTTAAGACACACATACACGGTGACGGTGCGGGGGAGTGTGTGCTGTGTGTATAATTATTATTACTCTTACTACTACTACTACTACTACTACTACTATTATTATTATTATTATCATAATTACATTTTTTTTTGTCTGTTTAAAATATCTATTATAGATTATACAAGTAATATATGCTTTATATAGTTACATACATATATTTATTTGCTTTTTTTTTTGAATGATGAGCATAGGTTTGCAAAAGAGAGAGAGAGAGGGGGAAGGAAGTGGAGGGGAGACAGAGATATTAGAGTTGGAGTGCAGCGGTTAAAGGGTGAAGAGAGTATGTGTGTGTGCGTGTGTGTGTGTGTGTGTCTTGTGGGGGTAATTAATTTGGCGCTTATCTTATCACTAAATGAGATTCCATTTTGTTGCGGAACGTAGTCGAGTTGGGTGGGGGGAGGGGAAGGGTTAAACCTGCTCTGTTTGTTTGTTGTCGTTGTTGTTGTTATTGTTCTTTGTATCTTATGACTCGGCGCCGACAAATGATGATGTTGAAATTGGGTGCGCTGATAAAACGCGTTGTGCCAGAGACATACAAATAACCCAAAGCGAACTGTGTGTTATCACAGCACACACACACACACACATAGACATACACACCACAACTTCTGCAACAACGACGTGCGCTTATCTTAGTGATTAACCCAGTATATTGTATTAAAGATACATACATATATCTATATACTATATTTGTATATACATATGTACTTCTCAATATCAAACAAGACACACAATGACAATAACAAATGGTTACAACAATGCAGCAACTATTTCTTAAGTAAATAAAACAAAACAACTTGGATACACTTACTACACATTCCTATTTATGCATATATATTAATAAAGAACAAAAACAACAAATCTAACTCCAAATATTTATCAAATTATTGTGTAACGGTATACATAGTGTATGCATAGATATACCTACATAAATATATAAAACATTTCATATCATATTACACGCTTATCAATAGATATCCGATATACATATTTATACTAACTTTTGTATTGGAACTTACCTGGAAATGTTTGTATATAGTATATAACTGGTACCTGTTGGTACATACATATGTATGTTTGTATGTATACATGTCGTTTTCTAAATAATATGTGCCTAGTCTGGGATTTTACGTAATACCCATTTAGCCAGATCTTTTAATGGGCCTGGGGAAGTACGTGCATAAACAACATTTCGGAAATTTCAGCTTACGCACGAAATTTGTTATAGGAATTTTGACGAATTTCATATACATGAATGTAGATAGATTGACGGAGCTCTGCAAAAGTTTCAGCTATTCTGAGTAAATATATTATAGGTAATATAACTACTTAGTTTAATCATTCAGACCAGCGTTGGGCACGAAATCTGAATTCGGGGGCACTGCAACATAATCTTTTTTGCGACTTCACGTCGCCGAATAGCCAAAAATAAAGTTGGGAGCAGCCGCTAGCTCCCGGAGCCACTGCGTGCCCACCGCTGATTCAGACTATACTGGAAGATTATACTGGGAATTTGAATTTATTATTTATTTATTTATTTATTTAGCACGACTAAAAGCAGTCTGCAGAAGTAAAATAATTGTTAAAATTAAAAATTAAAATTAAATTAAAATTACAAAATAATAAAATAAATTTATGTAAACTTTAAGATATAAACTGAAAAGAAAAAAGTTAAATTAGGTTAAGCCTGGGATAAAAAAATAATAGAAAAATGTATCCAACATTTGTTGCAAGGGTTGGGGAAAACCCAGAAAAACCCAATCAGATCAATAAAGAAAAATTAGTTAGAGATTTCTTGGAAGACCACTGATCCAATGGGGGAGAAATTAACACAAGGTCAAAATCAGTCCATTGAGATCAGAAATCTACCGGAGGTGGTTAAAAAGAGATGATTTAATTCGCTCGAGAGAGAGATTGAGTGATATTAGATGATAAAGTTCATTATAATCCGAGATTAATACACGAAATCGATTATGTAAAGCGTAGTCACTTGTGCATGTAGGTAAAGATAAAGGAGCGAAGTTCCTAGTCGCCCTGAAAGGAATATTAAAGCTTAAACGATCTAACAATGCTGGAGAACTAATATCCCCAAAAAAATAACTCCAAGAACTGTTCTACGGTTGACAAGGGTCGGGAGATTAAGGAGAAGAAGTCTGCTAGAGTAAGGTGGCAAACGAAGATTTGGATTCCAAGGTAAATCCCGGAGTGCAAAGAGCAAAAAAACTATTAAACTATGTAAGATTTTCAAGAAATATGAACAAGTATGTCAAGTTTTTGATGTGTTTATTCAAAAACTACATCCAATTTTATGTTTATACATATATTTTTGTATAAATAACTTTAAAAAATATATATGATGGGCTAAAAAATAAAAGCTCCTTAGAATCTTTCAAAATAAGTTAAGAGAAAGAACTGGGGAAGAAGTCGGCACTGATCTGACTAAAGATTCAGTTAATTAGAATATCTCAATCATTGCTATAAATTTCATTTAGATATATTTGGTAATATCATATAATAGATTTTATGTATAGACTGTTCTTCAGTTTACTCATTGGTCTTCACAATTTCATCATTCTTTGGACTTGGAACTTTGACACTTAGAAAACAAAGCACATTCCTTAAGTAATATGTATATACATACATATACATATATACAAAGATATAGCGTAGTAGTATCGTCTTTTTGAAGTATATCTGTGCTTATAACTGAACTAGTTACGCTTATCATTCAGTCACAATCCAACGCCATATATTATATCTATATCTTTGCCACACGGCTTTCCATTATATTATATCTGTCATATATTCATTTCAAACCCAAATAGGTCGCACTTTAGTTGCCATACATATATGTATATGTATGTATGGGTATTATGCTTAAGAGTTTATCTCGATGACAGTTGCTGAACGTCTTTTTCAGAACTATGCAACTCGGATAAGATAAAGACTAAAGACTTTCCCGCTAATTGAAATGGAAAATTTCCCTGAATTCTGTTTAGCGAGAAGAGTTTGCCATGAAATTGTTTGCGATCTCATCAAATCGTTTGTGATTTATGGTTTTGTGATATCAGTGTCTTGGTTTCTTTGCATCTTCATTTCCTGGTATCCTACGCCTCTCACAACAGACTCCAGTGGGAGGAAGAGAACAAGAGAGAGAGAGAGAGAGAGTTAAAGACGGAGATGGCAGGAGGATCGCATTCCATTTTGAAGACGTTGTCTGCGGCGTGGGTTTCATAGAAAACTCATGCGTTGATTATTTTAGATAGCGTTTGTTCCCCGCACTCTTCGCCTCTCTTTCTGCTGTATCTTGCCCCTCTCTTTCTTTACTCTATCTTTCTTTGTGTGGGTGTTAAGGCAACGCACGCTGTGACGTCACTGGGGCACCATTTACTTATGACTTGAGGCTCCAGCAACTCGGTCATTAATAATGGCAAATCTTGCGTCTGACTTGCCAGGCCCAAGGCCATAAAACTTTACAGCAACAAGCTAAATAAAAATAATAATGTACAACAAAAACAAGCACAACAACAAGAACAAAACAATAACAAGCCTGATAAACACTTTTCACACACCGAAACATTAATACTCTTCGAAAGTGACTAAAGATTGACTTGAAAAAAAAAGAATTCTTATATATTTTTATTTTATAAACTTAAAGTTGAATGAAATTTTTTGTAGAACTAAGTAATAAATTTAATGAACTTCTAAAATTTATGTAATCGATTTAGTCAATGTTTTTAAGATCTAAAACTGAAATAAGTTTCATAAATATAACAAATATTTTTTGGATGGTTT
This sequence comes from Drosophila subquinaria, assembly GCA_037043405.1. NCBI lineage: Eukaryota > Metazoa > Arthropoda > Insecta > Diptera > Drosophilidae > Drosophila > Drosophila subquinaria. The sequence goes on along the minus strand of JBAMBL010002225.1, from coordinate 1,494,067 downwards.
AGCTTAATCTAACAATCTGCAATGTCAGATGCTCAATAAATCTCAAGAAATGCTATATATGACTTATCGCGGCATATAATGTAAGCCAGTGGTGGGCACGCATGGGCTCCGGGAGCTAGAGTGAGCTAGAGAAATTAACAGATAAAAAATATATATTGAAAAATCGACCCTCATTATTTTATAAAAAAGATAATATAAATTTAAAAAAAAGAAAATCAAATTTTCAAAAATTCTAAAAGAAAAGTTTTGTATCTATAATTTTTTCAAAAGAAGCTTATTAAGATATTACTAGCTTTACTAAATATACATAGTTCATATACATAACTTTAAAAGATATAGCATCGGATGAATATGAATAAAAAAATGTATCTAATTTATAAGATCATTGAAAATCCTAAAAATTACCATTTTTACCCATTTTTCCTCATTTTCATGCAAAAAGTGCCTTTTTTGCAGTTTTCAAAAAATTCTAAAAAACACTAGCAAAAATATTTTTTAAGGTTAGGGAAATTTGTTGCATCATTCGAACGAAAATTAAATGACCTTTCGAAATGTACATATATGATAAGCTATTATTTTCTTATTTAAAGTCAAAATATTACATTTTTAAGGGTGTGTAAAGTGTTTCTTGACAAACTGTAACTATAAAAGATATAGTACCGAATGAATATGAATAAAAGAAATATATTTAATTTATAAGATCATATACATATGTATGTATATATTATAAGTGTAATGCTTTCTTGAAGCTTCTATGATATCTGCTTTCGTCACTAGCGTGCTGTAAATTTTCTTGCTTGACGTTGATCAGGTCTTAGATGATGATTCGCTTAATGCTGAGAGCATTATTTTTATTACTATTATTGGATGGTGTTGTTGTTGTTGCTGTGTTGTTGCTGTTGTTGTTGTTGTAGCTGTTGTTGTTGTACATTTTATATGGCATATAGTCGCGGCCATCCGACAGCCTGAACAGTCCGTAGTTGTGACAGCACTCGTTCATATCTAATCAGCTCCCCCATCAACGTTTGCGTCGCGTCGCGTCGCCGCTGGCAGCGCAGCTGACGTCGCTGCCAGGTGGCTGGAAATGATTGGGGGTGGCTGCCCGTTAGAATTATGACGCTTGCTAATGGCGCGAGAAATCGATTAAGTTGAACGCGTCGCGACGTCGACGTCAACGTCGCTGTCGCCGTCGCCTTCGTCTCCGTGTCGGAATTGATTTCGAAGCCTCTCACGAGGCTTCAGACTGCAAACAATGGTGTCGACGTAGACGTCGACGTTGACGTAGGCGTCTGCGTCTGCGCCGGCGGCAACTTCCGTTGACGTCAGTGGCCCATCAACGGCCACCGTGTGATCGTCAAAGTAATTACATGATCAAGCGGGCGTCGCGTCGCTGTAAGCCACGAAAAAACAACAAAAATACACAATACAAAATAATTAAAATAAGAAAAAAATATATAAAAATATATATAAAAATACATATATAAATATAAGTCAATAACAGCAAAAACCGCAAGTCAAGAGTAGCATAAAGCAAACAACAACAACAACAACAACAACAACAACACGATGGGGAAAAACGAAAGAAAGAACTGTGTTGGGTATTCACTGTGCGCCATTTGCGTCATTAGCTCTTGTCGCTTTGTTGCTGTGGTGGTTGTCGTTGTTGTTGTTGTCGTTTTACACTACCCTAAGGGTTAATTGGACTATGTCTTGCATTATGTAATGCATAGCTAAATAAAACGCCGACTTACCCCAATTGCAGACTATTTAATTGTTATAAAAATTGTATACTTACTTTATGACATATGGGTATTTCCAGGATCGAGAACGCGATATTTGTACGTCTTTAAATGAAACAAAAAAATGGCTAAAGTTGACATTTTCAAAAATATTCTCTTACGAGTTTAATGCATTTTATCAACACTATTTTTATAAAAAAAGACAAGCTTTGAATACTTGTCGTTCTCGAATTATTTATTTAAAATGGAAATCGTTTTTGACTTCATCTTGACAAATGCGAAAGTCTGCGAAATGTGGCGAGTAATTTGGAAGAAAATACTCTTAAACCATAATAAAATAATGTAGTTTTCCATTTTAAAAATAATTGTTATATGTAACTATCATTTTATTTATTTTACAAGTTTTATTAGTAATTTTCAACGCGACATCGCGAATGTGACAAGATTTCCACCTAGTTTGTGCCAAGAATATGTTCATCAAATTTTATTCGATACATCGAAAACAGCTTGTAAAACTTGTTTTAAATTAAACATTCAATATATTTCTATGTATTAAAATGGTTTACGCTACAATCTCACCATCTTACTTAGTGTAATCGATAGAATAAAAACGGTCCAATTTGGAAATCAATTTTAAAGAAAAAGGCCAAAAATATAGAAAAAAGTGAATTTATTCCAATATATAATTTACATGTTCATCCTATTGATTTTCTTCTAGCGTATATTGCTTAAATAAATAACTTGAATACATTTTTGAAGAAATTTCACAAGATGTGAGTTTTTGGTCAATTTTACGTTTTTGAGCGAGGTGAACCTTTTTCTGGAAATGCCCATATGCATCTTTTCTTTTTAAACACTTCTCTTTTAATCGAAGTATTGATTATTTTGTTTCAACCTAAGCTAATTTATGCTATTTCATGTCCATATTTCACAGTTTTGCACCGATATTGACAAATATCCTTAGCACTTTCCCACAATCTGTGACTTACCTGCTCAAAAAATATTGATATTACGTGTATCTAAAATAATCTGATCTCATTGATTTATTTTTCGAGTTATCCAAAAAAATTATAGATCAAAAGCTTAAATCATAAATTTGTATACACCTTTTTGAAATAAAAGATGCTATCTTGGCTGAACCTATTTTAAACGCTTTAGTCCAAACGATCTTTTTAACTTAACCCATTTTAAGTAATAGTGTCTATTATAAGCTAGGAACAGCTGCTTTTTTTAAGTCTAAACATTCTAAATAATTTTTTTATACAGCTAACAACAAATCTCATTTTTGTAGTTTTTTTTACAAAATCAATGTAATTTTTAGCAAGTATTTAAAACATTTCGCTTGAATTTCACTTAAATTTCATACATATTTAAGTGATATTCGAGCGAAAGCGATTTCTGTGGCACCCCCGATAAGCTGATATTGTATTGTAAAAAAAAACGTTCGTAAGAAATTCTTTAATAAAGATTGATTCCAAGTCTCTTGTCAGATTTTATCAATATTAAAGCAGATTCTTATATATATAGTGCGGACTCCAATAAATTTATATACAGCGGTGGCCAAAAGTATTTTGGCACCCTTTAAAGTTAGTTCTAGCCAAATTGTGAGCTTACTTCATGTAAAGTTTGGTATCAATGGAAAGGTCTTTTGAATTCCTTTCGAATGATGCAATACTTTCCTTAACCCATTAGGTACCCATTGAATTTTTCGAGTATTTGTAAACGTCAACTTTTTCAACTTTTTTGCTCGATTTTTAAAAAAAAATGTTTTGATGCAGAAAGTTTCCTTAAACAATTTAAATAGTAACTGCAAATTTTTTCAAATATCTCTTCGCTAGTATTTTTTAAAGTTTTTTGAAAATGGCGAAAAACGCACTTTTTCCTCATTTTCATGCAAAAAGGGCCTTTTTCGCTATTTTTACATGAAGTAAGTTCCAAATTCGGCTAGAACTAACTTTAAAGGGTGCCAAAATACTTTTGGCCACCGTTGTATATTTTCTAATAATAAATCATTGATCTTTTTAGAATTTAAAGAATCTAATGAATCAAGTCAAATCAAATGAGATTCTATCTGCTCTTATACATTATAATATAATTAAATTTATTCATCATAAATTTATATAATAAGTAAATAGAAAGAGAGCTGTAGAAGAGTTCTATGTAAGGGCATCAATTCTTCATCAAGTCCAAGACAAGTTTTCAGGACTTGTTTCGTCTTTATTTTTGTAGTTGTTGTTGCTGTTGTTGTTGCGCTTTCAATTTCCAGTAAATCGATTCCGAGTAGCTGTCGCTGCTGTTGCAGTTGCAGTTGCTGCTGTTGCTGTTGCAGTTGCCGCCGGCAGATCAAATGCAATCCGAGTGCTAAACGTGGAGTCGAGTTGTTTCGTGGCGTCGTCTGCCCCATTGGGAGTTTGCGTGCCGATTGCCGCCAGCATATTTGTCATTCTTGCGGCCGCCTTGTTGCAAGCAGCAATCTCTGCTCTTGCCACTTCTCTTCCGCATCTATGTTGCAGTTGTTGCAGTTGCTGCTGTTGTTGCAGTTGTTGCTGTTGCACTCGCTGCTCCGATTGCCTTAAAGGTTATGTCGCCTGTCGTGCGACACCCAAACACGACAACAACTCGCACCGAGGTGCAACACACATGCAACACTGCCTGCAATCTGACACAGCTGTGGGATGAATGCAGCATACACTGCAAAAAAAAGGGATTGCTCTACTTGGCAACTATTGCAAGTTACTGTTACCAGTAATTATTAGAATAGTAACTTTTATTTGTAACTGTCACAGCAGAAACTGTGAACTAATTATGAAGGAACTGTTATAGCTGTAACTGTGACAGAAGAAACTGTTATTAGTCACTGTTCAAAGCAGTAACTGTGACAGAAGAAACTGTTACAGCAGTAACTGCTATAGCAATAACACTTATTTAATTATTTTACTGCTGTCAAAATGAACAAATATCTGAACTTACTAGGTCAAAGGTGTGAGCGACCTCAAACTATCATAACCTTGCCAAATCTGATCCGATTTTCAAGTGGAAATTTTGATCATGATTTTTAATTTAATCCTATATTCTCCAATATTTTCCAATATTTTTCTATATTCTCTATTCTCGTACACTCTCTTCTCTTATCCTCTCCTATATTCTCATATATTCTCCTATTCCTATTTCTAGAATATATAGGAGAATATATGAGAATAGAATAGAAAAGGCACTTTTTGTATGAAAAGTAGGAAAAAGGGGTTAAAATAGTAATTTTTTGCAATTTTCAAACAATTATAAAAAATATTAGCAAAGAGATTTTTTAAACATTTTTTTTGCAGTCACTATGAGAATTTATTGAGGAATTTTTTTGCATCAAAACATTTTTTTTTTTTAAATCGAGGAAAAAAGTTGCCAAAATGTACATGAAGTAGGTTCAAATTATGAAAAGATTTAACTTTAAATGTTGTCAAAATAAATATGCCGAATAGTGTATGTGAGTTAGGTGTTTAACTCTACAGTTTATTATTAAAATGTAAGAAAAGTTACAAGATGATATTTCCAATTGCCTTGTTTTCTGCTTTATTTCCTCCCTCGTGTTTTTCTTCTGCTTGTTTCGGTTTCGGCTTTGTTTCAAGTGTCCAGTGTTGTCCTCTTTTTCTGCTGCCTCGATAACTCTCAATATTTAGCTCCAAAAATGTACTAATGAGAATATCGGCTGTTAGCTCTCTGCTGTTAGTCTGCTGTTAACGTTCTGCTGTTATTTAATAAATTCCTAATCATAATTAACTGAGTAGTTGATTTTTTATGAATTCGATTTAATTAGCTCGATTTTAAAATTTAAAAATTTTTATCGAGCTAAGATACTTGAAAATTTCTTCCAGGAAAATCGAATTTTTACATCAAAGCTGCAGTAACATGTTTCGTAACTGAGAGTGAGGTTACAGCTGTACTATTAACGCTTCAGCTGATGAACTGTTACTGCATTAACTGTTAGTTTAGTAGCTTAACTGTCTGCTGCAAAAACTGCTGCTTAAAATGATTAGTACCTCCCGTAGTATCTACACAGTAAAGCTTAGTTATTTGCACTGAGACCAGTAACTGTTACTGTGTGGACTCTGTAACTGTTACTGCAGTAACTCACCGATAACTTATTGCCTGTGTGCTGTGAATACATGCGGGTATTTTGTGTCCCACTGCCAAAGTTATTTATGTCTGAGCAACACAAAAACTTTACACATACATAAATATGTATGTGTATGTATTTTCCTAATAAGCTTTTACTGCCATAAAATGAAATGATTGAGATGTGATCTGTGGTTAAACACTTTTGAAGTTACTTATTAATAGTGACTTATTATCATTGCAATTGCATAGATATATAGCTTAACTTTTCTCGCAGTGTATGCGGCATATTATGGCGACAACATTTTGTGGCATGTCACACACAGACATTGCGACAGATAGAGAGTGAGAGGGGGCTAGAGAGAGAGAAGGAGAAGGAGAAAGGGGCAGAGCAAGACAGGAAATGCAACGTGTTCCCAGTCTAAAAATCTTTTTGCCTGTTGGGCGCCAGCAGTGTAAGGACGACTGCCCAACAAAACACTTGGTAAAATGCTTTGAAAAAAAAACCAAATTACAGGTACTCTTCTTAAGGTCATAATACACATACTATATATAGATATTTAAACTGATACAGCTCGCGTTCAGATTTTATTGGGAGTACTCTTAAACCTAATTTCTGTTTTTGAAAAAATATTAGGCTTGCTGAAAGTTCCGTTGCGGCCGTTACGCAGAGTGGAAGTCGATTTGAGGTTAACGCGCATTTGCACAAATATTAGCGAATTTTGCATAATAAACAAAACATATCCAAATACAAACAATTAAGTGGGATATGTGACCATATCAATCCAGCATCAAAAAGGAAAATTAGTAGTCTCGTTATTTCAAAATCTTAGTTTTTGTCTGTTGCGGACGTTACACTTTTTACACACACACTTTATTTCAAATTATTGATATGTATTAAATATCTTTTCGTTACATGTTTTATCTTAAATAAAAGAAAATGAAACAAAGTTTAAGATGCGCTAAGCGCTAAACACTCAGACGACCGTTTTGCCCACTTTTTTGGCGATTTAAAATACCCTTTTTTTTAAAAGAAATATTGAAATTAAAAGGCAAAAAGAGGAATTAACTGATTAGTCTGAACAACCAAACCACCGTAAAACCTTTTTGATTTTGTAATTTGAAGCCTGCAGCTTTTTGACAACTTTAAGTTTGTTTTATTCCAAAGTTAAAGTTATTTAATATGCACAATACTTATAATAATCATAAGTTGTGTAGTCATTATAATCAAATTCTTTGAATCAATTATTAGAAGCTGTAGAAAAATGTGTTTCATAATTTAATATTTTATCGTCTTTTTTATTTAACATTATTTTTTCCTAAAAGCTTTAAAACAATATTAAAATTATATTGAAATTTACATTAAATACTATACAACATTTTAAATATAACAAATAACAAAAAATATCGATTTATTTTAAGTGTTTGTCATCAAAACGATATAAAAAAAAAAAAAAAAAAACAATTCAATTCAAATTAAAATTTTCCACATTGCGAAATTCGTGGAATTTTCTAAATTTGTTAAAATTAACGACTTATTGCTCAGCTTTAACAATTATATTCTAAATATATTTCAGTGCACATGAAAGAGTATCTTATAGATACAATGAGCCCGCTTTCGTGCCTAGGTGTAGTTTCGTTGCTGGCCTCGAGAAACTGTTGTTAGAAGAGATACTGGGAAGAGGCGCAGTATAATTTGATATAACAGATAATTGAGAAGCCTTGTAATGTATTGGGAAACAAGTTCAGAAATAGCCCAAAAAAAAAAGAGTGTTAGATAAGATAAAAAACTAAATAGAAAACGTATCTGATTAAAAATGGAGAACAAGAGTAGCTTCGATTGCATAGTTATGTCACATGGAGTGTGCATACATATATATTACAATTACATATATACACATGTGTCGGTTTGCATTTCTAGTAACTATTGGTAATAGATCAATTCGTTTCGTTTCCTCAAATGTATCTTATTGTGGCTGTAGCTGTTGCATGTGGCCACGGCGACAGTCGATACTCGTATCTATGACAGCTATGAGCTATGTGCCACAACCGAGACTCTGTCAGCTGTCTCACTCGCACTCTCGCACTCGCTCTCAGTCTCTCTGTGGATACGTTGCCTGCGGCTTATCAGGCTGCCCCATCTGCCTGACTTCATAAAACACTTAAACAAAGTCAGAAAAGGAGAAGGAGCGAGAGAGAGACAGAGAGAGATAGAGTCTAAGGCCAGGCGTCAAGTGGTCAATTAATACCGTACAAATATTGTGACAGCCGCCAGAGCCTGTCATAAAGTTGCTGGCCGATCGTGTGGTCAAGATTAGGCCAAAGCCAATTTGCATATGGAACGGAACTGTCTCTCTGTCTCTCTGTCTGTCTCGGCTTGATTTGATCTCTTGGCCATTATGCAAATCAAATGCATGCCGGCAATTTGCCGCCGCAATTAGCAGCCTTGTTTTCTCGAGGATCAACAGCACACATACTCGTACACAAGATCGGCACGATCCTTTTGGACCTGGAGTTGGAGTTGCGACAGTTGTCGCATTGCTTTTCATGTTTCAATCAGCGCCATTATTCCATCATGTTGTCGTTGTCGTTGTCGACGTTCTTCCTCTTCTTGTAGTTGTTGTTGTACACTGGAAACAAAAAATCCAAATTCCAGGGTATTTATTTTAAATTTTTATCTTTGTTCAATTTGTGTAATGTTACTTGTATTTGTAATTTAGTTCGCGACAGCATTGTGTTTGCTTCTTAAATAAATTAATATAAAAAAAATTTATTTATTAATTTTTTAACTTATAAACAAATAAATTAATTAATGAATAAATAAAAAATATTAATAAACTAATTAATAAAAAAATAAATAAATGTACAAATAAATACATTTAAGAAATAAATGAATAAATAAATAATTCTATTAATTAATAAATAATTGAAAAAATAAATAAATAAATAAATTTATTTACTAACAAATAAATAAATTTATTAATGACAAAATAAATAAATAAAGAAACAGAAATGAATAAATAAATTAATAAAATAAATAAATAAACATACAAATAATTTAATAATTATAGAAATAAAAAAATAAATGAATAAATTAAGAAACAAAGAAAATTAATAAATACAAAAAAAAAAAATTAATAATAAATATATAAATATTAAACAAATATTTAAAAGGAATAAATAAATAACTCGATAAATAAATAAATTAATAAAATAAATAATAAAATAAAAAATAAATAATTAAAGAAATAAATGAATAAATAAATAAGTAAAAAAAATTAAATAAAAACCAATACAATATAAATACATAAATGAATAAATTATCAAACAAAATAAATTAATAAATACTTAAATAAAAAAAAAAAATTAAAAATAAATATATAAATATTAAACAAATAAAAGGAATAAATAAATAATTCGATAAATTAATAAATAAAATAAATAATAAAATAATTAAAGAAATAAATGAATAAATAAAGAAGTAAAACAAAATTAAATAAAAACCAATACAAAATAAATACATAAATAAAAAAATGAAAAAAATCCCAGCCTAAAGGTAAACCACAGTGTAATTAAGGATTAATTCTAAGCTACAATTATATAAATAAAATAAGAAAATCCATCCGATGCGGTGCGGTGCACCGTGGTGTGAGCAGTTCGGTAGTTCCGAATTTTTTTTAGATCAAGTATTTTGATTACCGGGGCTCTTTAAGAATTATTTCAATGAAATCAAATGCTTTGGGCTTTTCATGTATCTTTTAATCGCGTTTTGTGTTAATTTAACAATATTATTTTAAGCATGAATTTTTTTCTGTGTAGTTGTCGTTGCCTGCGATCACCACCTAGGATTAGCTCTAGCTGTTGAGGATGGGGCACAGCAATAGCAAAGAACTGAGAGAAGAAAAATAGTCGTTACAAAAGAAAACAAAAGGCATCGGTGCCCCAAACAACAATAATAAATAAATAGCTTCGGCTGCTCTTCGGGCCTGCAGCGATCAGCGATCAGCATCGGCATCGTCGGCTTGCTGGCGATCTTGGAGCTTTGCTTTTGGCTGTCGGGCCAACGAGGCGTTCAGTTGATCGTGCGCCGTTCCAAAGTCAACAAGCGATCGGCGTCTCAGTTGCGATCGCGTCTCGTTTCGCCTCGTCTCGATCGATTGTCCAATCGTCCGACCAACCGATCGACCGTCCGCCCGTCTGTCTGTCCGCCCCGTCCGCCCGCACCTGCCTGCCTGCCTCTTAGCGCCTTTTATTTGGCTACACGGCCACTTGCATTCCGTTCTCTGTATTGCAAAAAATACATAAAATAAACAATTCTTTGTTAATAACATTAAGCACACTTTTTTTTTATTATTATTTGTTGTTGTGATTTTCTCAGCATAATTGCTTTGTGTGAATTAGAACTAAAATTGAAACTGAATCCAAACTGAAACTAAAACTGAAACTGTGCAGCGGTCGCTGGCAACGCCAAATCACAACAGTGAGTACGAAATAAAGTCTCCTACGAGCAATCGAATACAAAGTTATCTACGGAGTTGTGTTCTGTTCTGTTTTGTTTTCGTTTTCATTTTCGTTGTTTGAGAAACGCGGCACCAAATTGATTTTGTTGATTTTGCGACGCGGCTTGTTAATTAAAATCTATTTTTTTTTCGTTGGTTTGCTGCTTTTTTTTTGTTTTTCTGCGTCGCAAACGACGATGCGATTTATTCATTTGTCGTACAGATACTTTTCTATAACCATTAGACACTCTGCAATTGAATATTCAAGCAGCGATTTATTCAGTTGCCGTTCAGATACTTGTCCATAACTTTTGGATGCTCTGCAATTCAAAAGTCGTACTCATTTTTGTTGGTTTTTGTGAATCATTCCAGAATTGAGAAGATGCATTTAATGCAGTTACATTTTAGTTCAATTAATTTGATAATTTTTATACGTAAAAGATTCTTTTATAGACATCTAATACAATTCCTAAAACTATCACATACCTATATTTTCGAAATCAAACACCTATAAGCTTCATTTTACAGAATTTGAATTGATTTTCTATTGAACTTGACTTTTTATGCAACAGATATTTTTATATATGACAGAAAAATTCCATGAAACTATTAGATTCTTAGAATTCAGCTGCTTAAGCTCGATAACATTTGAATTTGAATTGAACTTTCAGTTTAATACACAAAAGATACATTTATATGTGGCAGATACATTTCCTAAAACGAACAGATATTTAGCATACAGCTGCTAAATGCGTAATTTAATTGCATCCGCCGTATAGCTACAGATACTTAACAACTGAAGGCTATAGAGATACATTTTTTCAAAGTTTATAATTAATTTTTTAACCAAATTTGCAATGCTAGGTGCAAAATATATTTTTGTATATAACGAACGCTTGCCAGAAACTAATAAAAACTGAAATACTGGGGAGGCTTAATTGGAGCTTGAATTTGTTGTCTTTTAATAACTTATTTTAATGTTTCTTGAGTAAAAAAACAAAATAATAAAATAATGCAATAAAATATTTTTCTTTACTCTTCTTTATTTTGCTTATTTTGTTTAAATAATACTTTACAAATTTGAATTATTTCTTTTACTCTCATTTATCTCTCCGTCTACATAGATACTTTTGCTGATTTTCAGATACATTGTGCCTTTGCTTCATCTTGTAGATACTTTCATCTTACTTTTAGCCTTTCAAAACATTATTCTTTCTTTGCTTGAATATAAAATATAGTAATTCTTAAGAATAAATATAAAATTTTATATTAGATTTGAGCTTGGCTGAGTTGAAGATAGTAAGCTGAAGATACTTTTGCAAACTGGGATACTTGAAGACATAGAAATAAGATACATTTCTAAGTGAAAGATACAGGTTTGCGTATTTTTCGTATCTGTGCCACGCAAACGGTTTGACCCTTGCCAACTTGCAACTGGCCAACTACCATAAACAGCAGCCTGGCAGTTGCAGTTGCGCATTTATGGCCAACAGGAGAAGGGGGCGGGGAGAGTGGCAACTGTAGAGTGGATACAGTGGGACTGTTGCTGCTGCTGTTTGCCTGCCACATTAATCATCACAAAAGCCAGCGATAAACTTTGACATGAGTGCGTGCAACACAGTGGCAGCCACAGAGGCAGAAGCGGCAAATCGACGCCAAATGAAGCGATCTTCATAAATCAAAACTAAAACTAAAAAAAACGAAAACTCAAACTCAAAAGTGCAGTAGTGACTAAGAAGGTGGGCATGGCATAGACTGTGGGCTATGCAGCTTGCAACTTGCAACTTTGCTTGTGGCATGCTGCTAGCCTCCTTCTGGCGGCTCATTTGATTTATCGGCCTGGCCAGCGGTCGCCAACAAGTTATTGAAAACGAGGCGTGACAGTGAAATTTGCCGCCGCACGCCAAGCATCCAATATATTATATATGTATACATACACATACATATATATACATATACTATAGACTTTGACTCTGTCCGACTGTGTGGCGGGTGGAATGAGGCGGAGTGTGGGAAGGGGGGATAGAGTAACAAGTCCGCACTTTACTGGTTACCCGTTCAATTTTCCCCATTTTCCAAATGCGCCACTAAACTGACAGATTTGGCCATAATAAAAAACAAAAAATCGACTTCGAGGCAGCCGCAGACGCCAAACGCAAAAGCAGCCGGGAAAATAAGTTGCCAACTTTAATTTATTGTGACATAACGGTATAATCTGACATAAATTATTGATAAGACGACCGACCATAAAAGTACAAGACAGTTGGCTTAACCAACAGCAACAACAACAACAACAACAACAGCAGCAGCAAAAAAAGAAACAATAACAACAGCAGTGAGAAATCACAACAATTTTTTACCAAAGTCGACATTTTGTTGCTCTTCTTCAACTTCATCGAGGATCATCAAAATGTTTTTCAAAATTCACTTTAATCATTACCGAATTCTTAAAAAATTTGTATTGTTCGAAACTTAATCTTAAAGATCTTTGCCATCATAGTTGATCTTTTTTAGAAGCAGATCAGAAAAATCTGATCCCATTAAAAATCTTTAAAAAAATAGGTAAAGCTACGATTTAGTTTTGTAGAAAATTTAAGATCTTCTTAAAATATTATTGAGGATCGATTGTTCAACTTAAAACTGATCCTCAATTCAAGAGTTGTCCAAAATATGACACAAAAATTATTTAAGCTTACAATTCACTTTTCAGGTGTAAAATAATTGAATGATCACCTTAAAGAAGTTATCTCTAGAGATCTAAAAGGATCAGAGTCTATGCTGAGGCCAAATATTAGTTTTATGATGTTATCTATATTTTCTTAAATTTATTAAAATATTTGAATTAATATAGACTTGGAAATCTGATGTTGATCTAAGCTCGTAATTTACATAGATCATTACAAGTGATCCTCAATTAAGAAGTTGTTAAGTAAAACAGAAACAGTTTAGAAAAAATGGTATATTCAAAACCGAAGATAATTTAAAGATCAATAAACACTTGAAATATTTCTTATTTCGACCTTCTAGAAGATGTCTTCTCAAACTGATCTCGCCATTCACATTAGCTTAAACTTTAAGATTGTTTAAAGATCAGCTTTTAAAAGAGCTAAATAAGTTAAAAGTGTATGTATAAATATTATTGTAACATATAAGACATTTAAGATCACTAACTGATCAACTTTAAGAAGTAATCTATACACACTTAAAATGATTGATGATCACACGCGATCAGTTGAAGATTATTACAAATATTAGCTCCGAGCTTTGCGATCATATCAAACATGTGATGAATGTAAGACTCGATCAATAGATCGATTTATGCACAATACGATCACTAACAAAATAAATGCAATTACAATCGTTTGATTTGATCTGGATTCGATCAGCTGCAACTGATCTTGAGTTGAAACTTTGAATATATATCGTAATTACATATATGCAAGTGTTGATCAATTGTGATCTTTACTTCCAGCTCGATCAAATTGTGTGGCTCATCTTATGGTCAGAGTATGCGAGAGCGACAACAACGTTTGCAGTTCGCTTATAAATCATGCGACTAACAACAACAACTGACTCTCTGTCTGTCTGTCTGTCTGTCTGTCTGTCCGTCTGTTTGTCTTTCTGTCTGGTTTGCAACGAGTTGCGCTGCTGGCAAAGTATCTTTTGGATCTATTATTTGACTTTTATGTGCGCATAAATGCGGCGATATGACGACGACTGCAAACGATGCCAACATTCAACATTGGCCACAAACAAAAAGCCTGGCCAAGGAGTCCAGTTAGCCAGTTTGGCCGCGGCCGTCAGCTTGGACGAGTTTTCGCAGCCAACTTGCAACTGGATATGCGTTCAACTGTGGCAATTGCAATTGCAACTGCAACTGCAACTCAAACACAGACTGAGTCAAATTGAGGACTTCGCATTGCACTTTCATGTTAATTAACAAGAAACTTTAATCAGCTGCGATTATGCGTATGCCACACATCGATGTAACCTATATGTTTATATAATCTCCACGCCCCGTTTTGCCGATAAGATGCGACAGACAACAAATTGTGGGCCATCAATTTGATGCAGTTTAACAAGGCGACAGTCCTACAGATACATTTAAAGATGCAGATATAGATACATATACGGATAGATAAATAGTCAGAGGGAAGAAGACAAAACGAGGGAGAAAGAGAGCCAAAAAAAAAGAGAGAGAAGGCGAATGATTTATACTGGAAATTATTCACAAAGTGGTTCGGTCAAGGAACCAATTAAAGCTTTCAAAGCTTGGAAAGCTCCTAAAACTAATAAAGCTTCTCATAGTTTAGAAGCAGAATTGGCCATATTATTTAACAAGTGGCTTTCTTTATTAAAAAAATTTTATAAATTATTTTAAATTTAATCACCTTTCTTAAAAGAATTAAATATGCTTTGAAAATTTGTTGAAATACGTGGATATTCGTGAATAGGAATGTTATTTCTATCGATTAAATAAGACTAAATAAAGAAAGTATTTTCAAAATGCTCTAATCATATTAAGAGCAAATATTTGATTGACACTTTTTATACCCTGTATGTGATATATGAGTAAAGTGGGGTATGCTCAATTTTTAGAAATAATTTTAATAGGCAGAACTTTACATCATGTATGTATACGTAAAGTAAGTAAAGTAAAGATACAAATAATAAACCATAAATATAAATTTTTCTGAAAATAATATTAAGAAAAAAAATCGTCTCCATCTTTTATATTTAAAAAAAAATGGTATATTAGCTTTTTATCCTTAATACCTCATTAGAATTCAATAGTGAAGTAAAGTCATAACCAGGGATTAAAACCGTAACCATAACAATATCCGAAAAAAAGCTTTTTAATTAACCGATACCGAAATAACCGTGAAGAAACCGATTCATGCATAATGGTTAATTTCAATTGGGTGAAGCATAGAATTTATTAAGGGGTTATCCTGGATTTCAAAAGTAAATTTGATTTTTATTTCTAATTTGTATATTGATCTCAATAAAAAGATCTTCATTTTTAAAATTTGTTTTCAAGCCAACATGTTTTTAACATCTTAAATAATATATTTTTTCAGCCGAAATCATACCTGTATTTCGAAACCGAAACGTTAAAAAACCGGTAACCGTTACATAACCGTTATACAACAATTTTTCTAAGCCTATGTAAATGCGAACATAATCGAAACCGTAACTGAAACCGATATGTATATGTATATATGTTTATGTATATTTGTTTAGTACAAAATCCGAGGGTATTTGCTAGTCGACAAATCGTTGCAAGCTTGAGCTTTACAGTTATCTCTTCTGCGATATTAATGCTAATGTTTGCCATCTCTTTCTTTGTTTACAGGTATGTTGCAACTCGGACTCGGACTCGAATAAGAAAACAAACAATAAATCAGAGAACAAAACAAAAGACTTAGGCAAAGAACTTGCCAAAGTGACAGGTTGAAATAAAAATACAAGTAAATAAATAAGAGGGAGACATGGCATTGTTTCCGTCCTCCTCGCGTCCGCGCACGCTTATGGAGCAGCTGTTGGCACGCAAAATTGAAGCAGCTGCGGCAGCTGGTGGCGGTGCTGCTGCTGCTGCGGCTGGAACTAGTTCCGGTTCCGGTGGCAGTGCCATTACCTCACTAGTAACTGCCAGCACAACTGTCGCCGCTGCCGGCGCTGCCTCAATTGTGAGTCGACTGCGACGCACCGACTCGTTGGACTCGACGAGCAGCCTCGGCTCGTTGGCATTCGGCGAGGACGTTTGCCGCTGCGACGACTGCCTGCTCGGCATTGTCGATCTGTACGTGATCAGCGCGGCCGAAGCGGCCAAAAAGAAGGTAGGTCATGGAGGACACTCGACAAGGGCGTAGCCAGCTAGACGCATAAAAAAGGGGGTCTAAGTTATATACATGGCTTATAATATATTTACGTAAATTAATTCCAACTGTTACTGCTTGCTTCATTGGCGCCACAATGTCGCTCGCATGTGAATAATTGTATAATTAATAAATAATATACTACAGTAGCGGGCAAGGAAAACCGTACACCATAAAAGTGCAGTTCTTGGAGTTTTTTTTAAGTGTGAATTTATTCAACCATAAAACGTACGAGGCCTAGGAACCGTTTGAATGTTACAAAACTTTCCTAAACCCATAAAAAAAAAAAAAAAAGTACCCATTAAAATTTTCGAACTTTTTTCAAAAGTCTACTTTTGAAACTTTTTTTCTCGGGCTCCAACAAAAAATGTTTGGATGCAAAACAATTCTCAAAAATCTCTTCGCTAGTATTTTTTATAATTTTTGCAAAATTGTTCCTTAAGCTACTTTATGTATGAAAAGGAGAAAAGGGGTTAAAATTGTTATTTTTTGGCAGTTTTCCAAAAATTTTAAAAAGTACTAGCGAAGAGTTTTGAAAAGATTTTTTTTGTCCGGTTTTGTTTGTCCGCTACTGTATATCAGTGCTACACAACAAGAGCGGGCCAAAAATATGCAAATGTATTGCTTAATATTTGGATACAATCTTCTTTTACCAAAAGTCCAGTTTCAATCTGTATCTATTTAAGCCTATCGTTAATAGTACTACAATTCACTATTAAAAACATGCAACACAACAAAAACAACAACACAGAGGAAATACTCGCTAATGCGTCATGAACTGCCAGGGGGGCTAAAATCCCATTTGCCCCCTCTCTGCCCACACCCATGGGAGTGAATCTTTGTCTAGCAAGTGCCATCAATTAATGTTAGCCAGAGCAAGCGAAACGAAAGCTCACAGTTTGGTTCGCAACTTGACTGAATCGATCAATGCGTGCTGAAAGCTTTACGCCTAAAGTTGCGACGCAAACGCAGCGACGCGTCGCTGCCGGCAGAGATAGCAGCTGGCAGCTTTGACCAAGTCTCAGCTTCAGCTCCGTCGTCGTCGTCGTCAAGTTGCTGTTGTCGCATTGAATTATTGGACTGTTGGACCGGTCCGAAAGCTGCTGCTGCTGTTGATGTTGTTGGTGTTGCTGATGTTGTTGGTGTTGCTGGTGCTGCCATTGACGTCACAGGCGTTATGATGCGACGTACGCCCCGACGCGACGCTGACGTTGACGTTGACGCGCTTGGCCTTACCTGCGCCCAAGCGAGCGAGAGAGAGAGAGAGCGCGCACTGAGAGCAACAACAGCAGCTCATGCGTGAAGCGATAAAAAAAAAACTGTTCAAGGGAAAGTTCTGATTGCCACTAAGAGAGTACACTAGACTGAAGACTTCACTGATCAGAAAAGGAGCAAAAAGCGATAACGTTGTAAGCTGGAGAAAGCAGCAAAGCATTAAGAATGATTTATAGAGCACTTGCAAATATACAAAACAATAAACATACATATCTACTTACATGTATGCGATAGCTAGATAAATTGATGTTGCGATCAATTTCCACATGCCACGAGAACGTTCTTGAAGGCAACATTCCAGCCTGCAACGGTGTGCGATGCTCTCTTATCCTTTTGCACTCTTACTCTCACTCACTCTCGCACTCTCTCGCCAGCTCACGCAGTTTTGTGCTCTCTCTACATACATACGTCACAGGTCAGGCGGACAGACTGAGTAATGAGCTTTGCCCAGCAGAGCCAAGGTATATTTACTATAAGGAAACGTTGTCACCACAGCTGCTCTCTTTCGAGGTTACAAACATTTGACAGTATGCCTGCAAACGTTGTCGAAAGAGGTTGTGTATCGCATGCATGAAAAAATGATTGTAACCTCACCACATCGGACGAAGTCACCTTAATAGTAAATCCACCTTGAGCAGAGCGCTGTCAATGGAAGCTTCCCATATGCCCATTCCCATTGTTTATGTCTGACGCTTGCCCTTCCACCTAATGCACCCTGCTCTCTCGCTCTCTCTCTCTTTGACGCGCACTCTCCTTGTGCTTTTGGCATTTACTGTTATCAGTTGAGAGTCTATTGTAGTTAGGACATTTAATGCTGAAATGAAAACCATTGACGACTGCGTCGCTGTTGTTGTTGTTGTTGTTGTTGTTTTTGTTGCTGCTCATCGCGTCGTTGTCGTCGTCGCGTGGCGCTGCCGCTGCCTGCTGACAGTGGCTCTGACTCTGTGTGTCTGCGTCCCCCCAGACCAGTTGAGCTTTCGCAGCGATCGCGTGCGGCTGGGCTCTGTCTCTGTCTCCGTCTACGTCGCAGTCAACGTTGTTTTTAGTTTTCATTTTTTTTCTTCACTCTCTGGCACGCGTCGCCACAAGCAACGCCAGCAGCTGCAGCAACTGAAACAGAAACCGAAACAGTGAACAGTAAACATAACAGCAAAAACAACAAATATAATAATAATCATAACAATAACAATAACAATAACGACAACATCAACAAACAAGAACAATATTAACCAGAGCTGTTTCAACTTGTTCGCTGCTGCTGCGCTGTTTCCAAAAAAAAAAAAAAAAATTAAATAAATAAAGAGTCGAAAAAAAGAAGAGAAAAAAATATTTGTAATTAAATTTCGCTTCAACTCGCGTTTTGTCTGCTTATATTTTTATTTATTATTGTTTTTGTGTGCACTTGTGTTTGTGTATGTAAAGAAATAACAACAACAACAACAGAAAAAGAAGAGAAAAAAAATACTGTACATAAGTATTTCTTGTAGTTGTTGTTGTTTCTGCTGCTGCTGCTTGTTTAACATGAAAGCTCGATGACAATTTCTACTCAATTTGAGCTGTGAACGTTGCAAGTTGCGCAGTTGTTGTTGTTGTTGTTGCTGCTGTTGTAATTGTTGTTGCTACTGTGTATAAAGTGTTAATTGAAGCACGCGCCAAAAAAATACAAAAATTGAAAAACTAACAACAAATAAGGGGCAGAGTGGGCGTCAAACAAGCAGTTTTAGGAAGCGGCAGTGTGGAAAGAGACGCTGCTCGCTCTGCTGACGTCGCTGCTGCTGCTGCCTCTGCTGCCTCTGCTGCTCTGCTGCTGTGCAAGTGAAATGAATTCGAGTTTATGTAAACACACATTTGAATGCCGACGTCAATGGAGAATGCTACGCACTTCGCAAATCTTTAATTCTGCCTGTCTTTTATTTACCTATTATTATTATTTTCTATAATATTTGTTTGGTCGCACACACAAATTGTGAATTATATAATAATAGTTGAGTTTGCCAAAAGCGACGCTTCGCATGTTTTATTAAACAATTTCTCGTTTTGCATTCAATTTGGCAATTGAAGCTCATTTAGCGCCAACGTTCCAAAAATGGCAGCCCAATGTCCATTTTGCACTTCACAGTCTTTCCCCACTTGACACTCCCCCTCTCCCTTCCCTTCCCTACCCTCCAGTTTGGTCTTCCTCTTTGCGCCATAATTGGCATCAATCGTTCAATATACATCCGCCCACCCACCCAACGAAACCGACCTCAATGACGATCAGTTTCCACCCCCTCCCCACACTACTTCCCTGCCTACCCTTGCTCTTCTCCCCTTGCCATTCTATCGCAATTTGTGCGTCAATGGCGACCCCCCGATACAACCAAAATAGAAAAAAAAAAAAAGTGTTTACTTTATTAATTTTAAGCTTTCGGCAGTTAAGAAACAAAAAAAATACACACACACACACACACATACACATACATTCATTGTTATGCGGCGTGAATGCCGCACATTAAGCGCAGTTCGGCAGAGAGAGAGAGAGAGAGAGAGAGAGAGAGAGAGTGAGTGTGAGTGAGAGAGAGGGGGGAGAAGAGGTGTTTAGGTAGAGGGTGTGGAGATCGCTAGCTGGATCGTTAGCTTTGGCGTTACGTATGCATAGATACAGATACATATATGTATCTATATACATCTATATGTATATCTATCTATAATCTACCTATACATACAGACATATGTACATATATCAAGGCGTATATCGAGTTTTTTTTTTGTTGTCGTCAACGATATCGAAGATACTACGATATTTGTTTTTATTAGATAATGAGACAAACAAATTTGGTTTGTTGAGCGAATTCAAAATGAGTAGAGCAAACAGAAAGAGAGAGGGAGAATGAAAGAGAGACAGTGAGAGAACAAAAAGGAGAGCGATTTAAGACAAGAATTGAATGAAAATTGTAAATTTAGAAGAAGAAGAATGTTAGTGAGAACGAATATTTCTTTAGGAAATCAATATAAAAAGTTCTTTAGGGGTCGAGACAGATCCTAAAGATCAAAAAGGCTAAAAAAAGAGAGGAAAAAATAAAAAAGATAAAGGGAAAAATATGAAATTGCTGAAGTTTAAGATCAAAGGAAAGCTGAAAAATTCAAAAAAAAAATCTGAAAGATAATGGTTTAGAAAAGCGTGATAAATTGGAAGATCGCAAGGGATCGAGAAATTGTGATAAGGTAGAAGAACAATGTATAGAAATAAAATTACATAGATGATTAGAAAAGAAAACAGGACATTGGATATCCAAAAAGATTAAGGAACACTTGTGGAGAACAGAATTAAAAACGGAGTTAAAGTGAAGTAAGACTCGTTTTAAAGAAAAAATAAAGAAATAAGAGAAATAAAGAAAAGGACAGTGTAATAGAAAGGCGAAAACTTTCGATAGAACTATTACTAAGAAAGTTAAGAAAAATGTTAAAAATAAAATATATGTATGCAAGGAGTAAGTGAGAGGGATTAAAGAGACTCAAGAAAGTTAGAGACAGTCAAGAGAAGACGAAAGCCGGAATCAGAAGAGATGCATAAGCTTGAGTTTCAATGCGAATAATAATAAACAGAGCGAGAAAGGGAGAGAGAGAGAGAGAGAGAGGAGAGTAATATTAATGAAGAGATCGAATCTAATTTTTGAATTTAGTATTTGAAAGACACATCGATGTCTAGAACACATCGCATTATCAGCTGTCATTGCACTCGGTTCAGTTCCGATTGCAGCACTACGAAATTGGAATACTATTAAATGTTGTATATATAGACCGTATATATATATAGATTATATAGTCTGTATTCACATTGTATGTCTAAATCTACTATATGCAATGTAATCTACGTGTGAGTAGACGCAATTGTTTATGCGGATGTTCGGCGTCCCCTGTCTCACTCTTCCGCTGTTCTCCCTCTCTCTCTCTCTCTCTCTCTCTCTCTCTCTCTCTCTCGCTCTAGGTCTTCCTTCTTTACTTCCCTTCTCTTTTGCTGTCTCTGTTCCGCGTCTTCTATTTGACTTCTTCTTTTTCTATCTCTATGACTGTCTTTCTCTCTCTCTCTCTCTCTCTTCATTTTCTTCCTTTCTCTTTCTTCTCCTTCTTCATTCTTCCTCTTTCCTTTATCTCCTCTTTCCTCTCTCTTTCCGCTTCTCTCTCCTTCTCTCTCTTTTTCTTCCCATCTCTCTCCCACTCTCCCCTTTGCTCTCTCCCTCTCTCCCCATTACTGGCTTTCTTCTTCTCTTTTTTCCTCACTATTCCTTCCTCTCTTCCTTTTGGGCCCGCTTTCTGTCTCTTTCTCTAGCGCTCTCTTTCTCTCACACTGCCTCTCACTCTCTCACACTGTCTCTTTCTCTCTCTTATCCACTCTTTCTGTCTCTCTACCATTCTCTGCTGCAGCTTTGTTATTCCATTGTATCTCTTTGCTTCCATATCGATCGGCCTACTTATAGTCGCCATATTGTAGCCTATATGCGGTCACACACACACACACACACTCATACACACACACAAAAGGTGCCGACGTTCCAAGGTTCCCAATGTTGTTGTTGTTGTTGTTGTTGTTACGTTATCGCATAGCGCAACTTTTGCAAATGACGTCAAATGTTTTAGAGCGAAGAAGAGAAAACACACTGCGAGTAACAGAAAGAGAGCGAAAGAGAGAGAGAGAGAGGGAGAGTGAGAGAGACAGCTAGAGAGGAAGAGTGACTGAATAGCTTTGTTGCCATTCTCGATACTCCATTGTTGTTGTTGTTGTTGTTGTCATAAACATTTACATTATTATCATAATGCGGTTGTTGTTCGGTTGTTTAGTTGTTGAGTTGTTTAGTTGTTTGGTTGTTCGGTTTACCTTGTCCCCGACTCTCTGCTTGTTTCTGTTTCTGTTTTGTTTCTGTTTTTTTTTTTGTTTTCTCGTTCTGATTTTGGTTTTGAATTCAAATCCATTTTGTGCGTCCGTCCATCAAGTTTTGTGGTTTCAAGAGTTCGCAGTCAGCACGTAATTATCTAAAGGTGGTTTGGTGGTTTTGTCAACCTGCACTAGGCGTCGCCCCACTCTCCGCTCTCCACTCTCCACTCCCCTAGTCTCTACAATCTGTCGCCTCGTCTACTCGTCCAAACCGCAGATGGAGCTGCCAAGACGCCCAGATGCCAACACGCTTCCAACAATGCCTACTTAGATGTTTCTTTCTGTTTCTGTCTCTTGACTTTTTGTGTTTCTTTTTCTCATTTTCTATTAAATTTAATCAATTTTGATTGATGTGTGCGCCAAGCAGCAGCAGCAACAGCAACAACAGCAACAAGAACAACCAGTGACAACAAACATGCTGTAACAACATGCTGACAACAGCCCAAAAACAAGTTGCAGTTTCCTCAGTTTCTGCATTAAGCAACAACGAACTGTTGATGTCCTCATTGTTCTTTATTGGTTTCATCACATATTTGAACCCTTAAGGAGATTGAGAACGATTGATTTTATTGCTATGTTGTATATGGGCATTTCCACATAAAGGTCCACCGCGGCCAAAAACGTAATATTGATCAAAAATTCACATCTTTTGAAATTTTCTTCCAGAAATGTACTTAAGTTATTTATTTAAGCAATATCCGCTAGAAGAAATTCAATAGGATGAACATATAGATACTACATTGGAATAAATTCACTTTTCCATATTTATGTCAATTTTCTTAAAAATTGACTTCCAAAATGGACCATTTGTATTTTAACGATTACACTAAGTAGGACAGTAAAATTGAACCATGAATCATTTTAATTCAAAGAAATATATTGAAAGTTTAATTCAAATATGTTTTTCGGGCTGTTTTGATATATACTTTAAAAATAGAGAGACAGAAAGAACATAAAAATAGTGATGGTAAAAAATGTCCCGTGCGCGATGTCCCGTGCGAATTTACGTCAAATTGAATTAAAAAAAAAGTGCAAGTCATCTTTGAAAAAAATCATAACCATTTTTAAGAGGCATCAATGCACAAGAGTCTAAAATTAGTTGCATTAAAATATTGCCTCTGGATTTGGTTAAATTTTGCGTTTGAATTGGTTGACCTCACAAGTCACTTCCATTTCGAGTCCCGTGCGAATCACTTAATTTTTTCTATTATCTTGAAAATTAAAATTTACCCAAAATCAATCTTTGCACCAATGAAAGAGCTAATCAAATGCTATATGTTAAGCCCTTCATCAGAAAAAAAAACCGTTTCCTTTTTACAGTTTTTTTACTTTGAATGTGTACGAATGTCCCGTGCGCGAGTTTGGAAATGCCCATATAGAGAATGTTAGTTGAATTAGAGAGATCCCCTACGGAATTTAAACTTACTTAAATAACTTCTAGTGATCAATATTTGACTAATAGACAAATTTCAAAAGACAGCGAAGAGTCACCCTATTTAAAGATACCCTACTAAAAGACATCTTACAAGAGAGTAGGGTGTCTTTTAATAAAGTGATTTGCATTAAAAGACACCCTACATCAGCGGTGGGCACGAATTCTGAAGTTAAGAGCACTACAACAACATCAACAGCAACAACCCTATTAGAGTCTGCCTAAGTTGAAAGCAGTCGCTGCTCCCGGAGCCACTGCGTGCCCACCGCTGTCCTACATAAAGACATGCCCATACTTAGAGACACCTTACGTACAGATTTTTCACTTTTAATTTCTTTCAACAAAACATTTGCTAAAAGACACGCTACTGAAAACTAACAAGCCGATCGATATTCTACTGAAACATACCAAATTTCTAAAAAAAACTGTTTTTAATGATGAATTTGGCAAATTACGCTATTAAAAACAACTTATTCACCTCTATTCACTTAACGCAAAGACACCCTACGCAAAGCTGCTCTACTTCTAGAGACTTGAGGAAGGGACTATTCTGTAAGCGATAACTTACTTAGAGCTGCTTTACCGATAAATGGCCTGTTAAAAAACACTCAACACTCACGGACATCCCACTTGGGAGCATCCTACCCAGAGACACCGCACCGAAAGGCAGCTCACTGCGCAGCTGAGAGATATTCTACTTAAAAACAGCTGACTTTACTAAAAGACACTCTTCTATAAATCATACTCTACAAAAAAAACCAACCTGAAGAAGCTTCTGGTAAACTCTACTGAATGAATATACTTTCAATCAAACACTACTATCACCACTATCAAAGACTTACCTCTAGAATAAAATTCTATGACACCCTACTGAGTAACAGTTTTTCAAAAAGCGGAAGGAAGTTTTCAATCTTGACCCTCTTAGGCACAATTTATCAGCATCTAAAGAGATCTTTAAATTTTTCAACTAATCAGTTGATCATTTTGCAAATACTCTACATAGATATATTTTTATGTGACGAACTTGGTGAACTCTTTGTAAACTTAAAATACAGGGTCTAAAAACGAATACAATTAATAGAAATCAAGGATTTTAGGCACTTTCGATCGTTATAGTTAAGTTAGTTAAGTGTTGATAAAATTGTAACTAGCTACATGCAATGCAGGGTATCTGTTGAGTCAGCTACGCCGTCTATGGCTCAACTCCATGATTGAAACGTCAATTGAATTGTGAGTTGAATCGTTCGCTCGTTGGGCTTCAATTGTGACTTAGGCGCGAACGAGTTCGCAAATTGCGTTGAAATCAATCAAAAAAAAAAAATCAAATGCAACAGCAGCAACAAACAGCAGCAACAACAACAGCAGCAACTACTTTGTGTGCGACAAGAACAACTAACAAAAATAAGTCAATAAAGATACAATTTTGTAACTCTCAGATACAGTGCGTCTCTAATGCGTAAGACGTGGACGTCACATGTCCTGTAAAATGTCCGTGTGCGCTCTCACACAGCCGCCTGTGCCACGTGCGACACGAACAGCAGCAACACAAGCCACAACAACATCGACAGCAACAACAACAGTGACAACAACGACAGCAACAACAACTGCAACAACGCCGCCAACACCTCCACCCTCGCCACAGGTGCGCATCTACGAGGACTTTGACAGGATGAGCGCCAAGGAGGTTTACTACAATGAGGCGGGCAAAAAGGTGACTGTGAAGCTGCTGCACTTTCCGGACGTCCTGCCCGAGGACATTGCCAAGCTGCGCTTTGACGAAGACGACGACGATCAGGAGGAAGATCACGACGCCGATGTGGATGATGATGATGACGGTGTGGACAGCGATGGTGCCGTCAAGGCGACCAGTGCGGATAGCGAGGATGCGGGCAGTGAGGCGGAGGCAGCTGTGGCGGAACCGCCGGGCAGCAGTGGTGGCGGTGGTGCCTCCAGCTGTGGTGGCGCCACCAAAAAGATCTTTCGCCGCAAACTGTCCGGCAACAATATGCAGGCCCGCAAGTGCAGTCTCGCCTTTGCCCAGGCCCATGGGATTAAACAGCGGGCGGTCAAGAAACTATCGATGCCCACCATCAGCATTACGGCCAATGCCGGCGAGCATCTCAGTCTCTCCTCCTCCTCCTCCGCCTCCGCTTCCGCTTCCGCCTCCTCTCACCTCTTTGGACGTAAGCTGTCGCAGCCGCTGTCCATGATTATGACAACACCGCCACGACGCTCCCACTCGCCGTTGGGCCAGAGTCTCTGTCCCGGCTACATTCAGTACTCCAAGTCGTTGCTGGAGGTGCCGATGCCACGAGATTATGGCTATGCCAGCAGCGATGATCTCAGCTCCGAGTGGGACTCGGATGTCTCCACATCGGCGGCCACATCCTCGTCTGCCATGGCCACCGGCTCCACGTCCGCGTCCACAGCAACCAGCACGAAGAAGGTAAGAACGGGATATTTTGCTGATATGCGGTGATAGCCACCTGTTATCCGTTTGCTATCCGGTACTGCACGGCGCATCACATTTAATCGTTATCACCTAGTATACATAAGTATATAGACTATTGGGTATTAACTGGTGCCACCCACTAGTAACTGGTCCGATATTAGGTACTATGCAACGTTATCCGGCCTTATCCGGTACTTTACACACCTATCCGGTGCTGCCAATTAGTAACTGCTCACATAGTAACTGCTCAGTATCTGGTATTATCCCTGTGTTATCCGATGCAACCTTGAAGGTTACTCTGTGCTAAAAATGGCTATTCACTGATATCCGGTGATCATCGTTGATGCTGCATGTTATCCAATATTGTCAGATATTATCCGCGCGATATTCAATGTTATCCGGTGCATCCTCTATGCCACAAGCTGCTAGTCACTATTATCCCGGGGAACTTGTTAAACTTGATACCAATATAATATTATCCTTGAACTCATGCGATACTTAATGTCATATTCGGTAGTTTCTGGGGCACCTGGTGCTATCCGGTGTTGTCAGGCATTATGTAGGTGGTATCCAGAGTTATCCAGATGGGTACACAGTGCTACAAAGTACTATTTACTGTTATCCACTAATACTTGAAGTCATTCGATATAATCCGTTAATTTCCTGATGATATTCCGTGTTATCCGGTACAACTTCAAGCGATACTCAGTGTTATACAGTGCTGCCCAGTGGAATCCGGTTAAGTACTGAGTGCTATCCGGTATAATCCGGAATTCTTCTAGTTGTATCAAGTACTATACATGCAACCCACTGGTACTGGGTGTTATCCGGTAGTAACAGGTTGTATCCGGGTAATATTTAGTGTTATCCGGTACCACTATATGTGGTATTTAATGTTCTACGGTACCTTCCAGCGGTATCCAATAGTTTCTTGTGATACACGGTGTTATCAGATATTATCCAAGTGGTATCCAAGGTTATCCGGTGATATTCTATGCAATACACAATGCTCTACTGTGCTATTTGCATATAACTGCAAGTCTCTGATGGTACTAGGTCCTTTTCTTTGGTACATGGTATTATCCGGAGGTTATCCAGTGCTATCCGGTGGCACCCTCTTGTTTGTGTTAGTTTCTATTGGTATTCCCCGCTAAGCCAAATCATTTCTCTACTCTCCAGTGTTACTAAAAGCTGCTCTTGGCAATACTACAATCACTGTGCGGCGATAATCGGCGCTATCCGGCGTTTCCCCAGTCCCTGATAAGCCGTTGACGTCATTGAACGCGCTTTCGATCTCAATGTCGTAAATTTTAATAGTCTTGTATTTTTAATGGTCCGTGAACAGAGTCGAGTTTTGGCGTCATCTCCCTTGTGACCCGTTTGAGAATTTGAGGCCGCAGCTGTTTGAGCTGCAGTTAATTGCACATACTTAATGAAACGTATAATTTAATGTGCCGCCAGATGGCGCTACGTCAATTGAAATGAATGTGTGTTCAAGTACACAGGCAAAAAATATCCGTAATTCCATTGCACGGTGTCGAAATTTCATCAATATCGAATTTTTTTAAATTAATACGAAGTATTTGATTCAAGCAAAGTTTTCCAATCACCTTATTCTTTAAAAGAGTCTGATTTTAGCCTTATTTTGGAGTGAATTTAATCTTAAATATGCTAAAATTTTGGGTAAAAATTCAATGCGGAATTCTTAAATTTCTTCATAAGAAAACTTTAATCTGAATATCATTAAAAGCTTATACCTGATTTCAGTTCCAAATATTCTTGAACCAAGGTTTCATTAAATTTAGGTTTAAAATATTCAATTGAAATACTTTTAATTTCAGGCCTAAAAATTATGAGACAGAATATTCTTAAATAAAAACTTTAAAACAAACTATTCGTGAATTCAAATGTTATCCGGAATATTCTTAAAGTGAAAATTACAAAATTCCATTTCGATTATTCTGAATTTTAAACTTAAAAATTTAAGCTCGAGTCTTCTTAAATAAAATTCAATAATATTTTAAAATTAAGGTTTGAAAAAAATTTAATTAATTAATTTAAAATTAAAATTCAATAATATTATTAAATTCAGGTTTTAAATAAAATTTAATTAATTAATTTAAAATCAATTTCAGTCAGCATACGATAATTTCTAACATAATTTTTTACTCTACTCTCTGTATCATTTCTCTGTGGCTGCTTAGAGTTCCGGCTGGCGCAAGATCCGCAACATTGTACAGTGGACGCCCTTCTTTCAGACGTACAAGAAGCAGCGCTATCCATGGGTCCAGCTGGCCGGACATCAGGGCAACTTCAAGGCTGGTCCCGAGCCAGGCACCGTACTCAAGAAGCTCTGCCCCAAGGAGGAGGAATGCTTTCAGGTGCTCATGCAGGACGTGCTGCGTCCTTATGTGCCCGTCTACAAGGGTCAGGTGACCAGCGAGGATGGCGAACGTAAGCACTGACTACACTAATAGTTTATATTGATTTCGATTTTGACCTATTTGTCCATCTTTCAGTCTATTTACAGCTGCAGGATCTGCTGAGCGACTATGTGCAACCGTGTGTCATGGACTGCAAGGTCGGTGTGCGCACCTATCTGGAGGAGGAGCTATCGAAGGCCAAGGAGAAGCCCAAGCTGCGCAAGGATATGTACGACAAAATGATACAGATCGATGCACAGGCCCCCAACGCCGAAGAGCACGCGGCCAAGGCGGTGACCAAGCCCCGCTACATGGTCTGGCGGGAGACCATCTCCAGCACGGCGACCCTGGGCTTTCGCATCGAGGTAAATCTCGCATTCCATTTTCCTAAAATTATTACAACAGTAGTAATGTAAAAATATATTGTAAAAAGCGATAATCAAATATTTTAGCTCGATAACTTTTTGATAATCAATCGAGTTATTTTAATCGTTTTTCATAAAAAATCCACAACTCACTAGAGTTTTGACTTAAATTCAGTAAATTATGGCATGAAGGGTTAATTGAATCTTAAGGCATGAGATTGCTTTGTTTAAAAATCGATATCTTCAAAAATATTTTACTTCCACTTTAATGTTTCTTCCTTGCAACTGAACTTTGGCTGAAAGTTAGATTTAGTGATTTGGCGATAAAAATCCAGATTTTCCGGAAAAAAGCTAAATTTGGCGGAAAAAAGCTAAATTTGAGGAAAAAGTCAAAATTTAGCAAGAAGAGTTAATCTGTGAGTTTTGTCAGAATATCTCATGCAACAACAGAGTTTTTGATTCTAAAGGTTAATTTGCATCCGATTCTTCCTATGACAGCTATATGATATAGTAATCCGACTTTGACCAAATTTGGTCAGAATTTAAAAGACAGTCCCAGACAAACAATCTGTGAGTTTGGTTGAGATGTGGTAGAAAACAAAAAAGTTTTTCATACTAAGCAATTTCCTGACCTTTGACCCCGAATTTCGCTAAACGCCGTCCTATTGCACGATAAAATTATCTCATCTATGTTGTGTGAAAATTTCAGCTTTCTATGTTTTACCATTTGGGCTACACGTTGATGTGTCAGTCCGTGAATCAGGACAAAGAGTTATTTTTTAATGCAACATATTTTTTTTTTTATCATCTATTACTTTAAATCCGACCTTTTTCTGTGTTGATTCTCATTTCATTAAGCATTTTAGATCAATCGTTCCTATGGCAGCTATATGATATAGTGGTCCGATTTCAAACAAATTTGGTCAGTATGTATGGTACTATCTTATATCATATTCTGTTAGTTTGGTTAAAATATCTCAAACAGCAAAAACGTTTTTTATACTAAGACTTGATTTTCAACTGATTGTTCCTATGGGAGCTTTATGATATAGTGGTCCGATCCAAAATCTAAAACAAACTCGATCGGCGTTCAATATAAACGAACCTACATACATACCAAAATTTGGAATCTCTAGCTCTTATAGTCTCTGAGTTCTAGGCGTCAATTCAGACGGACAGACGGACATGGCTATATCGAGTCGGCTGTTGATGCTGATCAAGAATATATATATTGTTATGGGGTCTGCCACGCCTCCTTCTGCCTGTTACGCACTTTTTTTTTGTGACAAACTTAATAGACCCCTATACTTTTTTAAAGTAAGCGGTGACAACTTTGATTTTGCCTCATTTTCATCAAATTTCATCAAAGCGTGCGAATCATGATTGCTGATTGATTAGTTCTGGTAAACGCGACCATTGCTTTGAGTCGCTGAACACAAATAACTGATGAACTTACCTGAATTTATTACCAACAAAATATTCCTGATGTTGTAAATGCTGTAGAATCTTGTAGTATAAATTTGAAAATGAATATTTATTATTTGGCATTTTTTGTATAATTGCAATATTTTGATGAACTCTTGCAGGGCATCAAGAAAAGCGACGGCACCAGCTCCAAAGATTTCAAAACGACCAAGTCACGCGAACAAATCAAATTGGCCTTTTCCGAGTTCCTCAGCGGCCATCCACAAATTCTGGTACGTTTTCTATTTCTTGTTAGAGTTCAACTTTGATGCTAACTGCTTTGCGTTTCTTTGCTGTTTTAGCCACGTTATATACAGCGATTGCGGGCCATAAGGGCCACCTTGGCCGTGTCGGAGTTCTTTCAGACGCACGAGGTCATTGGCAGCTCCCTGCTCTTTGTCCATGATCAGACGCACGCCAGTGTTTGGCTAATTGATTTCGCCAAGACTGTGGCGTTGCCAGAGCATCTGCATATTGATCATTATTCGGCCTGGAAGGTGGGCAATCATGAGGATGGCTATTTGATTGGCATCAACAATCTCATTGACATATTCGTCGAGCTGCAGGCGGCCATCGAATCGGAGACGACAACACTTGAGTCCGCTACTTCCGGATCGGCATCTGGTTCTGGTTCCGGCTCTGGTTCCGGATCGGCATCTGGTTCCGGTTCAGTATCGCCAGCACCAGCATCCAGTGGCCAAGAGGAGGAGGCCACCAAAATGTGAAGAAACAATAAGAATACTATGATTTATATAGAAACAAAAAAAACAAAAAACGATTATACTGAAAGCGTTCCAGGGGGCTGTGCCCCAAAAAGGACATTTCCTAGCACATTTCCCAATTCCAAAAACTATTTCCATTTCCCTGTTTCAAACCTGTTCCAAACAATATCAAAATTTATAATCAATTCCCAAAACTTAGTTTAGTTGGCAATCAGATGCATATCGCTTATTTACTGCAATAACTCAGAATAACACGATTCAAAAATATATTCGAATCTCTGTTCTAAATGGTGTACAATTTTCATATTTATATCTTGTATACTTGAGTTTTGAGTTTCAACAATATTGCAGTAAATGAGCGATAAGTATAAAATTTTTTTTTTTGTTTTTTTTTTCCCTTAACTGCATACTTTTAACCCGTTAAGTTTAAAATTCAAGACTGAACAACAATATGCGTATACCCTATATAATTATATATAGCATATATATACACATATATATAGTAAATTTGATGTGCTGTTGTTGCATTGCTGTTGTAGTGTAATTTATTTATGCAATTTTTTTTTCTCCCAAATTTTTACGCTGCACAACAAACAATGCGAAGATAAAAGGTGTAAACATCATCAACAAAAAACGAAACATAAGCAAGTTCGAACTATTTTAATGTAATGTTATTAATTTTATGTTTATTTGATTACCTAATACTAATAACAATATACTAATAATGTGCACTATTAAACTCATGTAAACTGTTCAACAATCAGAAGTCATTTTTGCTTTTCTTTCCGCAATTTGAAATTGCGCGCGCGATTCTTGTATTTTTCAGCAGCCTTTAGGTATGCTACAAAAATATGCTACACTTTATTCTGCTGCTCTTGGGCATTCAAAACAGTCGACATCTTGTGTAGCATACTTTTGTGTGCTTACAAAATATGGACAAAATGCGAAATACCTCAAAGTTGGTATTTATTGTAGCTTGTGTGATTTCTGCATTTAGTGAAATGAACGATTTAGTTCATGATTAACTGAATAAGTTCATTCGTTCATCCTAATGACCCGTTCATTTGAACTTCTTCAGAACGAAGCGACACAACTCTATTATTTAGTTAATGTTTGTGTTGCGCGGTTGGCACGTCGCGCCTCTGAACGCGCACGCATTGAACTGTTAGATTCGTTTTTTTTTGGTGTGTTTGAAATGTTTGTTGTTGCATTTCCGAACGTCGCGCGCTGTTGTTGATGTGCATTTTAAACTCGTGCGTTACAGTCGGTGCTTTTTTTTTTAAATACAAAGTGAATTTTATTTGTGTGTTTGCGTGTATGTGTGTGTGTTGTTTGGAGTGCGCGCCGATGTCGCATTTGTATTTTTAAAAATAAAAATAATAATACACCCAAAAATACACATACACTTGCAGTTTGGCTGCAGTATATACGTATGTATATGTATGAATAGCGGCGTCTGTGACTGCTAAAAAAGTTTCTGGTTTCGTTGCTGCGACAACAACAACAACAACGACAACAGCAACAATAAATAAAACTTCAATATGCGCCGACCGGCCTTCGACGCAGAATATTAACAATATCTATTGCATGTATGTATGTATTATTTTGTGTGTGTGTGTACAGCAATAGCAACAACAACAACTGTCACGCATCGTCTGTGGCAAAACTTTTGGGCGGGGGGAGTCGCTTGAAGTTGGCTGTCGAAAAATCGGAGAATAAGCATCTCTCTCTTTCTCTCTCAAATCGCCTCCGGCCTGCGCTCAGCTGTTAAGAGCGCCAACAACAACAACAACAACAAGGCAAAGGCTAAAATAGCTAAAATAATCACACACACACACACATACAATCACGCGTGATACTTACACAAAGAGTGTGAGAGGAGGAAGGGGAGCCGGAGCGGGTGTGGAAGCGTGAGAGAGATAGGCATCATCGGAGCTTGAGCTGTGCGTAAAGAAAACCAACAAAAATAAAATATAAAAACAAAAGCAGCAAATCAAATAAAACGAAAATCGGTTTTTTTTTTCATTTTGATTTATTTTTTGTTTTCTTCATCATCTTCTTCTTTAATTTTTGAACGTTTGCTCTTGAAACGCGCTTTTGTTTTGCGTTGTTGTTGCTGTTTTCGAGCTTTTAATCGATGGCAAAACCGAAAGGGTGCAACAACAACAACAACAATAACAGCAACGAAATTAAAACTGAAACTCGATGAATGCTAAAAACGTTAATTTTGATTTGTTTGCTTTGAATCGGTTTTTTCAAGACAAGTGCAATAAAAAATCGTCAAGTTGGCCAACAGCAAATAAATAAATGGCAACAAGAGTCAGACAACAAAATCAATATTCAAATTAAGCAGAATTCAGCAACAACAACAACAACAACTACAGCAGCAGCAGCAGCAGCAATTCGACAACTTGTCGATAAGCCGATAGATAACGACCAGCAGGCGGCTAAAGAGAGAGAGAACATCTGTGAGAGAGCCAGAGTGAGAGCAGACAGAGAGAGTGTGAGAGCGGGCGCTGCAGCATCCCAAACGAGGCGAAGGAGCTGCCAAAGGAAACAGGCGCAAAAACCACCCACAAAAAAATAAACAGAAATCATGGGACGACGCACGTATCTAAATCGCTCCTATGCAATTTCCTACCCCAGTCGCGTCGAGGGATGGCTAGACGTTTGTGGTAAGTGTCTTGGCCAAAAGCTACAAAATTTAGATTAAAAATATCTTAAAATGGGGAAAATATGTAATTAATCTACTGAGTTGTAGAAAGTTGCCTTATTACGATTAATTTCAAAACATATTTCTTTTTATTTTTGGTTCTCAGAATCTTAAAAAACTTAAGATATGATCTAGAATTGAATAATACAGTCGAACTTCTCCATAGTGAACCTTAATACAGGGAAGCTCTTTCTATTATAAATTAAAATTCCAAGTACACAGCATTTTAAATATCGTAATAACAATTATAGAGAATTTGAATAAATTTTTTGAATATGGTATATTGATCTCAAATATATTAAATTTAAGACCCAGATAGTTGTGTAATACATCAAATTTTAATGTCTGAGATCACACTGCAGTCAAAATTCTTTGCTGTTTAAGTTGAATTTAAGTTGAATTTTAAAATAAATTTAATTATTGAAGACTTGTATAGCAACGTTTTTTATATAAAAAAGTAATTCTCTAATTTTCGAGTAATTCGATTGAATAAGATTTGAAAGATGAATATTTGTTGAATCTTGAATTGAAACTAAGCTATGAGACCACTTGGTTGTGATTTCTGATTAAATGGCAAGTGATTAAGAGTGCAGACATTTATTTATATTTATATATAGATTTTTTGAGCGTGAACAGCGAAGCTGACCCACATACATATTTATATAGTATATATCCTGAATAAAAAACTAGTTTGACAGTTTTGTTAGCATTTCTATCAACATTTCGCTAATCAGCACATTTTGGAAGCGCAAAAAGCAATCCCAAATATGAGAGACTTAACTTAAGTTTATACTAAAATTTATAAGAAGTAAGTTCGCTTCTTAAAGGAATAAAAAACAAACTTAATAGACTGTTAGATGCTTTCTTTTGTTTTGAAATGTTGAAAAACTAAATTCTTGTTTTACGAAGTGTTAAGATTTATTTATTTTTTTTTTTTAATTTTTATATTTGAATGTTTTAAGCGTTGCAACCCTGGTCTGTGTATGTATGTGTGTATGTGTGCTGAGAGGGTGTCTGGGCACACAGCTGATGCTGAATTTATTGCGGATGCTGGGATGACCTGTCTCTCTCTCTCTCTCTTTCGCTCTCTCGCTCTCTCTGTTTGTCGTTAAGCACCTGTGCAAATGCAAGCATTGCCGGTTTGGCCTGGGAAAACTCAACAGGGTTGCCTCTCAACAGCAATAACAACATCAACATCAACAAACAGCAACTTTGGGCAGGTTGTCGTTGTTGTTTGTTGTTTGTTGTTTGTTGTTGTTGTTGCTGCTGCCGCTGATGGCCGTTTTCCGTTATCTACGAGTATTAGCATTTTTACCTGTCGCTCATCCGTTTCAGTTTTATGGTAGTTGTTGTTGTAGTTTTTGAGGGGTTGTTCGTTGCCCGCAAGGCAAATAATATGCAAACACACACACAAACATACACACACCTACACCTACACAGCGGCAACGATAAATGTATGACCAACCCACTGACAGGCGACAAAAACAACGCTAATAGTTTTGTCTAATGAAATGACTTGCGTTTTTACTCCAAAAAATTTCAAACAATTTTGTTCAATTTATATGTTAAATGTTTAGTAAATCTTTGATTGGTTTATGTCTAATATTTAAAAATGTTTAACGTTATTACATAACTGAATTTAGTTGTTTTATAATAAAATACCTTCAAGTTTTTGCTTTAACCAGTAATTTGCATCTGTTAATGGTTTTTTTTGTAATGCAAATTTACTATATTTTTGAATACAATGTGATTATTCTATTAGCTTGAGATTTTCATTCATCAGGCTATTTTAGCTGATATAAATAGAAAGAAATTGTATAGAATAAAAGAAAAAGGAAATTAAAATACATAAATTCTCTCAAAAATAATATAATGTATTTAAAAAATGTTTAATGTTTGCTTAATATTAAAATATGATAATAAAATATTGCTTCAATTGCTTCATAATAGTTAAAAATGATAATAAAATATGATATGATTTAAAATATGATAATCAGTTTTGTTCCACAAATATCTAGAGATTTTTATGAAAATTGCTTTTGAAAAGGATTTAAAAAAAAAGATTTTATTTAAAATTAAAAAAAAATGTCTTAGTTTTTGGTATTTTTGACACAAAAAGTTAATTCATTTCAAATTTCATTAAATTCAATACATTTTTTAAAAAGTCTTTTTTTAATATTTGCTATAATTTGGGTTGTTAGAGATTTGTAAATTTGCCTGAATATAGTGAATGGAAATTGTAATTTAAATAAAGAAGGAACAGCATTGAAATTGATTGGTGAACATTTGTCGCCTGGCAGTTGAAGTAGAAGAAGAAGCAGCGTTGTTTCTCTGTCGTGACAATGTGGAAATAAAAAAGGCTCCAAGGCAGCCCAAACCCAAGTAAATGGCCAAGTAAATGGCAACGAGTCGAAGCTCTCTTATGGCCATATTCGCATATCATTCGTTGTGTTCGTTATGGTATTAACTTTATTGTTTGCAGCCAACAGCGGAAGGAAGGTGTGTTTATCTCAGTGTGTGTGTGTGTGTGTGTGTGTGTGTGTGTGTCTGCAGGTTGGTGTGTCAAGGTCATTAGTGACATTCTAACAGCCTTTTCGCTTAGCCTTGCCTTTAGCCACCTACACGCACAGGTTTCGACCATTTGGCCAATGGCCCCTGCTGAGCAGCTGCTCATGTTGTTGTTGTTGTCGTTGTTGCTGCCGGTTGTTGTTGTTGCCGGTTGTTGTTGTTGTTGTTGTTGATTGCCCGCTGGCTTGACATCATTTCTGTCATGTTGGCCCGTTGATGTTGTTGTTGTTGTTCTTTCTTTAAACTTCTTGCTGCTTTCGCTTTGCATGTCACTTGACCGTCTTGGTTAAGTTAACACGTCTTCGTTTTGGTCTTGGTTTAGCCCGACTTGGTTGGCACGACTTGGTTCTTGGGCACTTTGGCTATATGGTTTTCAGGCCAATTGCCATTTCTGATACCCTGTGAGTATGTATGAGAAGGGTATGTTGGATAAAACTATTGGTAGTAGCATACTTATACCCTATTGCCACAACAAAGAAAATATAAATTTTAAAATTATAATTTATCTATTATAAAAGTTTTCATTTCCCAATTAACAAATTTACATTTTTTATTAATGAAAAAAATAAAAAAAGTTAAATTAAATTTATTCGAACTTTGTATTTACTTATCCTAAGTTTACCATAATTTATCCATACGCATATTTACTTTTCATGATTCCATTTTATTTTTAAACTTTATATTTTTAATTTTTTTGTTCATTTAAAATCTTATTTTTTTGTTTTAAATAAATATACATTTTTTTGTCGACTGCTTTTATAAAATTCTTAAAAAATAGTGATTTTATTAAATAAATAAAACTATTTACAGGGTATTGTCCAGTCGATTCCACACTTGAAGCTAGACCATTCTAACTTGTTTTTATTTGATTTTTTTCTAAGCCCGTCAAAAACAGTCAAACGCGCGTTAAAGGAAGACAAGCAATGCGAGAGAGAGAGAGAAAGAGATGGAGAGAGAAATCGTAAAATCTGAAAAAAGCGTCGATTGGCGATGGCGTCATTAACAACGCGTCGTCGTCGTCGTCGTCGTCGTCGTGGCACAGTTTGGCCAAAACGCTGCACTTGCTTGACGCATTTCGTTATCGTTTCTTTTATTTAAGCTTCGATTTTTCGTTTATGGGTTAAACGGCAGCGCCACCTGTCGTTAGAAAGTTCAATGCGCTCTTTATCGGGATGTGGATGTGGATTAGGGATGGGCATCGATCTTTATGTGTTTTCTTTTGAATGAACCATTCAAATTACAGTCAAACTTCCCTAACTCGAATCGCCAATATTCAAAGCAAAGTTTGAGTTAGGGCCAATTCAAGTTATAGAAGTTCGACTGCATATAGAAATAAATTTGAGCAGCGGTGGGCACGCAGTGGCTCCGGGAGCTAGCGGCTGCTCCCAACTTAGGTAGACTCCAATAGGGCTGTTTTTGTTGATGTTGTGGATTTCGTGCCCAACGCTGAATTAAAGTATAGTCTTAAAACGGAAGATATGGGTGGATATGGACACTATCGACATTTAAGTAATCCATTAAGAAATTTATTTTAAATCTTGTTATCTGAATCTTTTTTTACAAGTTGATTAAATGTAGGTAAAGGGGAATTCAAAATATATATCGATCCCATAAAAAAACCTCTTTACGAGGTAAAAGTCTAGTGACGAAAACATTTTCATGCCCCAAAATTTCTGATATCCAATTTTGTGACGAATAATATTAAGTTTTACACATAAATTATTTTAAACAAAATTTTGGCACCCGGCACATTGCGCTAAAATGTTTCAATTCTAATACTAAATAAATCTCACTGTTTTGCGCAGTGCCGAATCCAAAAATTTTGTTTAAAATAATTTATGTGTAAAACTTAATATTATTCGTCACAAAATTGGATATCAGAAATTTTGGGGCATGAAAATGTTTTCGTCACTAGACTTTTACCTCGTAAAGAGGTTTTTTTATGGGATATCAGAAATTTTTGAATAAGACATCAGAAATTTTAAAAATGCAATATTTGATGTGATTTGTTGTGTAGATTTTTCTTAAATTGTCAAAATGTGGGAAAAAATACCTTATTTAACCTGTAACTGTTTACCCTTATAATTAAAAAAAAAACTTTTAAGGTATGTCTAAGAGCTCTTCGAAATACCTTTTCAACGACATATAGATCGCATCTGTAGCTTCTATCGTTTGGATGCTATGAGGGTTTAAATTTTAGCGGTTTTTAGCGATTTCCCGCTAAACTAGCGGTTTTTCGAAAAAGTCGTAGAACAAACGTTTCTAGATTTTTGAGCGGGAACAAGTCCTTATTCAAACTTTTAAGCTAAAACAACGATTTGATCTATACAAACAAACAGACAGACTGACTTTTCATCTCGTTTTGAGAAGGGCACCAAAAATTTCAAAATAAATTATCTTTCGAACCAGCGGTCGGATTTTGATGATCGAGGTGTCATTCGACGCGTAATTTTAATAAGAATAGTTAAAAATTAAAATAAAAATAAAAAAGGCTCCACCGGCCCCATTAGCTCCAATCATTTAAATTTTTCCCCTCCCACTTACACCTGTTTATCTCACGAACCAGGTGAGTTTTTAAAAGTCTAAGTATGCACACTTGTAAGTTTAACTGATACCTTTCGATCGGTATATAGCTCGACCTGATCGGACAGTCATAGCAAATTTTCCATTCTTCCTGTGTATATATGCTAGTCGCCTTCGCACCCTTCGTGCTGCTTTCGTCACTAGCGCGGACTGCCGTCCGCAGTGATACACATACCCAATGTGAATGCAGTTGAGATTCGTAGAAAGTGAATTAACGTTGCAGAATTCGGAACTTTGACTGCGACACACTTGTTGTTGTTGTTGACGTTGTCGTCGTTGCTGCTGCTGCTGCTTTCTGGTCATCGTTGTTGTTGTTGTTGTTGTATTTTCTATTTTCAAGTATCGCGCCCCATCGCAAATGTTGCCCAGCAACTTTCTAT
This sequence comes from Drosophila subquinaria, assembly GCA_037043405.1. Classification (NCBI taxonomy): domain Eukaryota; kingdom Metazoa; phylum Arthropoda; class Insecta; order Diptera; family Drosophilidae; genus Drosophila; species Drosophila subquinaria. The sequence continues at coordinate 1,454,554 of JBAMBL010002225.1, read as the reverse complement.
GAAAAAATTCACTTTTTCCTCAAGTGTTTGGGACGTTGCGACGCTTGACGACGTTATGCCAGGCCCAAGCAGGCTTTTGTGGTTAAGCCTATTTCTCTGCCCCGCCCCCTCCTCCTTCTTACCGCTTTACTCCATTTCCCTGCCACACTAGTTACTCTTGTTGTTGTTGTTGTTGTTGTTTCTGGTAAATCGAACGTGGAAAGGATTAACACGTTGCCGCCTTGTCTGCGTCTCAAGTTTTTTTTCCTATTCCTCTATAAAAAAGCAGAGGAAACACAACAACAACAAAACAAATGAGTAAAATAGAAGGAAATTTATAAAAAATGAAAATAAATAATGAATGCAAAAACCTGTTGGCTATTGAAGTTATAGCCGCCATATGCCAAACGAGATCTGAGAGAGCGGAAGAGAGTGAGAAAGGGGAACGGCGGGGAGTAAGAGTTAGACAGGGTCGGAAGTGGTATTAGCTTTTAATAGTAATGCAGGCAAGTGCATAGATTATCACATTTACAACAAAATCAACAACATCAACAAGATCTGCAAATCTACAAATTGAAAACTGAAAGTCGACTTGATAATTGCTTATCGCTGTTGAGAAATACTTAAAGAACTGGAAATACTGGGAACTAAAGCATGAACAGAATGATATATTAGACAAATTGACAGATGTGACACTGTGATCTATAACAGATCAATGGCAAAGGTATTTGTCTTATAAAAAAGGTAGTTAAGAAACAACTCTATGCTCCAATTTTGTGCTTTTAATTATAAACGACAGTTTTATATTATTGCTAACGACATTAAATAGATAAAAAGTAAAGTTATCTTAACTCTGCGACTATTTTCGAAAATGAAATGACAATTGTCTGTCGCTTTAAATGTTTAACAAACCTATAAAGTTAAAACTTCTTATCTCTCTCCAAATAATTGAGGTAAACTGATAAGACAAAAAACGAAAATTACACAATGGTAACTCAATGATCTCAATAATAAAGAGGCAAACTTACGAGTGTTAAGACTGGAAATGGAAGAGTTTTTTTTAGGGCTTGCAACATATAAAGTTGAAGCGGGTCAGCTTCTCTCATTTAAACTTCTTTCCTATGCACTTTTTCTGTACTATATGTATAGAGTCTAGATTCTTTTCTTGTACTGTTGCAGTTACTGAACTAGTTTGTTAAGAAAACTGACAGTTGATAGCTTCACGATCTGCTTTTGCCTGAACTTTACTAATTTCAACTCATATATATTTTTTCTTATATAATGTTTCTCGAACTGAACATTTAAAGACTGTCCAGCAACAAAGAAATTCTTTTGTCTGCTGACTGACAAACTGTTTATGTTTTTCCAACTCTTTTTAAGCATGAAAAATGACCTAAGAAGTTGCCAACTAGTTTTGTTCTTAATTTGAATATGCATAAGAAATGATTACATCGACTACGCTAATAATAAAACATTCGAAAACTCTATTGAAAGCAGTTCACACAAATTGCGAGTTGCATTCAACATTTGCGCATTTGCGTGTCTTCTGGGAAATATTATAAAATCGCATTGCGTATACGCCCTGGAAAAAACAAAAAATACTATTGATGAAATGACACAAAAAATGCTAAAAACTTCACACACACATGTGCGTTTCTTTAGTCTGATGAATTTTGCAATAGTCAAGATAGATTGAAAAAAAGTAGAGTAAGATTTCTGCAGCAAAGATTGATCAACGAGCAGATATGCTGCATATTTTTTGTACGACTGATTGATTGACAATTAAAGCTTTTCAATTGTTTCCATTTATAAAATAGAAAAACTGTTTGCTTTCCAATAAAGTAAGGAAAGTGTCTGGCAAATGATTTAATTTAATTTTTTTGTTTCCTGTGCTTTTTCAGCAGAGTTTGGAATTGTCATTCAAAAATTCTATTTGAAAAATTGTTTTGCCGAGTAGGTTTTAGACGGTTTGACAGCGTGGATAAAAATTCTAAATAAAATAATAACATGATCATTAATTTGATATAAAAAAGTAAAACATTTTAAATAATTAAAATAATTGGAATAGATATTATCGATGACATCGATTAATGAAACGTTGTGTCTAATCATCAGACACTTTTTGTATGAAAAGGAGGAAAAAGGTGTTAAAATAGTAATTTTTAGCAATTTTAAAAAAAATCTTAAAAAAGTCTAGCAAAGAGATTTTAGAAAAAAAATTTTTGCATTCAGAATTGTTTAAATAATTTTTTAGCTTGAAAAAAAAACACTTTTACAAAAATTCAAAATTTTTCTTGGGTACTTAATAAATTAAAAAATTTTTGTATCATTCAAACATCATTTTTTTAATAACTTCATCCACATATACTTATTTCCCTGAGTGTATCTGTATAATATCGATCACTTGATCACTTGATCGCTTAACATCTTTCCATTTAGAAAATAGACATTTATCTTTCTTTTTTATTTTTTTATCAATCAAAACCATTCGTATCATCAGCTTGTAATACACATTGTTTTACAGGGTATAACAAAATAGGCAGCGAGCAAAGCAAAAAAAAGTAAATCTATAAATGAATTGACAAATAAAATGCGGCCCGGCCCGGTTCGGTTCATTTCAGTTGAGTTTTTGGCTCTGAGCTTATTACATGATGCGAAATTCAAGTTATGCTATAATTCTGCATTGTTTGTCTTGAAAGGGGACAACGAAGGAGAAGCAGATAAAAAGAAACAGACACAGAGAGAGAGAGAGAGAGAGATCGTTTCGAGTTTGTTTTGAATTGTTTGTGCTTTGTTTGTTTGTTTAGTATTTGCGCTGATTTTTTTTCCTTTTTTTGAACATTACGTTTCGCATATTTCCCATAAACCTAATTAAATGCGTTGCTCTTATTGTTGTTGTTGTTGTTGTGACTGTTGTTGCATTTACGCAACTATTTGTGTTAGCTTGCATGTTTATGCATGTAGCGACAGACACGACAGATGGAGAAAGAGACAGACAGACATATGTATGTACATACATATGTTTGTAATTATGTTTAGTTTGCCTGCTTGGCATTTGGCCCGAATCCGAATCCGAATCCCGTCTATAAACTCCCACCCCCTCCAGCCAGCACTTCTTCTTCACCTCCTCCCTCTCTCTCTCTCTCTCCTCCCACTCTGCTATCTTCGACTGTTGCTCGTCTGTCAATTTTCCAGTTTCACCCACACACAAAGCCAAGACTTGAAAAGTGGGGCGAATTTTGGCCTATGGATTGGAGGGGGAAGATCGTGTCTATGGGGCTTTATAGTGAATTGGTTGGTGTTTCTTTCTTTCCCTTTCCCTTTCCCTTTGCCTTCCCCTTTGCCTTTGTTTTGGCATTGTGTCTGGGGCAGCTGCCGCCTCTGCCTCGATGCGGAAGTAGCTGCAACTTGGCTGCCATTGTTGTCGCCCTTCGTGTTGCCGACATCTCCCTGATGTTGATGTTACGTCTCATGTTTTGGCGCCTGCGACAACAAAATAAAACACATTTTTGTGTTGCCCTAACAGCCTGGGCATGTTAGCTACATATTTGGTATAGTTTTTGCAACTAACATCTATGGACTTGATAGCATTCTTACTATCGTTAGTTATCATTGTTTTTTATAGACTTTTTCCATTCATTTTTATTTATTTATTTTGAGTTCTAGCTTCAAATATTATTTAGTGTAAACAATTCGTAATTAATCATATTAATAATAAACAATTAGTAATAATAATCCAAGGAATTAGTTATTTTATATTTATTTTAATTTTTTAAACTATTTTATTTGTATTTTTGACTGAATTTTAACAAAGGTCTAATTTAAATATTGTCAATATATTTTAATTGAATCTATACATCAGCGGTGGGCACGCAGTGGCTCCGGGAGCAGCGGCTACTCCCAACTTAAATAGACTCTAATAGGTTTCTTGTTGTTGTTGTTGTAGTGCTGCTGAATTCAGATTTCGTGCACACCGCTGCTATATATAATCCCTTGAATATCCATAGTAATGACTGCATGTCGCTGAATTATCGATAATATCTGCATTAGTTGTACAACACTGCTATATTCTTATAGTTTATAATAGATAACAATTATTTATTTCAAATTCAAAAGTATAATTTAAATTTCTTATTTCTGTCCCATGGGCCGCTGTATATATTTATTGGGTATCTACTATATCATTGTTTGTTAAGATACTATGTATATTGTTTCGTGTTTTGTTTATTTTCAAAGTAAAACTTGAACCTGAGAATATTTTTTTTTATATATATTTTCAACAATGAACAGTTGACACAAGCTTATGTACCTATAAATATTAAGTTAAAATAATTTGAAATTAACATTATTTTATATAAAATTGATAATGAAAATTCAGAACTTTAAATGATGATCAAAATTTCTAAGAGCTTTAAGTATTCGCTCAGCAAGAGTATCGAAGTCTATGGCTTTCTATAAACATGAAGTTCTAGTTATTGTATCTTTTTTTGGTTTTGTGCGACAAGCAAATAAAAACAGCTTGGCCAAAGAAAAGGCAACAGACGCGGACATACAGAGAAGGCAGAAGAAATATAAGAACAGAGAAGAGAAGAAAATAAAACAGAACAAACTTTGCGCGTCGATCGTCACTATTAATGCCCCCCTTCGCCTACTCTGGCCCCTTCCTCCCCCCGCCTTTTGGTGCCCCAGGCCTTGCCACTGCTTTCCGTCAACCGCAACAGCGTCACACACACACACACACACACGCACACATAGTTACGCACTGCCACACCCTCCCACACACACGCACACACATACGCACACATGACGCATCGCATAAATTATTTTAAATTACTTTTAATTGGCAATGTTTTTTATTTTGTATTCTTTTTGGGTGCTTGAAACATTTAATAATTTAATTTTGTTGCACTTCTTGTCATTCGTTTCTTTTAATGAGAGTTTTTAACCAAGAAGTTCTATTAAATAGAATTTATATTGAAATTAAGTAGAATCTAGTAGGAACGAATTAGGGAATAAAGATATGTATAGTAATATTGAAAATTTAAATATAAAATTCTCAAAAACTTCAAACTTTCAATTCAAAAACTCACATCTCGAAATTTTCTTCCAGTATTCACGTTATTTATTTAAGGAATCTACGCTAGAAGAAATTCAATAGGATGAACATGTAGATTCTACTTTAGAATAAGTTCACTTTTAAAAATATAGAATTTTTGCACATTTACTTAAAAATTGACTTTCAATATGAGCCATTTGTATTCTAACGATTACACTAAGTAAGATTGTAACATGAAATTTAATACATAGAAATATATTGAACGTTTAATTTAAAACAAGTTTTACAAGCTGTTTTCGATAAATCAAATAAAATTTGATCCACAAATTCTTGGCACAAACTATGTGTAAATCTTGTCATATTTGCGATTACAAATACATAAAAAGTAAATTAAATAATATTTATATATCAAGTTACTTTAAATGGAAAACTACATTATTGGGTTTGACTCTTGAAACTTCAATGCACTTTTAATCGGACTTTTCAAGATAAAGTACTATCCATTTTTTGTGTTTCGCGATGGTTTGTTTTCTAAAAATAATTCGAAAACGGCAATTTTTTTTTTCATTTAAAGTCTTACGAATGTTGCGTTCTCTATCCTGGAAATACCCAAATATAGAAACATGATAGTTTTAAAGATCTATGAAATAAATAAAATGATAGAAATTAAAGATTATCAGAGATAAGTTGCAAATTAAAAGAAATAAATGACAATAAAGACTTATGGGATATCTTACTTAGAGAAGAGAACTCTGAAATATGATTCCGAATTCAACAGATCTCTACAATAAATAATCACCCCAATCAGAAGCTGAATAATTAATTAATACCATTTTGGTTTCTAGCTACAATCAGCAGTTTTCATAAGATTCAATTAATTAGCTCTCAAGTAAACGTTAATTAATGAAACAACATTCAAAGCACGGCATGAACATGTAAGAGAATACGATTATTCAGCCATATACTCATGCTCCTAATGTCTAAGCTCTATCAATTCCAGTTTCAAGTCGTATCTGGAATTCCTAAAAATAGATTGCAGGGAGTATTCAATTTGCACGTTTCTAGCCAGGTTTGTTGGCTGTATGTTTGTATTTGTATATTGGCTGTTCTAATCGAATATTGAAAAATTCTTAGCCGTAAATAAATCAATTATTAAAAATGTATACTGTGCAATTTTATTTAATTGAAAAATAATTTAATTCAATAAATTTTAGTTTTTATTTTAAATTTTTGACATAAATGCTAACTTTTGGTGTATTTAATACATTAGTTATGTACATATATATAAAATATTTTATAATATTGTATTCTATGTGTTTATATTCAATTTTAAAATAAAGTTAGTTTAATTAAATAAATCTTTAATTTGTTCACAAATATTTTGTCATTTGAAAGCATTTAAAGTTGTCTATAGAAATTGCTTTTGAGCTCTTAGGGATTATAGAACATGCATGTGTATTACAGGGTATCTGCTGTAGTCGATTATATTTTGTGCATGCTGCGTTCCGCACATTGATCAGCCGCCATATGATGATATTGTTGGTGGTATCCGATCTCAGTTCTTTGCCCCGTTGCAACGGCAATAAATAATCGCACAAATTGTTGAAATTCTCACGAAGTGCCGTTATCTGCATGGGCGATTACAGCTGGACAGTGTTGGAAAATGTATGTTCGTGTGTGTGTGTGATTGTTTAAAACATGCCAATCGATAATTTATCGAATTTGGGGGAATCCTTTTGCCAGTCACAGTCGTGACGTAACAATCAGCTGTTGTCAGCCACTGATGCGACAGCTGTTCGCTTGGCAGGTGGGCAAACTACATGCCCCCACCTGTTCTATCCCTCCCTGTCTCTCTCTCTCTCGCTCTTTGCCTTTGCACAAGCTCTCTGAAGGCATTAAAAAGCGCTGACAAAGTGCATTGAACTTAAAAGCGAGAAATTCTTATGCAAAAACAAAAAAAAAAATGGAAAAAAATATATAAAAACGGCCAACGAACATTTCAAAATTAACGCAAAGTTGCTGAGCCACGATGCGCGGTCGCGATCGACGACGACGACGCCGACGCCGACTTCGACGTCGACGTCAGCAGCGTCAGCGTCACGTTGTGGTCGCTCTTCACAATTACATACAATATTTATGTTAAATGGCCAGACGGGCGCCGGGCTTAAACACTCGTGTTTCGTACTCGAACTGATGATAGAGCGAGCAGGCAGTCAACGAGTGAACCCCCCCCCCCTCCCCCTCTCCCAACCCTCCAGCAATTCTACCCCCCACTCAGTAACTCCTTTTGCCTTTCCTCACTCAGAGTGTGGGTTAAGTTTCTTTTGTTTTATTATTATTATTATTTAAAGTTTTTGAGTTTTTGTTGCCTTTTCGGGGTCGTGTTGGGTCGACGTCTCCACATCTCTCTCATCATGTGCACATCATCAAATTAAAACAGTCGTTTCTTTTTTTTAATACCCGTTACTCGTAGAGAGCTCTAGGGTATATTGTTTTCACACCCACAGTTTTTAATTGGAAATAATTTCGATGCAAATAAAGAACAGTTACCAAATTGTTGAAAGCAGTTTAGATTTCATTTATATCAGGGACTGCAAATATTGATATTTATTTTAAATAAAAAAATCACACACCTTTAAAAGACCTAGAAAATAATGGTTTATACCAAAATGTTTATTTTTTACAATCTCAGTATTTCCACCATGATTTTTATATTTATGATTTTTACTTTATTCTTCAATGATAATCATTATTTTTGATTTTAGACCATAATCATTATTTTTGAGTTCTTATATTTGTTGATAAAAAATAATGATTATGGTCTAAGTTTTATAAAATTACTCAAAAATAATGATTACATTAAAGAAAAGTAAAAGATTAAAATATAATCATTAAAGTGTAATTTTTATAATAAAATTTATAATAACAAATACTTGCAAAATAAAAACAAATTTTTCTAAAAATGTTAAAAAGAATAAAAAACCAACGTGATTTCTTTTTCACTGTCAAAACAATTACATGACAAGCTGTATAGTTGAATTGAGCAACGGGTATCTCATAGTCGGGCACACGACTAGAGCTTTCATACTTATTTTTCTTATTTATTTATCTTGTTGTTGTTGTTGCTGCTGCGCTTCACATTGTTATCGCATACGTTGACGCCGACGCAGACAGCGACGCAGACGCAGACGCTGAGGGAACCGGGAACCGAAGTGAAACGAACTTTGAGAATCATTTTGCCATCGCACGAAACGCGCAACGCGACGACGAGAGGAGGAATAGGCGATGGGATTATCGAATCAGATGCGGGCAGCCGCACTTTGTGGGCGGGGGAGGGGCCATAGGGCAGGGGAGGGGGGAGGTGGTGAATGGGGATGGGGAAGTGGGAGTGAATGCAGAGTAGGAGCGTGAGGGAAGTGAATAGCAGTTACTTAGTTCAACTTGGCTACCCATTGTTATATTTGCTATTGCTATTGCTATTCTTATTCTTTTTGTTGTTGTTGTTGTTCTTCTACTTCTGCTTCTGCCACTTCTTCGTTTTCATCTTCCACATCTAAAGCATACAATTTCCACATTTTCACAAACGGCAAACGGCATTTGACGCCGTTGCAGTTGCAGACGCTCATCTCGTGTGGCAAAATGCATTTTTAATTTTGTTGGCCGTTGTCTCATTAGCAACAAACATTTGTCTTCTTTCTTGCAACTTTGCAACTTTACTTACTGACTGCCTCTCTTTGCTAGCGAAGAGCGACATTGTGACTGACGCATATCAAAATATTATATATAATCCCATCCTCAGCTGCATTCTCAGTCAGATAGATGCAGGACGAGAGAACTGAAAAACCTGCAAAAAAGAAAATGGCGCGTTTCAGGTTGCAGTCGAGACGAGCGCCGTTTCTTTCACTCACTTGTGCGCAGCTTCCTTGCGTTTTGTCTTCCATTTTGTAAAAAATAATGTGCGGCTTCATTTCATATTTGCCTTTACTTAAAACTAAAATTATTCCTCCTGCTCCTTCCATTGCTTCTTCTTCGTATCGGTATCCATTTTTCTTTTTATTTTTGGCAAATCGGCGAAATAAAGAACTCTCTCAAGCGCACTTGTTCTACTAAACTCAAACCACTTGTAGAGGGCCCGGCGGTCATTCTTAACATAACATCATTAACATTAACATCATTCTTGCTGTTAAGCGCGCTATCTCGCTCGCTCCTGCGCGCGTAATACAAGTGATAAAAGTGGTCCGCGCTGGGCAAAAAAAGGGCAAAATTCTTCTGAAATTTTTGAGAACAATTTTTCCGGCCGAAAAAATCAACTTTTTTGTTATTTGAGCTAGAAAATTGAAAAAAATATCAGAAATTTTGTTGAATTTTTCTCGAATTTCTGATGTCTTTTGTTTCTCAATTTTATTTTTATTTCTCAATTTTTTTTTGGTTTTTTTCAATTTCGACATCAAACTAATTTTAAAATAAAGTTAATTATTTTACCGAATTTTGAATTTTGTTCTTTTTTTGAAATTGTTTTTATTTAATTTTTAATTGATTTTTAAAAATTTCACTTCAAATTAGCGCGCCCAAAAAAAAAATGGCTGCATTTACCAAAAATACCAAAATTTATTTAATAGCTTTTTAGCTACTTTTGTGCCAACACTGAATACTGAATGTTAAATTAATACCGAAATGTTAAATGTATTTTCACTGACCGCCTAAAAGCATGCAATGTTTTTTCTTCAATGCATGAAATGGATGTTGCGTTTAGCTACGGCTAGATGGCGCCAGTCTGTGGTGAATGTGGATTGCAGCAAATTAAGATTTTATGAATTAAGATAGAAAAATTTAAGTTTCAAGGTATGAAAAGATAGCATAATTTCATGAAATCTGTAATTAGTTAATTATTATGTATAATTTCTACTTCTGTCGTAAACCAATCATATTTTAAGTTGTTTATGGTTTTTTCTTTTCAGAAACTGAGGGTGAACTAACTCGTCTAATTAAAACACTGCCCTGGGGACCACTGTATTGCGTGCTGCAACAGGATGATCAAACTTTTACCGCCTACTGCAGCGAAGAGATATCGCTGAGTAACGAGTAGCGAGTAAAACCCAACGAGTAGCGAGTAACGATTAACAAACTTGAAATGATAAGAAAATTTTAAACACTTTCTCATGTTCATTGTATATGTATCTGTGCTTTTGTATCTCTTTTATCGCATTCTCTATTGCACCCACTAATCACATGGATCCAAAAAAAAAAAAAAAAAAAAAAAACTATCGCTACTAATTTTGTAGATATTCCCGGCAACGCCAAAAAGGGAGCTTGAGGTGGGTAATGTGCTAACTTCATATCGTAGTGCTAATACTTAAATTGATGCCATTTTGTTATGACTTGAATAATTAATACAAATGTTTTCTCTTTGTCTCTCTCACACACTCTCTCTCTCTCTCTCTTAGCTGGGTGATGTTTGCTATGAGGATATACCACGTGTGCGTCTGGACCGCGTGCGTCGTCCAGCCAAAGCGCTCTGGGACGGTCCGCCGACGCTCGCCGAGGAGAACGAGGATTCCGACACGTGTCTGGGCAACGGCATGAACGGACTCAACGACATCGTGCTGAACACAACACTCTACAATGATCTAGGTAAGTGTTTGAATTCTTGAATTTCCTTTCAAATCAGACCAAATTCAAACTTTTATAAATTTGCGGAAACAGAACAAAATGTCAAGCGAAATGTCGTGCTAATCATGGTTTGATCACTTAAGCCATTCTGCATTTAAGTTTAACTAATTTCGTTCAAATAATTTTTGCCTCAATATATAGATTTTTCTATGTATTTCGATAATTTAATATTGTAAACCTCAATTTTTAACATTTGTTAAAATCAACTGAACTTTGTTCTGCAAATGAACTGCGATATACAAACTACAGTAAGCTGTAGATTTGTCATGAAAATCGATAAATTAACTCGATTAATGGTCAACAAATATCGAGTAAAAGTACTTGAAAATCGATTCCGCTAAAATCGAGCTGTGTCTTTTTCGATATATTTTTACATCACTGTAGAATTCAAATATTTGTCTAGTGAAATCACAACTTGTTTTGTGACTTTAAGACTTGTAATAGTTTTGAAAAGTCCGACTGATCGGATCGATAACTCGCTTGTAGTATATGTAACTGCCTTGGTTAAGTTTTGGATGCAGAGAGGTACATAAATCCTCAACTGCGGTTGATTTTTAATTGCATTGACCTACGACTGAGCGCATCGGTAATTGCAATACGTGTTGTTTTTTTTCTTGTTGTTGTTTTTGGGGCCGATGATCATATCAAAGCGTGTGTCTGTCTGTCTGTGTAACTGCCCTTTTCCCTCTCTTCAGCCCCCCCTCGCACTCTCACTCTCTTTCTCTGTGTCTGTGTCTGTGAGAAGTCACTCAGGAAATTTGTTTGTATCGTCGTCACGCATGCCAGCACATTGGGCACAATAGCAGCACAGACAACACAACGTTGAAGCTGAACGATTGTCGATGCGGCAAGAGGGGAAGGTGGAAGGCGGAAGGGAAGGGAAGGGAAGGAGTAGTGACTCTCTGGCGGAAGAGCAACGATACACCATACACAACACAACCATTGAACAACCATATACTACTCGTACAACAACCACCCGACACACGACAACAATGGCGAACTCGTTAATGACAATCTACGCGCGATTGAACAACATTTGAAGTGCAGGCGACAAAACGAGCATAACAAAAGGCAACTTGGCCAATCGATATTATTGTTTATCGATTAGGTATTTAAAGTGCTCTCTTTTGTGAGAACAAATAAGGAGCCTAATTGATGACTGATCTGAATTTGAGAGCCCAACAATAAGAACTACAGCAGTAGGCAGAAAAATAGTTGGGAGCAGTCGCTGCTCCCGGAGCCACTGTGTGCCCACCACTGCTCTAGATTATGCACTTTACGTACAAAAACAATAATTATCGTTTTTGAATTTTTTGTCGATAATCTATCGATTACAATCGATAACAACTACCGAGTTGCCTTGCAGACATTTGGCTTCTAATTTGCACATTTAGTGCGGCATTTCATTGCAGCGTTATCGCTATTGCTGTCGTTATTGCTATTGCTATCGTTATCGATTAAATTTAAAAAGCGTTTTACGTTGTGAGGGTTTAACTTGTATTTCATTTTCACCTTCAGCACTTCGTATAATGTGTAGTTGTCTCTAGACTATTGGTTAAGTCTGTTGTTTACGAGTTAAGATTATCGATTATTTATCGAAGCAGTAAGCGCTTTTGGTTGTAGGAGTAAAGAATGAATCCCAAAGCGCGCAATTATTAAAGTTTCTTTTTGTATGTGGTAATTACGGTATATATCATGACAAATATGCCTTATCGATTGCTTATCGAGGCAATACTTGATACGTCAGCTGTTATACATAATTGTTTCAATCATTATCGTTATTGCCTATTTAGTTTATCGATTATCGTTTCATGTTGTTTTGAAATTCACATTGTTTTTTTTTCCTACACTAAGTTTTCTTGTTAAGTATTTGTTGTATTCATTCATTCAGTTATTGGTCACTGGATCGGTTGTCGTTGTTGTGTTTGTTGTTGTTGTTGTTGTGCGTCTATGTTGCTCGCTTTGAATGTTGTTGTTAATGTTGTTAATGGCTGCGTATCAAGGCTGCTGATGTTGCTGTTGGACGAGTTAAGCCAATTCGAAGCTAAATAATCACTGAAGCGAACACTGCGCAGGCGTCGCTGCTCGACACCAAAACTAAAATGCAATTAAAACTGCGATTAGCTCAAGTTGCTGCTTCTTGATGCTTCTGATGCTTCTTCTCCTTCTGCCTTTGCCTACTGCAGCAAATGTAAACAAAGCGCGCAACAACAAAAAACAACAGCAACAACAGCGGCAACAACAACGGCAACACGACGCAAACACTTGCAACGCTTCATGCGTTGCCGTTCCGAACTTTGTTTCTACTACCAAACTGTTCCATCAATGAACCGAGAACACTGAGAGAGAGAACAAGCGGGCAAGAGAGAGAGCGAGAGCGAGAGAGAGCTGTTCGCTCTCGCGCGTCTCATTTCCGTTGCGTTTCATTTCATTGCAAGTCATTGCACTGTGGTGCAACTACTGTCAAAATGTGCATAGTGTGCAATGGATGTTAAATTGGAATTTCATACATAAATGTGAAATGTGTTAAACTAACAACTCATGCAAATTTGATTTATTTGCTTTAAATGATAACTAATTTTCTGCTCATTTTATCAGTCTATACGATGAATCGAATGAAAAACCTGTTAATAAGCATATTTTTACAAAAAGCAGCTTAATATTTCGTAAAGTAGCTCAAATATGATACTTACAAAATAGTTGGAGCTTTTAATTATGTAGCATTTAGGTTTTACTGTAAAACTATTACACTTTCTCCTCAATCCTCAAAAAAAGTCAAAAATCTCTTGAAAAAATTAATAAAGTAACTTAGCCTTTAGAGTATACCTGAATCAAGAAAATTACTCTTCTGTAACCTTTCTTCATTTAAGATAATCTGAATATTTACCAAGTTGGCATGTTTTCGTAATATCTCGAGTAAAATGTTAAAAAAAAATAATGTTTTTATCACATTTCTTTAGGAAATTGTATTGAAATAAATTGGCATATCGTGCCTCAAGCGTGATAATAACTTGTGGAAATCTTTTCTAAGTTTTGTATTAATGCAAGTATGTCGATAGGTATCAAATACCCCAAAAATTCAGTTATAATATAATATATACATATATGAAGCCTTAGATGGATACCATATTCCCAACAAGACTTTAAACACTGTGATTAGCTTGGCGCAAGTTGAATTTTGGCTTGGCATACAATCAGTTGTGTCCCACTGTAAGAGCATTTCGGCCAGCTTTGTCGCTGGCTCGCTGACTGTTGTTGCGTTTCGGTTCGGTTCGATTCGTTTCAGTCTACTTTAAGCTTCCGGCGCAGGCGGTTGGGTTCGTTCGTTTCACTCGTTCGTTAGCTCTCGCGCTTCGGTACGTTTTCTTCTACTTGCAGATGGATTTTCTTGTTTTTTTTTTCTAGTTTTTTTTCTTAAATGTTTTATTTTTTTTGTTGTACTCGGGTTTACAGCTGAGTGGCGGCTGGTTGGTCTTGTATGTTGCAAGTGTATGTTGTTTTTTGTTATTGTTTGTGCGTCTTTCAATTTGCATCCCAGAAAACCGACACACAACATTTTTTTGATAGATTTTCGATTTGTTTTGTGAAGTGAATGAAATATCATCGAGTGAAAATATTTTGTAAAACTATGCGCGCCGTTGAGCGTTGCGAATTCGAAATAAAATGTTCTATAAATAAATGCAAAAACAACAAATACAAATGCGAAAAAAAACAACAAATAAACGCGCGACGCACAACGCACAACACAAACAAAAAACTAAGCAAAAATCGCCCGTTAAAACTGGGCAACTACAACAAACAACAACAACAACTACAACAAGAAAATTATCATGCCCAGTCTCATCATCATCATCCTCATGATCTGGGCTATAAATTTAGCAAAAAAATAAAAAAAAAATCAACAAAAATTTCAGTTTTCAGTTTTCCTCCACAAAGGAAAATTCGTAACGTCTAAAAACGCCCACAAATCGCACGAGTCAGTCGCGTTCTGTGCGCGTTTCGGGCGCGTTTTTATTCGCTGTCTTCTTTTGATCGTCGGAGAAGTGAAGGAAAAACTGCAAAATGAATGAATGAAGGAAACGAAATGAAATGAAAGAAATGTAAATGTAAACTAAATTAGGGAAATGAGCGCTTGACACCAATATTCTTTTGCGGAGGGCAAAGGGGCGTGGCATGGCGTGTTAAGCGCCCAAATGTCGGCCAAGAGACACCGGAAAGTCAACGTTTGTGGTTCTTCTAGTTGTTGTTGTTGTTGTTGTTATTATAATTATTATTGTGGTTGTTATTACTGTAAACCGTTTACGGCTATAATCGCATCCGGATCAGCTTTTGGTTTAAAAAAAGTGTCTCTGCATGTGACACGGATCGCGGTCAATGGGGAGGGAATGGGGAAGGGAGGGGCAGAGGGGAAGAGGGCGGGTACCATCTATGGCCTATGTAAATCAGAATTCAACTGCGTGTTGTCTTTGCGAACTGTGTCAGCCGCTTTTGGCCAAGTTAACAGCTAGCCAAAACAGAAAACTGGATAGACAGAAAATAACAAGAGAAAATTTGCAAACAAACAAAATAAAAATAAAAAATAAAACAAAAAAAAATAGGCAAATAGGCAAAAAAAAAAAAAAAGTAAAAGAAACATTGCAAATGCCGCCAATTGACACCAATTAAATAATTTGATGCACATGACCTACATTTTATTTATATTATGCGCCAAGAACAACAACCAAAACAATGACAACAACAACGACAACAAAATGCTGCTAAAAATCTAAATATACATTTTAAATAAAACTGCATAAATACGCAAAATTACAAGTGTTGTTGCAGTGAAAACTTTCTTTTTTTTGCTGTTGTTATTTTAATGCTGCGCATAAATAATTGAAATAGTTGTGTGTTTTAAAAGCATCAAATCATTAATCAAATGCACTGCTGCACCACCCAACCACACAGCACTTTGGCACTGGGAGATTGTCTCGAACCCGACAACAACAACAACAATGACAATGACAACCACAGGGAAATTACAGACTGACGAAATTTTTAGCACTATAAAGTTATTTTATTCCCTAATTTAATTCATACTCTAACCAGTTAAACAAAGCTTTAATTTTAGTCATGTTTATATTTTCTATAAAAATTTGGATTTTTCTACAAGTTTATATTCGGAGATATTGAAACAGCAGCGTCTAAAAATTTTATATTATTTTTTGTAATATTCTCCTTTGGTAGTTCTCTTTTTTCCAATAATTTTTCATATTTAATTCTTCTCTTTCTGATCAATAATAATTTCTATATAAAATAGTGTTTATTTAAGGGCAAATTCTATTTTAAATTCTTCTTTATTAAATTTATTTTTAAATTGAAAGGTTTTTCTTAGTAACGATTTTCTTGTAAATAGCTTCTCTACGAGAAAACAAAGACATTTTTTTATGATAATGTCCCCATAAGGAAATTCTCAATACCATTTTAAAAAATACATACAACTTATTTATGAGTAACTTCTCTATGGCAAATTTCTTTATGCACCTCTTGATATTAAAGTTTTTTGTTAAAATTTTAACTAAGGACTTTTTTATTAAAAATACTTTGATAGGAAAACTTAAAAAGAACCTCTGTTTAAAAAACATCTGTATGAAAAAACCAAAACCTCTTTAAGGCGAACTTTAAAATTTATGCATATATTTGAAGCTGCCTCCAGCTTTTGTTATTTAGACAGGTTCGACAGCAACTCATCTAATATTATAAGATATGCATAGTTTATCAAAACACAGACTATCTTAAGTATTGTCTGATATTCGTTTTACTAACCGTAATTTTTTATAGCTGTAGAAAGCATTTGGCATCTCTTTAAACTGGAATGATAACGAAAGACAACGCAACAAACGACAAAAGAGATTAGATCGCTTTTCAAACCAAATTCTCTGTGCTAATCTAACAATCAATCTGCGGATCAAAGTACAGCATATAGTCGTAATATCCGCTATTAAATACTCTAACTTTGTTTTTTGGTTTTTTTACAAAGAAAACTCAAACACGGAGCGAAACAATAGATGCTCCCTTTGTTGGATATATTCGCGGGTTGCTGCGACCGTTGCCATTGTTGAAGATGAATGCCATTGTTGTTGTTGTTGTTGTTGTTGTCGTGGTTGTTGTTGTTGTTGTCTCTGTTGTCTGTCTGTACGCGTTGTTGCCTTGTTGTGGGTGAAATTGGCAGCCCAAAAAAGCCGACGATTGCTGTGCGTTTTTATGACGTTTTTTGTCGCTAGCTGGTTGAGTTGTAGCTATTGTTCTCTCTCTCTCTCTCTCTATCCCTCTCTGTCTCTGTTAGCTAATTTTATGCACAAATAGTTAAAGTCAACTTTAAAATGCATTGCAATAGGCAACACAACCTTCAAGTCTCAAGTCTCTAGCGGCGCACAGTGGGGCCATTTCTTATTTGGCTTTGCAATAATGTTATCTTTTGAACCTATTAATATTTTACAAGAATGACAGAAAACTTCTAAAGCTTTAAAATGACTGCTTACCCAGGTTGATAGGCCGAGAAGGTGATTCATGTTTGTCGGCTAAAATTTAAAAATATTTTCTGCATTAACTTACAGTGTGCCACTAATGTCTTCATACAGCATAAATTTGTCAAATTTGCGTATAATAAAGATGTTTTGATGCGGGTTTCTTATATTAATCTTTTATTCACATAAGTCCCGTTCTATTGATACAAAAATTTCTTTAACCCATCGAAAATTTTGAATTTTAAAAAAAGTGTAGTTTTCAACGTTTTTCTAGATTTAAAAAAAAAAAAAATTTCGATGCAAAAAAATTCTTCAAACAATTCTAAGAGTGACTGGAAAAAAATTTTCAAAAATCTTTTTGCTAGTATTTTTTATAATTTTTTAAAAATCCTAAAAGTTACTATTTTAACCCCTTTTTCCTCATTCTCATACAATAAGTGCCTTTTAAGCAATTTTCAAAAAATTATAAAAAAAAAAATATAGGCGAAAAGATTTTTGAACATTTTTTTTTGCAGTCACTCCTAAAATAGTTTGAAGAATGTTTTTGCATCCTAACATTTTTTTTTAAAAATCGAGGAAAAAAGTTTTGAAAGTTGACTTTTTTTAAAATTCGAATATTTCAATGGGTACTTAATGGGTTAATTAAAGCTATGCATCATTCAAACGGAATTTAGATGACCTTTCCAAATATATTTTTTAAATTTGAAGACCTGACTTACAATAGCTGTTATAGTAAAAGAAAGAGTGTACTTATTAATTTGGTCAGTAGTGTAGATCGCTCGCATAGTTTGAAATTGAAAATTTGTTATTTTTTTTGTAAAAGATTGCAAAAAAAAAAAAAGTTTCTGTTAAAATAAGTTACAATTTGTATCTGATTTAAAAAACCCTTTTGGATTCTTAACGTTTGAAGAATTCTGTATCAAATACAAAATACACAAATACAAAAAAAATGTTTTTTGCCAGGTTTTTCGGTTTGCAGTTCCAGTGTGCGACGCTCCCGTTCGACTTTTCTGCTCACCGCTTTCAGTCGAGACAGCTCTCCATCTGTCTGTCTTTCCGTCCGTCTGTCTGTCAACGATGCGGCTGCCAACAGGTGCATTATGGGTGCTACCAGCTGGAACAGCCATGCATAGATAGTTGTAGAAATACACACACGTACACGTACATTAGATACAAATGTATCTGAAACTGTGTGCAGTTGATTAAAAGTGAATTTCCTCAGTTTGTATCCGTTACTTTGAAGTCGTTGTTGTTGCTGTTGTTGTTTTTGTTGCTGTTCAATTGAACCATTTGAGGCATAACTACAAAACAACGGCAGCAGCAGCAGCAGCAACAACAATTAACAACGCCACATTCAGTAATTCATATGTCATAAATATCTGTCAGTCACACATTTGCATGACTGTATCTGTATCTGTACACAAGTATCTGTATCTGTATCTGTATCTGTATCTGTGTGCATGTAAATTGCCCGTTCGCACTTTGCACAAAAACTGCGCGATGTCGTCATCGCCATCATCATCATCATCATCATCATCTCCACCATCATCATCATAATCATAATCATGAACGTCTTGTGGCCCCGTCGCGAGCAGTCGATCTACATATGGCAATTGTTTCCACTTCCAATTTGAGATAGTCAATTATATAATAGATATATTTTTATGTACATCTACTCACTTATTCACATTCAGACTATTTTCATCTACATAAATATACGCAAAGAAAGTGGAAAGATACTATTTATTAACATCTCTGTTAAGAAGAAAAACTCGAATAAAACTGGGTAAATTATTTATGAATCTTGCATAATTCAATAGTTCTAATTATATCGCAGTTTTAAATTTATGCAATAACATATGTTGCTCTGATTTTTTTTTTTGCGATCTTAACTTAGTTTGTGTTCAAGTTGTTGTACTACATTAGCGTGTTGTTAAAATTAGTATAAACGTAAACTTTTGATGACTTTGGCATTCAATTTCACTTTACTTTAAACTCGAGCAATTTGATTTTAACTTAGATTTCTCATGACTCAATTCTGATTGCATCATTTTGAAGAGTATTCAAATTGCTTCAATGTTAAGGATTTACAAAGCAACAGAGTATATCCATCTATATATGTATTTATTCATTCGTTTATTTAATTAACTGTTGGTCAGTTTTTAATTTTTTTTGCTTTAACAACTGCATATGTTACAACCAGATATATTATTACTGTATTATATAGTAAATGTAAATACGATTAGTTATAAAGTCTATATTAATGAATAACTGCATTTAATATTTTAACTTTGATCACTTCCATTCAAAATGATTTATTTTGCTAAAATCAACTGATCATATTGACCATGTTGATTATAAATTTGATAGATCGTCACATGCAATTCTCAAATATTGTAGCATTTCATTGTTTTTAACTATTCGATACTCCAATTATCAATACTCCATTTGATTAATAGGTTTATTCGACTTGAGAGTACTTAGGTAAATATCAGTTTTTACAGTACGCAATCATCTTATATGTAAGAGAGCTTTATCAATTTTAGCTCATCAAAAACGTTGTTGAAGATCACTTGTCAATGGATCTATTCTGAAGCTATTTCTCATCGATAATGTTTTATTTTTAAAAAATCACTGTATTATTTTGATTTGAAACTCAATCGATGGATAGTTCTAACCTCAAGAGCAGTTACATAGATGAATTTCAATTGAGAAAATTTAGCTGAAGATCAATTTTATTTATCAACTATAAATTATTGCGATCGATAGATCGCTAAGATCAACTTCATCGAATGTTGCTACTTGAAAAGACTATGCTGAAGATCAGTTTAGTATTCAACCGTTTAACTTAATATATTTTCAAGATACCACGTTGCTGAAGATCACTTTAATATATCAACTAGAAATTCCATCGATAGACAGATCCATACAATTTTTTTATATATTATAGCACAACCAAGTGCAGTCGGCAAATAGTTAATTAAATGTTAACAATAAAAGTAAAATTAAAATTATAAATTGAAACGTAAACTCTACCTGGGCAGCTTTTAGTTAATATTGATTGTGCGATCCGCTGATCTTGCATTGACTCAGTTTTGACCAAAGTTGAATTGATCTCCCACAGATCTCGTTGGCAACAGTTGCAGGCTCTGTAAACTGTAAACATGTCCATTGTGTGCCCTGTTGTTTATATTGAATCGCAATACGGAATGAGGCTAAAATTGTTTTGTAGTGTTGTGATGTTGTGTCTGGGGTTGGGGTTGGGGATGGGGTTGGGGATGATCGAGTCAGGGCTGGGAGGAGTTGGAGAGGAAACACAGTTACTCGGCGACTGAAGCTCCATGGCCACTATTTTGTTTTTGATTTGTTTACACGAATGTTTATCACACCTTGAGATACGTTTGAAATCATTTCCAAAAATAAAAACTTTTAAAATTCAACGCCAAACCGAACATCTTCTGCTTGAGGGAAATAAATTCAGATAAATTTAGCGAAAATACAAAATGAAAAAATCAGGAAAAATAATCGCGTAAACAAGCAAACTAAAGGCAAACTAAAAACAACAAAAACAACAACAATAAGTTCACACAATTCTGCCATTAAAACACAAAATGCCCAAGAGTGCAACCCCCGTTCCCCGCCCCTTTATTTTTTAATGGAGAGACAGAGGGAGAGAAGCATAAAACAGTTAAATTGCTTTATGTGCCCATTTCAACATCACAAAGACCCCGTTGGGCGCTACTTAGGGGACCGAAAGACAAGGCCCAGACCCCTCCTAACCTCCCCTACCTTCCCCTATCCTCACCTGTACTGCCCAGTGGCCCTATCCCCGCTCCCTTAAGCTCCCCTCTTGGAAGCAGCTGTAGTTTTTTGCCCTGCTAAATAATTTACATAATATGCAACACATGTTGACACGAATAACGAGCCAAAAGTGGGCGGTCGGGCGGCCGCTTGAAAGCCTCGCCAAATGAGCGGCAACCCCTCCTACCCCTGCCCCCTCCCCCCACAACACCTTCCCGCTTCTCAGCCAGCGTTAAAGCTATTTTACTTGCGACAACTCTCCCGCTTCCCCCAAAAAGTGAAGATAACAAAAGACGCCAACTAACAATCGTCCGCGTTTTCTCCCCTTCTTCTTCTATTCGCAACTGCCCCCCCCATACCTCTCCCCCACCCCTGTTCGCTTTAGCGTGTGAAAAATTGCGTTTGCCGAGTGTTGAGTTGAAAGTGTGGCTCATTTGGAACCACAGTCTTTCAGTCATTTTGATGATGATCATGAAGCACCCAGACCCAAGATAATTGGGAAAGAGTTAGTGTAGACAGTGTGGGGAAATGGCGAAGAGGCAATTGCTCCAGAAATCTCAAAAGAGTAGAGCAGCATTCTGGAGATTTGCCTTACAGATCCAGGGAGAGGAAAAGGGAACAAAATTCAAAACGATAGAAGGGAAGAGAGAAAACTAAAGTGCAAGAGTTTGAAAAATTGTCGCAAAGAATAGACCTAAAATTAAATATGATATAATTTAGAGAGAAAGAGAGAGAAAGAAATATAATATGCTAGAGGAAGAGAGAGAGAGAGACAAAGAAATATAATAAGTCAGAGAGATATGATGTATTTCAAAGAGAAAGATTAGAGTGAAGAATAATTTAAGAAACTACTTTACTGGAGAAAAAGAGAAAGAAAGAGACAGAGTAATAGATGTAAAAATGTGTCGAATAACATTACAGATACAAGACAGAGATAGATATAATGCCTTAGAGGTAAATACCAAATTTTAAGTATTTAAGAACACGTTAAGATCAGCCTATTTCATTGTAATAAACTTTATTTTTAAAATTTTAGTCATATAGCTCTTACCGTTAAGGTCGAAGTTTTTAAGGCCCTATTCTCCTTCAGCTTGCTGTTTTTGGACCTTTTTTGAAAAAATTCTCATTTGAAAACGCAAAAAGATATTTGAATTTTGTTTTTTTTATTGAATTAGTAATGAATGATAGTAATGAATTTATATTAATATCTTTAGTATTGTCTTCAAGCTTCTTCAATTCCATAAAACTATATTAGAAACTTAAGACATTATACTTATCGTCAAACTTCTTCGATTCTATTAATTTGTAATAGTTATATTTTCATGAGACTAAAGTTTCTTAAAATAAGTTCAAAATACAAAAGCGATAAAAAAAAGGGTTGATGTGCTGATGTGAAAATGACAGTTTATAAACAAGAAAAAGCAAAGACAAAAAAGTATTAAACGGATTATACTGTATCTGTATCTGTAAACTTAAAGAAATGTTTACAGATTAAAGTGATGATGATGATGATGATGATGATGCTGCTGACGATCGAGAGGAATACGAAACGAGAAATTCTCAAGAGTTTATTCGGTGTGATTATTGCGAGCCCATTGAAATTCATGGCCTGTTGTACGATGTGAATGAAAAGACAATTGGAGAATTCTCTTTCTCTGTCTCTTGCTCACTCTGTAAATGGACTGTCCCCGAAAAAAAGAACCGCAAATATCCGTCTAAAAAATAAAAATAAAAACACTGACCGGACGAACTACAATAAACAACAATTTTCACTTTTTTATTGTTGTTGTTGTCATTTGCTTTCTTGGCTTGTTGTTAATTTAATTTGACTGTGGCCAACGAACGATCAACGACCACAACAATAACGAGTGTGATCCCCCTCCCCTCCCGTTCCGCCCACTGCCACGCCCCAAAAGCATTAACTGCTTAGTTTTTCAGTTGACGTTTCCAAGCTGAATTGAGTTTGCATTGTTCTGAATGAATCACACAAAAGGCAACACGTTTATGGCTATCTGCCCCCATGTGCTGCTGCTCTTCCCCCTGCTCCCGCTGCTTCCCCCCCCCCTGCTCCCCTTGCTCGCTGTCTCTCATTTCTGCCTCCCCTTTTTGGACTGTTTCGTTCACGTACTTCAGCTGTAGTTAGCCATGTACAAACACACGAGTCTGTCTGATTGTCTGTCTATCTGTCTGAGTCTCTTTCTTTCCATTCAATTCATTCTGTCTCCCTCTCTGTCTTTCTCACTTCGCTGCTGGCTTTATGTATGTCGCAATTATCGCCGCAATCATCGTGGTCCATTTTGATCATCGCCAGCGTCAATTACCCTGGCGAGAAGGAGGAGAACCGTGCAAATAAACTGGGCACAGCATATCGTATAATCCCATATAATAGAAATCTCTCTGATCTGCACGCTTTCAGCTCCTTCCTCTGTCTCTACCCTCGCAGTTGTTGTTGTTGTTGTTGTTGGCGCCGCCGCAATGCCAACGACCTCGGGGGCCTCGAAAAGCTCCCTTCGGCAACTTGTGTTGATGTTGCTCCCAGACCCAGACCCACAATCCAGAGAGACTCTGTCTCTTTCTCTGTCTCTGTCTCTGGCTGTGACTACGCTTGCATAACGCTCATCATCATTCTCGAAATGGCCAATTGTTGTGGTAGCACCAACTGCGTTTTATCCCGCTGCCAACGTCAACTGCCAACGCCAACGCCGCCGCTGACTGCGACAGCGACTTTTGCATCTTTTGTTCTAGGCGACAAAGTTTCCCACGTCCAACGTAAAGAAAGTAATGGTTGAATGCCTACAGCGAGGGTCGATCGGGGGTTATTATACATATAGAATAATGTGCTTAATTGCACAGCCAAATTTGACACACAATTTGCTGCAATTATCGCCAATGTGCGATTTTTGTGTTTTATAAAACTAGAATTTTTGGAAATTGTGTATCATTAAGAATCAACTTTCTTATTGAAATGCCCTGAAAATTTGTTTTACAAAGGCAAGCTTCAATAAGCAGCTTTGTAAGTTCTTGAAAGCTTTCATTTTATTTACTTTTTCTGCAGAGCTTTGCTTCAAACTAAAACTTAAAAAGCTCTAAAGATTTTTAATCTTCAAAGTTTTCCTCACAAATTTTGTATAAGAAAATCCGCCCAATGATTTAAAAAAGAAAAAGAAAAAAGTCATATTAAGCTTTTCTACTAAAGATCCCTTAGACTAAAGCTTTTAAAAGCTTAGTTTACATTGTATGCTGCATTTTTTACTGAATTTCTGGCGTTCAACTCTCGAGCTTAATAATCTATTGCTAATAATTCTCGTAAATATAAACAAAAGCTTATCGCATGTTGAGCTATAATTTAACCGTTTTCTCTTCCTCAGCAACTGTGCTTTTTTTTTTGCATTTTGCTAGCAAGTGGCAACGCTTTTTCAATACTGAGAAACAGAAGCTCATTAACATTGAAAGTGGCAGCGCTGAAAACGAACTCACGCAGTTTCGCATTAGCCAAGTCAATCAGCGTGTAATTACAATTATCTGTACCGTACAAACATTGTTTATTTGATCATTTCCTTGATTATTCGTACTCACAGTATTGCGGCAGTCGCAGACAAGAATTGAGCTGAATACTGACAAAAAAAGAGAAAGAAAGAGAGGGAGAAAAGTTGATTAACCTACGCGACAAGAATTCAGACAATTAACACGTGTGAACTGTCCAACGTTAATGCGTAATCGCGATTATGTTTAGATAAACACGTTTTTATATTCGTCAACTGATTTAAAGTACGTTACACTTTAAAACCTTACGTATTTTGTAATAAGTACAGTAGACTCTCGCAAACTAATACCACAAGATTTTTATAATATGTGGTTATTACTATTTTAACCCCTTTTTCCTACTTTTCACACAAAAAGTGACTTTTTATAAATTTTCAAAAAATCATAAAAAAAAACTAGCGAAGAGATTTTTGAAAAAAAAATTTGTCAGTCACTCTTAAAATTGTTTTAAGAACTTTTTTGCATCAAAATATTTTTGCAGTAACTCTTAGAATTGCTTCAAGAATTTTTTTGCATGAAAATATTTTTTTGAAAAAATCGAGGATAAAAGTTGAAAAGTAGACGTTCTCGAAAATTCAAATTTTTCAATAAGTACTTAATGGGTTAAGGAAATTTTTGCATCATTCAAACGGAGTTTTAACGACCTTTCCAAATATATTTTTTTTACTATTATGTCTTCACTTACAATAGCTGCGAAAGTAAAAAAAAAAAAGTGTACGCATAGTTTTTCTGGCTAGTGTAAATGAAATTTTGAAAAAAAAAAACAAACAAAAATAAAAAAGCCTTAAAAACAACTAAAAATGTTTAATATTTAGTTTGTCTCATATTTAAAAAAGCAAACTGTTTTAATATTATTTAAAATATAATATGCAAAAGAGTTTAAAATTTGTTGCTTTTTTTTTTACATATTTTTTATGTTTTTGAATGTGAGAAACTTTAGCAGCAACCCTCTTAACTCCCCATGCATGAGTTGTTGCTGTCCGCGTTGCGGTGACGTCGACGTCAACGTCAACGGCGAATTTGACGCGACGCGTCGCCGCGACGTGTAAAAATGCAACGCTGCCAAATTATTCATTGCATTGCGACCCACGCGGATGTGAGGTTGTCCTTTGTTGTTGTTGTTGTTGTGAGTTGCTGTTGTTGTTGTGAGTTGCTGTTGTTGTTGTTGTTGTGAGTTGCTGTTGTTGCATTAATCAGCATTAAGTTGGCTGCAACTCGATGCAATGATTGCCATATCGTTGCTTTATTTGGCGCATCCGCTGCTGCAGTCGGCGTCGCTTTGTTCTGCTGCTGCTTCTTCTTCCACTCCACACACACATCCACACACTCACGCACACACACACACACTCTTGCACATTTGGTTGTTCAATCCCATAGCCATATGTGCACGTATATCAAATTCTGTCCATTTCTGGCCATTGGCTCGCACTTCCGTTCATTCCGTCTAAAGTCCTGAGCTGCGCTTACAGGTGCGACGTTGACGTCGTCGTCGAGCGTAAGCGTAACGCTTCGTTGCAGTCTGCTTATGCTGGCAGCGACGCGACGTCGACAGCGTTGAGAACAGCTGCGCCTTCTGTCTGTCTCTGTCTGTCTCTCTTCTCGGTGTGTGGAGAATGGAGAAAGTAAAGCGGCCGAGACGGCGAAATTTATGTTTATCGCTACAACTATAACCATAACTATATGCATAAATACATATATATTTGTGTGAGTGTGTGTGTGTGTGTGTGTGTGTGTTTGTGTGTGTGTAGTCATCTCTTTAGACCTCATGCGAGTTTATAGTTTTCTTTTTCTTTTTTTTTTTTTGGGCTCACGCAGCTGAAAACAAAAAGTATAAAATAGAAAGAAAAACTGAAAATGATTATGGAAAAGTGTTCATGGCAAAACGCACGCAACTTGGCACCGTAACGCAACCAAAAAGGAAAATTCATTAGCCACAAACGACAATCCAAAACAACAACAACAACAACAATAGCAAAAGCCACAGAGCTGAAAGAAAAGTGGGGAAAATGGAAATGATTAACTGCGGCCTAGAATTCACAAACATTTGTTCGCATAATTTTATGCGTGAAAACACTGCGATTAAATATGCATCATTATCTATCGATAGTTAAACCAATAATTTCTATCGATGTGTTTTGTTTTTATCGATATATTAGCATCGAAGATTGCATCAATTTAATATCGCCATAATCTAACATAATCAACACTACTTAGCTAACCAAACACAACTATCGATTTGTTATCGATAACGTATGCTTGAGTTAATCGGTTGCTTGCAAATTGTTTACCAATACATTTATTAGATATTGTTTGAGTTATAGCTATAGATAATATTAGCATGAGTGACAATTGATAATAACAGTAATCGCGCATTTATCGATAACACTTGCATTGATTAATCGGCTGTTTTTTCTTGAAATATCCATTAAAATTTACTTCATTTTTTTGCTTATGGTAAATCGATTTATTATCGATAAGTCGCTTATGCGTTTGCAACAACACTGAACCAATTTTGCGTTTCATTGCCATTCCGTTCCAAATTGTTTGTTTGCGCCAGAAGTTAACTAGCGTAAAATTGTACAAGTTAAATGAAGAATTGTTTAAACAACGATGGCGATAACAATTGTGGGCCAAAGACAAACGAGAAGAAGAAGAAGATGAAGGAGAAGGAGAAGAGAGAACAGAAGCAGAACTGCAGGAACAGACGCTGCGCAGTCGCGCGTGTTGCAAACCCAAAAAAGTAAAGAAACTAAAAGAAAACTTAATGAATTAGTTAACAATTTGCCACAAATTAGAAAATATGTTTGGTTAAAGGGCGGAAGGGAGAAGTTGGGCTAAGGGGTAAGTGGGCAGGGGGTGAGGGATAAGGGTGAGGGATTATGGGTTGTGTAGTCCTCAAACTGGCGAGTCAGGGTCAAACCTTAGGGCACCCAGCACGCCATGACCATAAATCTTAATTGTCGACGCAGGCAAGCGAAACCGTCGACAACGCGACGTTGGCGCCGCTGCCGCTGCCAGCGACGCAGCAGCGTTTTATATTTTTTGGGCGGCATCCGTCGTAACCAATGATTCAGTCAGACGAGTGAGTTAGTCAGCCAGTTAGCCACTCGGTCGGTTGACGGGTTTAGCGAGCGTGTTGCGTTTTAAAATTATATCGCTACTCGTTACTCGCTACTCGTCCTTGTCGCCAGGACTTATTGAGCGAGTGTTTGGTTCTGAAATTGCCAGACAAGTGATTGAACAAAACGCGTTAAACTTAACAAAAAAAAACACCGTGTCGCGCCTTAATATTAACTCGCTACTCGTTACTTTTACTCGCTTCTTTTCTTGCCTTCAGGACAAATTGAGCGAGTGGTTTCTTGTCAATTTGCAGAGCAAGTGAATGAATGAAATGTCGTGAATTCTAAGAAAATAACTCGCTACTCGTTACTCGCTACTCGTTCTTGTCGCCAGTACTAATTTGGCGAGTGTTTCGTTTTAAATTTGCAGAGCAAGTTAATGGATAACATGCCGTGAACTTTAATAAGAACACAAACCAAAAAGAAAAGAAATCTAACAAAAAAGGCAGCAAAACAACAAATCTAATACCACACAAAATACCAAAAAAAAATTACCAAAAAAACAAAAATACCAAGCGACAAAACTACAAGAAAAGGAAACCAAAATAAAAATACGTTTAATTGAATATGAACTGCGGTGCACTGCGCACAGTCAACGACGAGGCGCAGCTGCAGACGTCGCAGCAGCAGCAGCAGCGCAGTAGGCAGCGACTGCAGCAGCAGCAGCAACAACAACAACCACAACAACAACAACCACAACAACAGGATCAACTTCAGCTGGAAACACAGCGCAAAATGCATTCAATGCCACGCACTCCAACGCAGCAGCAGTCGACGCTGCAGTCGCAGTCGCAGTCGACGCCGGCGCAGTGTCGGGCCGTTGCCATGGAGCAGCCGCTGCGACGCAGCACAATGCCGCGGGGGCGTGGTCTCGCCTCCTGTTTGCGCGGCGAACGGGACGATGCGCCAACGCCGCCCATACACGACGTTCACTGCGAGCTGCAGTTGCTCTATCAACAACAACAGCAGCAACAACAACAACAACACCTGCAGCAACAGCAATTGCAATTCCAATTACAACAACAACAACAACAGCAGCAGCAGCAGCAGGATCAGCTGCAACTGTGCAGCGGCGGCAGCAGCAACGGCAGCGCCATCATGCCAGCGGCAGCAGCGCTCGAGGCAGCGGGCAGCAGGAGTAAGTAAACTGAGCACATGTTTGTAAGAGAGAGAGAAATAGACAAGCAGAGAGGGGCATAGAGAGGAGGGGGAGGAAGAGAGCAGCTTATAACTTATTTTAAAAACACTGAAGTATGCATACATCGATAGTAAAATTACGTTTGTGATCGATATTTTATTATCGAATCGAATTATGATCGCCATAAAAATTATTTGTATCATTACCAACCACAACAATCGATTTTCTATCGATAACGATTTTTTTATTAATCGATTAGTTGGATTAGTGTATTGATACTAGAGATGGGCGCGGGCCTCATTGTTCAGGCCTGGCGCGACCCGAGCCCCAAATTCTCAATGAAAAAAATGCCCAAGCCCGCCCGATACATTTGTTATCAAGTCCAAAATCCGCCCAGCCCGCCCGAAAAATTAAAAAAAAAAAAAAAAAATTTATTTAAAAATAAAATGTTTTCCAAATTGGAACTTAGCAAATCTAGTTTTTTTTCGCACAAAACATTTCCAGATGTGGAAAATACCCTTTCACTACTGGCAGATTCAAATGAGCGCGTCGTACCAATAATTGAACTAGCTTATTTAGTCATTCGTAAACTGTATCTTTCAAAAATGCAATAGATTTTGGTGTGTTCCGGCTTTTGGGCTTTGAAGTTAGGCAAGAGCCCGGCCCGACCCGACCCGAAATGAGATTTTTCGGCCCGAACCCGACAATTTTGTAAAAGGCCCATGGGTCCCGAAGTCCGACCGGCTATCTATTAGCTATCGATATCTCAGAAGATGTAATTAAGGGTATATTTGATTGGAAACAAGGGATAGAGAGAGAGAGAGAGAGAGAGAGAGAGAGAGAGATAATGAAAGCGCATGTTTATTGTACAGACAAATTACAGTCAAACTGCAAACTAAGAAAATGAATAAAAAAGCATTCATACTGCAGTAAAAAGTACAACAACTTGACTAAAGCTACGAATAAATAAATAATTTTAAAATATGACTTAGTAATTCAAATTACAGTGAAAATTATTTAGCACGAATGAAGTTTGAGCAAAGTTTTACTTAATGAATGCTTACTCTACAATTAGAGGTCAACAATACTCTAAATCAGCGGTGGGCACGCATGGGCTCCGGGAGCTAGCGGCTGCTCCCAACTTTACTTTTGCCTATTCCGGGCCGTGAAATCGCAAGCAAAATAATAAACTTGACTAACACGATTCAAGCTAAAAAAAAAACATTAAGTGCTCAAAAATTATTCATATTACAATTAAATATGTAATGTTTTAAGCTAGAAAATATTCAAGCTTATACTTTAGTTATGGAAATTCTAAATCTACAATTTAAGTGAAATTAAGCCAAGTCAAATAGTCAAAGTCAAAAACTTATACAAAAGATTTCGTTTTAAATATAAATGATAACTAGCTATGACCTATAAGGAATAATTCTATGTGTAGTGATAGTGATAGAAGAAATTGTAATTTTTAAAAGATAGATAATTATTGATAGAACTGTATAACTGTAGACTATGCAGAGAGAGAGAGAGAGAGAGCCGACTGGAGAGTCGTATTTCTTACGACATGTTTGAGGTGTCAAACATTCGGTATTTTAAAGATAAACAAACTCTTATCGATTCAGCATCGTAAATATACATATGGTATCTATATGTATGTATGTGTATTCCCACTCTCCAAGTGATGATAAAAAGCATAAAGAAGAAGAGAAGAGGGAAAAAGTGGGATTCGTTAATGTATCATATTTGATGATACGCACTTTATGATGCCAATGACATCATCAGCTACTGTGACGGGATCTGAAATGGGATGGGGAACTTGGAAGGGGTCTGGCAAAGGGAAGGGGAATCTGAGAGGGGGAAGGGGCAATTTTGCTTTGATGTCATTAGTGAGATCTCGCAGAATTTTACAGTTGTGCGAATAAGTGCGAATGAATAGCTGAAAGAGTGACAGACTGAGTGTGAGTGTGACTGTGAGTGTATTCATGCACTCGCATACAGTAGAGATGCGCTCAATTTGTGGCGCATGGATGGATGAATAGATGGATGAATTCCGTTTGCCCTTTCGGTTAATCGATGCAATGAGCTAACGGCAATTGCAACGCTGACGTTGCAACATTTTGTGGCACGCATAATCCGTTTTAGCCAGCGTAAACTGTAAGACACCGCTACAAATGTGCAGCAAATGCAATGAGAAATTAGAAAAGAAACTGGAAGCAGAAAAAGAGATGGAAAAAGAGAAAAAACATGAGAAGCTGTGTCGTTGACAAGCGACACTCATTCTGAGTGTGAATGACTTGAATGCGAATGAATGATTTTGAATGATTGGTGAGTTTTCGAAAACTGGTTTTCGGGCTCGGGTTGAAAAAACCCTTTCACTCGCACAACTGCAACACTTCCTCAATAGAAGCGGAATGGTGTGAAAGGGGGCGAGGGGCAGAAAGGGAAGAAGTGTGGCAACAATGGAGCTTGCCCCATTCTATGTGAAGGCTATTCAATGTGCGTTCACACGTGTGACCCCCTTTCACCCTTTCCCTTCCACTGCAGCTGCTCTGAATGCGAGTACTCGTATCTGTATCTGTATCTGTAGATGTATCTCGAGTTGAAAATGTATCTGTATCTGTATCTGTAGCTGAGCGAAGCGTCTTTGTCATTTGACGACACAATTATATGTGCATAAATTGCGCTTGACGCTGAATTGGCGCATTTTGTTGTTATTGTTATTGTTATTGCTGTTGGTGTTGTTGTCTGTCTTGTTGCTTTTCATATTTTGCATTAATTGAAATGAATTCATAACAAGCTGGCATCGCCTTGTCAAACAAAGGTCAAACAATGTAAATGGGTCGGGTTATTTGTTAAAGTTCTCCGGTTCATTTCCATTATATTTTATTATTATATAGTCATGCACAACTGATAAAAGAAACTCCACACTATACATACATATATCTAACTCTTTTTAACAATGTCTCTCTTTCTTTCTCTTTTCGCTCTCTTTGCAGGTGAGTACAAATCGAAGACACTGCCTCGCATACATTTTGATACGGCGCTAAACGATACGTCATTAAATGAAGGTAAACAATTTCGTTGTTGCGTTGATAGTACACACACACACATACAAACACACACTCACATACAATCACACACTCACACACACGCTCTCACTTGTTTGTAGTAAGAGTTTTTTCAGTTGAGAAACCTTGGGTAAACATTATTTAATGTTTATTATCTATAAATATATCCTCTAAATAGGTCTCGGTTATTGCATATGGGCATTTCCACGGGACGTGCACGGGACATTCGTACACATTCAAAGTAAAAAAACGGTAAAAAGGAAACGGTTTTTTTTTCTGATGAAGGGCTTAACATATAGCATTTGATTAGCTCTTTCATTGGTGCAAAGATTGATTTTGGGTAATTTTTCATTTTGAAGAAAAATAGAAAAATTCAAGTGATTCGCACGGGACACAAAACGGAAGTGACTTGTGAGGTCAACCAATTCAAACGCCAATTTCAGCGAATCCAGAGGCAATATTTTAATGCAACTTATTTTTAACTCTTGTGCATTGATGCCTCTTAAAAATGGTTATGATTTTTTTCAAAGATGACTTGCACTTTTTTTTTTAATTCAATTTGACGTAATTTCGCACGGGACATTGCGCACGGGACATTTTTTACCATCACTTTTTAATGTT
The DNA here is from genome assembly GCA_037043405.1 of Drosophila subquinaria. NCBI lineage: Eukaryota > Metazoa > Arthropoda > Insecta > Diptera > Drosophilidae > Drosophila > Drosophila subquinaria. Next base: position 1,422,053 of record JBAMBL010002225.1, on the reverse strand, counting down.
CTTTCTGTCTCTCTATTTAAAAATTATATGTCCAAAACAGCCCACGAAAAACTTATTTAAATTAAATTTTCAATATATTTCTTTGAATTAAAATGGTTCATGTTACAATTTTACTGTCCTACTAAGTGTAATCGTTAAAATACAAACGGTCCATTTTGGAAGTCAATTTTTAAGAAAATTGACATAAATATGAAAAAGTGAATTTATTCCAATGTAGAATCTATATGTTCATCCTATTTAATTTTTTCCAGTGTATATTGCTTAAATAAATAACTTAAAAACATTTCTGGAAGAAAATTTCAAAAGATGTGAATTTTTGATCAATTTTACGTTTTTGGCCGCGGTGGACCTTTCCGTGGAAATGCCCATATAATAAATATCTATGTATATTTCATTTTAAGCCATGTCTCATAATATTTGACAACCTTGTCCATATTATTAGTTGGCTTTATGTATAACAATTAGATAAATAAAGATACATAAGTATAAAGAACAATTTTAAAAATCGTTTATGAATCTTCTATATTATTCTTAATGAAATTGATATTTTGTTTATGCCTTGAAATGAATACCGAATTTTGTGCAATGTCGCTGAGGAGATGAATTTTATAAGTTCTATTGCAAATTGACAAAACCATTGACCATTTGCAATTGAAATTTTTAGGAAATCGGGGAATCATAAATATTAACTTTTAAATAAATATAGAACGACTAACGACTATAATTTGTGTAACAAATTGCTTTTGAAGCCAACAAAAAATATCGGTTTTAATATTAATGTCTTAGGAAGTATGTATTTTTGTAAAATTTACTTCCAATTTCAAAACTTTTTTTTTAGTCATTGGAATATTTTTTATTCAAGAATTAATAAATTATAAATTAATTTAAAATGTAATTAAACCTTTTTACCAATAAGTTTATTTAAGTTTTTTCAAAGAATGAACTTAATCAAACCTATCAAACAAAAATTTTAAGAAATTTGTTTCAGTAAAAAGGCATAGATTCGATCAAATTATATGTAAAAAAAATATAGTAGAAAATAGAAAGAGGCTAACTCCATAATTTGAAATAACAGCGTTGTAGCTGCTGTTATCTCTTAATCTGTCTCTTTCTTTCCCTTTCTCTGTCTTTCTCTTTCCCTTTTTCTGTCTCTCTCATTTAAAATCCCGACTTAATATACAGCTTAAAATTCTGCTGCATACTTTTTAGCGCGTGTGTAACTTTATTTATTGCATACTTTTGAGCTGATGACGGAAAAAGCAAAAATAACAAATAAAATATAAAACCGTAACTTCAGTTGGACCCGCATTAACAGTTCATTGTGCTGCTGCCATAGGCAAATGCAAATGCAAATGCCAATGGAATTGAGAATCAAGAATTGGTAATGGAAATGGAAATGGCTTGTCCAAGCTTCATAAATAAGTCGCACAGTTCCGCAAAAGGCAACTTGAAAGGGTCTGCGGGGGAGTGGGAGAGGGATACAAGATGAAACGTGTCGCACACACGTAAAACACAAAAGTCACGCACTTCCGTTAAGCAGGCAAAACTAAAGTCTGTGGAGTCGGGGGGGGAGGAGGTTGGATAATGTGTGTATGCCTTTAATTTGCTTATTATGCGCTGATTTTGCTGTACTTAACACACATGTACATACACACAAGTGTAAGTGTGTATGTGTGTGTGTGTACCTGCGCTCAATTAGATCAATTACGAGCCACATTGCCACTCACGCCCTTATGCCTTATGGCTTATGTCTGCGTCTCCTTTTCTCCATTACATTCTTCCACTTGTACTAGTTGTTGTTGTTCTTCGTCTCCCTTCTACTTCTTCTTCTTCTTCTTGTTCTTATTCTTGCTGCTTTGCCTTCAAATCGGTTTCTTACAAATGCGCTGCGTTCCTAACAATCGGGCATATTGTTTTGCCCTTGATACATTTTTGTATTTTTGCACGCCAGGTTTGCTCATGTTTTATTGTTGTTGTTTTTGTCAAGCATGTTTGTTCATGTCTTCGGCTGCGATATGCCAATTTTTTTTGGCTTGTCATGGACACGTACAAACATGCACAAGCGGAACTGTCGATTTATAACAATAGAAGTGACCCGAACATGTTCGGTCATTAATTGTAAAGCTGGTAGAAGTTTACACTACCAAAATAGATAAAGGTTTATTTGAAAATATACATTCATTTAAATAATGTTAATTTTTTAATCGAGTATATGAAATTATCGTTTAGGGAAAGAATATTGACTTTGTCTAGAAAAATGTATAAATATTTAAGCAATTTTATTAGTGAACACTTAAAAACATCACAAATCTTTTTAAAATGCATATTATTCAAATAAAGCGCATTTGTTAGTTGTCTTGACTGGATCGTAACTCTCTCTCACGCTCCTTGCACTTTGTGTGCCTTGCTCTGTCTCTGTCACACACTCGCTAACTCTACTCACTTTGTCGACAATTTGGTGGCTTTGTCAACGCGCATGGGCAGCACTTTTTCTATTTGGCAGCCTCGCTTGGCTGCACTGCGCATTCTCTCACTTAATTACTCAGGGATGCAAATTACGTGTAATTTGTTTATTTAGTACTTTGAAATCACTAGTTTGTTTATAATGAAAAATTGAGAAGAATCATCATTATTTATTATCAACATTGTACCAAAAGATGGAATTAATAAAATAAATACAAATATTACCTTTATATTTTGGCTCTTTTACGACAAAAATTGCTTTTGTCTGGCCAATTGGTTCGCCGTTGAGCTGCTTTGCATCCCTCGTTTGAGCTGGCGTCGATCACGCTTACTTACGCTCTTGCTTTGTCTCTCTCTCACTCTCTGCCGCTCTCTCATTCATTTTATCTTGGTTGTTTGACGCTGTTTTGTAGCAACGGCTGCGTCGGCGGCAGCGTCAGTTGTGAGAGAAGCGCGTCAGCGAGTGGTAGTGAAGCGGGAAGAATACGACGTCGTGAAAAAGAAGAAGAACGCCTGCGTTCCCCTCAATGCGTTTTTGTTTTTTTTTTGTGTTGCGTTTCGTTTGTGGTTTAGTTTTTTAAGTTGTATCTTCCTGTTCCGTTTGTCGCGTTATTATTGAACTTCATATATGTGTGTTATGCATTTTGTTACTGTATTTTTAATATAAATTATGGCTGCAAATTGAAATTGTTTATTGTGTAAATCTTTTAAAATTGTCCCCAAAATAATGTTGAGAAAGTAAAGAGTGTGTGTACATAAGCATATACAAACACACACACACAGGAGAGTATATTATTGTGTGAGTGCATGCATCGAGACGCAGCGAATGTGATGCAAAGTCGCGATAAAATAACTGCAAACAACAACTGGCGACAACGACGCGTGAAAAAAAACTAAGAAAACAGAAAATAAAATAAAACGTTGGCTCGCAAACGCGGAAATGCACTTGAGCGCATAATTTTTATAAGTCAAGCGACACCAGAAACAGCAGCAACAACAACAAAAACAAAAGCAAAAAAAAAAAAACAGAAAAACTTAAGAAAGAAATAAAGAAATTGCTTGTCAGCAAATTGCAGACAGAGCAGCAGCCAAAGAAGCCACAACAAACATACAAAACACATAAACACGCATACATAGAAATACCTGCACACACACTCACGTACACTGTGTGCTCTCTTCCTGACGCGTGCTATCTCTTTCGCACTGCAGGGATCTAGTGCGCGCGCGCGCCTTTGCAGCCTGCTGCGTGTGTCGATGTGTGTGTGCTAGTGAGAGAACGTGCGTGCATGTGTTGAGAGCGAGAGAGCGAGTGAAAGAGCGTGCAGAAGAGAGTGAGGATGAAGAGCGAGGCGCCTGAGCGCCGCAATAACAACAACAATTAAAACAAGCGCGCAAAATGTTGCAGGCGCATAGCGACGCCAGCAGCACAACAACAACAACAACCACAATAGCAACAGCACTAACTAAAAGCCAAAGCAGCGCCGATAGCAGCGACTGCGTCGCAACGACACCAACGCAGGAGGAGAAGACACAAAGACGTCGATCCACCTTCTATGTGCCGTTAGTTATCGAGGACGACGACGAGCAACAAAAACAACCAAAGGAACAACAACAATTGACGGCACACGGCGGCAGCAGCTCGAGTTTAAGCAGCGGCAGCCACAACAGTTTAAAGAAGTGCGCCTCATTGAAGAGTGTGGGCGGCGGGGGGCGGGGTCAAGGTGTGTCCAAGGTGAGCGCGTTGCTTGAGCGCAAAGCGAGCAACAACAATAATAACAACAACAGCAGCAGCCGCAGCAAGAACAAAATGTCGCCACCGTGCGGCTTCAATTGGAGCATCAGTGGCAGCGAGGCAGCCGCACAATATTCCGACTCGGATGATGAGGAGCAACAATCGTTGCAACAACAATCCCTGCAACGCCAGCAACTAATCAAATCGTTGCAGCCAACAGCAGCAACATCAACAACAACAACAGTTGCAACAACACCGGCTGCAAAGTTGAAACGTTATGGCATTGTCTTGAATGTGATCAGTTTGAATGGCAGCAGCGGCGCCGAGGATGCCATTGAAGGGGTTGGGGGTGGTGTTGATGCCACATTAGATAGCGCCAGGTGCGCGCCACGCACACATTTCAATGAAGATAACGATATTGTTATGGCAACGCCACCCAAACAACAGGCGCTCTCTCTCTCGCCCGCACACTCGCGTCAGACGTCGACGTCGACAGCGGCGTCGACAGCGGGCGGCGTCGACGATGATGATGACTCAGAGATAAGCCGCATGCAGACCAACACCTCAACGCCCATCAAGCTAATGAAATCGCGTTCGCGTACTAATATTCTCGCCGTGCCGTTGCCCAGTGTCGAGCGCGGTCTGGCCACGACAACAACGTCCGTGCAAGCAACGGGAACGGGATCGTCAACGGGATCGGGAACAACAACAACTTCATCGCCAACGCGCACAACAACAACATTGATCACATTACGCGCCAAATCGAAAACTTTGCCGCAAAATCTATCGCCTTCAATTGCATTGCGTGAGGCGGCAGCGTTGGATGATACAGCAACAACAACAACAACATCACAGCACAGCTACTTTAGTCAGCAACAACAACACAACAACAACAATCAGTCGCTGCCACAACAACAACAACAATTGGGCAAGCAACAACAACGTCAGCTGTTTGGCGGCAGTCAATGTAATTTCGCCGGCTCCGGTTCCGGTTCCAGTTCATCGCCATATAAATTGCAGAGCAGCGTGTCAGCTGCCTCAATAATCACACATAGCTTTCCGCCCAAGAATCTATTCCTATTGAAATCAACACCGAAACTAACAACAGATGCCACGCCCCCAGCGCCACAAACAGCTGCAATTACCTCGCCGCCCAAGAAATCATTGAGTTTCATACGACGCGCACATTCCACAAAATTATCGCGTAGTAATTCGCTGTTGAAAACAATTGGCGGTGGAGGAGGTGGAGGATCCGGAGGTGGCGGAGTAGGGGCAACAGGAGGAGCTGCTGCTGGTGTGTCGTCGATTGTCGGTGGTGGTCAGTCGTTGCTGCAACACGTTGGCATGCAGTCGTCGGGCGGACATCATTACAACAACTCCTCGTTGTCGGCGTCCAACAGTTGTGCGAGTGACACGGGAAGTTGGGGCAAACATTTCTATGTGAACTACGATGTGTGTCCCTTGGGATTGGACGAGCTGGGCGCCTACTTTCAAACGGATCACTGTGAGGAGCTCATCTGTGAGCGTTTCATGATCAAGGATCTCGCCTTGCACTCGACCACATGCAGCACAACGACGGCGCCAACCGAGGCAGAAGGATCAACGAGATCCGAGCAACACCAGCACCAGCAACAACTGCAACAACAGACAGATGCCACGTCAGCGGGAGATGATGATGCGGGACATCATTCTGGTAGGTTCCACTATACACCTATGATCCTGTTCCTGTTAACGCGGAAACATTTTTGCGTCACGACCACTCCCAAATTCACTTCGACAACTCTCACAACAAATGAGCAAATTAAAATTCTACAGTCGAGGAAACCAGGCTGTAAAAGACTCTGTACTTATTCTTAAAAAAAAAAATAATCATTTTCATACCTGTCACAGTAAAAACTAGTCATTTATTGGTACCACTAAAAAGTTTGATTTATATTTGTTTTAAGTCATTAGGCTTCAAAACAGCAACTTTTTTGGTATCAGTCGATTGAGTCCAGTGAAAAAAAGCACAAAAACAGGGCAATTTGTGATGAATTTAGGTGAACAAATTTTTAGGGGCTCTCCACTAGTTTTTTTTAATTGAGTTTTGAAATTTGTAATGCAATATAAGCTTTTGCATGGTTGCTTTGTGCATTTTGCATAAAAAATTTCAAAATTCAATAAAAAAAAAAACTAGCAAGGACCCCCTAAACATTTTTTCGCCTAGATTCATCATAAATCGCCCTCTTTCTGTGTTTTTTTTTTCTTTGAGACTGGATACTGCCAATAGACCATTACAACTTTTTCAAGTTTTTAGAGATTACCTCAAGCTTTTCCGCGATATAAATTTGTAACCAGATGGGAAATGATTTATCTTCTACATAGGATACTTATGTATATGTTTTTTATTCTTTGAGTTTTCGGTGACAAAAATCAAATCAGGTTTGTCACTTTCATTTTGCCAGACTTTATTGACTCTGCACTTTTTAAGTACAGGGTCCAAAATAAACATATTTCGCTAAAATATCGAAAGTAGAATGCAATATTCGTTGAAATACATTTAATATTTCTTTTTTATAAAACATCCTAGTACTACAAGTTGGTCACTTCGATATACTCTCTTCCAGACTGCAGAGGGGTCTCCCCTGCCAGGCCGTCGAGACAGGGATCGTGCACTTAAACACGTCCCTCGACAACGGTTACGGCTCGTTGGGTTTGTCACTTCCTGTTACTGTTACTGTTACTCTTACTACTTATTACGATCCCTCCGATCGATCGATTTATCCCCTGCCCCTATCCCCGTTGTACATGTATCCTCTTTCTGGTGGTTGTAATTCGCCTCACGGCCAGGGTCGTCTACTTTGTTGTCGCTCGTCGCTTCGCTTCGTTTCGCTCCCCTTCCGATCGTTAAAGTGAAAAATAAAATAAAAAAAGACAATGATAAGATAAGAGAACACGAATTCGTTACTCCCCCTTCTACATGCCTAACCCCCAAACTTACATACAGTTTTTATGTTCGCCGTGTTGCGATCGTCGATCGACTATCGTATCGAGGTACTTCACACATTCTTCTTTCTCTTTGTGCCTACTCCATCCCCACCCCCTCCCTCCGTCGCCCTCAGTTTGTTAAGCCTTCCTGTTCTTTTGGCGTGTACGTACCTTCGCTAGCTACTCTTTATTTACACTTGGCGAGTGCTTCTCTCTCCCTCTTCCTTTCCTTTCCCGTTGTTGTTGCTGTTGATATTCAATGTTCGATCGTGCGTCGTATTTTTCTTCTTTAGATACATTTGTATGTGTGTGTGTGTGTTTGGTAGCCCAATTGTATAGCCCAATTGTAGCCCATTTTGATGGCGTTGGCCCTGAGAAGGCAACGAAGCGTCGCACAATGGGCGTCATCCAATCCAAAAGCTATGAAAAAAAAAAATAGTTTAGAGAACATTTCTATATTAATAAAAATATTTGTTATTGTTATTTCCCCCTTAACACAAAATCATACAATTGTACGTATGTATATACATAATGAGTTGATTTTATTCCAATGAAAATAATTCTATTTAAATTATATTATTAATGTTATTTTCTTCGAATCGCACATATACAGTAACATTTTATTCAATAGTTGTGAATGCAATTTTAAGTAAAACAAATTTATAAAAATGAATAAGAACTGAAGCTGTACAGTTTTTCGTTAAACTTATAAACAAAAACTACAGTTTGAATATCGATTACAATCGCTCAATGCTAGAGTAGCGAATGTTAATTAAGATAACTTATAATTAAGCAACAGCTGGCGACAACTAGGTAACTGGAGAAGCTGCAAAGAACTCAAGGAAATCATAGCATCTATTATTTGTTGTTTGCATAAAACAGAAGCGATAAAAAACTATAGCGATAGCTATCGTGTGATATCGATAGTGCAGACTATTAACTGAACTAATTTAATGTCATGCAACGCAACGCACACACTGCACACGCACATGCATAAATATACATTTGTGTATGTGTATGCATGTATTTAGTCCACTTATGCCATTGTCCCGTCTCCATTGCCTGCTGCTTGCTGCTGTTGTTGTTGTTTCTCTTGCGGCTGCTGCTGCTGCTGCTTGTTTTTCGGTCTCTTTGGCTACAATTTCAATTTCATTGCGCGTTCCTTGTTGTTGGTGGTTTCTTTTTTTTTCGCTGTTTTTATTATGATTCACACGCACACACACTGACACCCGCACCACAAACCAGTTTGGGAAGTCGAACGAGTCGAAAAACAGTAGAAACGAAACGAATCGAAACACGACGGAGTCGTAGTCGTGTGCTCAGCGTAGCAAAGAGCGTAAGATCTCCCAGCAAGAGAGCAACCGCAAGGGAGAGCAAAATGAGAGCGTAGGAAACTGCAAACAAACGTTTTGACTCACAAAATTGTTGTTGGCATTTTTCGTGCATATTATGCATGTTGTTGTTGTTGTACTTGTCACACAAAGGCAGGCTGGCAAATGTTGTGAGAGCGGGAAAGAGAGATGCGGTCAGCGTTTGTTGCATTTGTTGGGTGCATTTTATTTGAAATTTGATAAGGCGAAAAACAGTTTTGTAACGACACACGACTCTCAGCTGAGTGATTCTCGATAAAGCGAAAGCCAAAGCATACAGAAAATAAACACAAGAAAACTGATAGAAAGACACATGAGCAAACATTTACTGAAAGTACGTGTGTGTGTGTTTGTGTTTGTGTGTTTTGAGATACACAAACACACACACACACATTCAGTTACATGTCGCTGTGTTTGTATTTGTATGCACTTTTCATATTTATTATTGATCTACGCATTCTTATCGGTTATCGATATGGATCGCAATCGCATCTATTGACATTTTTGGACTTTCTTCCCCCCTCTCTTTCTCTCACTAGAATCGATCGTCATTGCCATTGCTTTACTTCTATTCTGCCCCCTTCCAATAATTCCATTTCTTTAGAGTCATTTATCAGTCGGAGTTGACGGATCGTGTGAGAGAGCATAGAAAATAAATTTGTTTAACGCGCTGTTAATTGAGTTGACCTTATCGCACAGTTAGAGGCGAAACCAATCGAATTCTACGTCTACGTCTACGATTTCCAATCCAATCCCCTCATCAAATCGGATTTTTATTTTTATCGCTTTCACTGTCCCCCCACTGTCTAAATAACCCATAACCCCCGGCCATTGGCCACTGGCCACCGGCCTTACACGCATTGATGGCATACCAAAAAGCCCCGATGAAATCACCACAGAAAACGTGTGTACATGTGTATGCATGAATGTTGTACTCGCATGCAGATCACAGAGATGAGATCTCACTGGAGGTCGCTGCCACCTCGCACCACAGATCACATCACGTCACATCAAGTCAAATCTCATCTTTTGACCAAAAGTGTTGCGAGACAGCCAGAGACGATCCCCAGTTGCTGCTGTAATAGGCCCTGGCCTCGCCATATCTGGCACTTGATCGCGATCTCTAAAATAGAATTGGCAAAAAAAATAAAAACATTAAGAAAAACAGAAATAACACGAGTCCAAAATCACAAAAATATGTCGTACAGCCGACAAAATGCACGAAAACGATTTCGTCTTGTTGCTTTATCAGCAAACAAAAAAAAAAAGGCAGAGGGAGCATAGGAATGGGAATATGTTATATAGAACTTGGTATAAACATTTCCATTCACTTCATAACACTTGAAAGACAATTTATAGGCTAGCTATTGAAATGTGTTTATTGAACCGCATTTCTATTTGAAGAGCCTATCGAGGGATTCATCATAAAAACGATAAATAACAGTCTGTTGTCTGATAAGAAGATTCCAAGTTCGAAGTGAAGTTCACCAAGAAACAGTTATAAATATAAAATCATTATCTTTTCATGACTTTAAATTAAAAATAAAATGTACTTTTACTTAAAATGTGTTTGAGCTCAAAAATCAATAAAGATAGCGATAATAGATTTACAAGTATTTTTTACTTTACTTAGTATTCATAAGTTTTCATTAGTCTCTGCTTACACTGTAATGACTGATAATAATGATAACCACATGTTTCTAACCGCATGCAACAACTTCCTCTGTAATTATAGCCCCTCGACTTCCGACATCTCATCTCATAACCTGATCTATATAATCATCGTCGTGCTTCGCTTTCGCTTTGTGCACTTTTGTGGGGTGTGCCGAGTGTCGTCGCTCTTTGCATTTCTATTAGCCATGGGCGTCGACGTGGGTGGATGTTTTGGGGGCGTCTTTATAAGTAGACAAATCATAATTATAATCATGCGCCATTTTTGTAAGTGGGGCTATATATTTTTTCTGTTTTTTTTTGTGTTTTTTGTATTTTTTCTGTGGCTTTTGTGACTGCGCCTATTTAGGGCTGGCCAAGAAGATGTTTCAACGAGTTTTGATCTTGTATAGAAATGCTTTATAAATAGCAGTTGCCACAACAAAAACATGACACAATTTTCTGAGCATGTGTGTGTGTGTGTGTGTTGTTGTTGTTGTTGTTGTTGGCGGGTCTTTCCTTTTGGAATTTTTGTGAATGACAAATCGCGTTGTTTGCATCTGGGCAACTGGAAATGAATCAACGATGCGGAAGATTTTTGTTGCTGTCCCCAAAGCTCTTTCATCAAATGTGAATAAATCTTTACAAGTCTTTCTTTTTTTTATCATCTTTATTTTCCTTTTTTTATTAAGAATAAATGATGTTTGCTTTTCTTGATGAATCAGATATTAAAAGGGCCACAACTGATGCTGATGATGATGGTGATTATGATGAGAGAGAAGCTAATCAGCTAGCTGGGTGGGCTGGGCAAGGTCGTTGTTGGTCTCTATCTCTGTCTCTGTCTCTATCTCACTCTCATGCTCCCCCTCTCTGTCGTGTCTGAATGCTGCGAGGGCGGCAAGGAGAAGAAGAGGAAGAAACCAGTTTACAGCTAAAGCAGGAAAAACAAAAGGAGAACAAAGAATGAGCAGCTAAAGAAGAAGTAACAGAGCATCTCAGTATCTTTTACCTTTTTCGGGGCAGATGATGATGATGACGATGATGATGATGGTGATGGTGATGAATCATGAATCATGCTACGAGTACCTGCCGTCACTGCCTCATCACAGGGGCGGAGTAGCAGCAACAACAACAAGAACAACGAGAATGAGAACAACAACAACCGGAGCAGGTGATGTGCAGCAGCTGCTGCTGTTGCTGTTGTTGCTGCCTCTCGACTCCTTTTGTTGTCTGCCTCCTCGAGTGGCATACAAAAACCGGTTATCCTCTGATGCGGGTCTTAACTGGTCGCTTTTTCTCTCTCTCCCACTCTCCCTCCCTCTCTCTCTCTCTCTCTCTTGTAAACCAAATTTTAAATCCTCAAATTCCAGCAAAAGGTTGCCAAAGGTCATAGCCAAATTCTTAAATCCATTTCAATCACATAATTCAACCGGATATTGCAAATACTTTTAAGCCGATTCCCATCCAAGCCGTATCTCAAACAATTGAAATTTCAGCACAAAATCCAACGTCATCTTCTATAAATGCATATAAATGTAGAAATAAGTATAATCACGATCTGAAGACAGGTTTCAATACAAGTTTCTAAAGCCTGATGATTTAATCGAGCGTTCAAAAACATTAAAATAAATAAACAATTAATCCACTCTCACTTGTTCTTATTGTTCTCACTGTCGGAATGTAATGTTTCCACTGTTAAAGTCCTTCCATTGCCAAAATGTTTCTCTTTGTTCCATTGCCAAAATGTTTCCCTTTGTTCCATTGTCAAAATTTTCAATTAGAAGCTAAGAATGCTTGAAATAATCTTTCTATTTCACTTCTTTGTTCCATTGCCAAATCGTTTCAATTCGAGCTTAAGTTGTTTAGTTATCTGTTTTCTATGTTCCATTTCCAAAACGTTTCACTGCAGATATACTTTCTAATATTCATGTAAGAGATTGCTTTTTAAATTCAGTTGATTTATTTCAAAGCAATGTTACTCAAAGCGAATGTGTTCCATTGCCAAAATGTTTCCCTTTGTTCCATTACCAAAGTGTTTCCCTCTGTTCCATTGCCAAAATGAAGCTATGAATGCTTGAAAGAATCTTTTTATTTTACTTTGTTCTATTTCTATGTTCCATTTCCAAAACGTTTCACTGCAGATATTCTTTCTAATAATCTTGTCGGTTTATTTCCAATGCAATGTTACTCAAAGAGAATGTGTTCCATTGCCAAACAGTTTCACTGTTAGATATTGATTACAGATTCTAATCAAGTAACTTCCTATGTACTACACTTCATGATGTTTGTTTATTTAGAATTTCAAACATTTGTCATTGTTTCATTCCACTTTGTTCCACTTAACTAAACTAATGCTAATCCAATTCGTTGTCTCTTCTGCTTACAGATACTTCATATGAGAAGGCGTGTCGTCGCGGCTCGGCGCCCACCACGCCCATTCTGGGCAACAAACAGCATCAGCCGGAGCACAATGGCGGCTCCCGCTTCACCAACTTCTTCTCCAAAAGGTGAGTCCAATCAAAAGATCTCCACAATTTATGGGAAACACGTCTAACGAATCTTTTGCAGAACGAATCCCCTGAAGCGCACGAAATCGGTGACCAAATTGGAGCGCACTAAACGCGGATCGGGCGGCTTGCGTGGATCACGCTCCCACGAGAGTCTGCTCTCCAGTCATGCGGTCATGTCCACCATAGGTAAGCGCAACACTCAGGAGAAGTTATCTTCGGCACATCGAAGATTTGATGGCCTTGCAGAATGCAGTTTAGGATGTTTAGAAAATCTGATAGACAGTTTTACCAAAGTTTATTCAAGCCCCATTTAGACGAGCACTTTTTCACCGACACTTTTTGTCAAAAAACCGTTTGTGTCGCTCACCATCACTACACGTTCTATTCCATCGGTGAGCGTTAGCTTTTTACCGACACTTTGAAATTTTGTGTGGTTACGCCACACGGACAGCTTTTTGACAAAATGTGACAAAAAGTGTCGGTGAAAAAGTGCTCGTCTAAATGGGGCTTAAAGTATGTTAAGAAACCTAAAAGTTTTTCATACAACAATTCAATTCCGATCAGTTGCTTATTTCACAAATCTAGTAGCTTAATGTTATCCAAATTTAGACAGCATGGGTAAAATATTATATTTATTTATTTAAAATATTATATCGTGCTCTCCGCTGGTTTAATTAGTTCTTTTCTACTTGAAGTTACTTCTTATAATTTTGACATGTTACTTGAAGCATTTTACTATTCGTTGTATTGCTTATTCTATAACTTATTTTAGAGAACATTAAAAAGAAGGCAAAGTGTCTTATAATTTAGATAAGAGCCTTATCAGCAAAGTCCTTTGCAAGGGTAACTTAAATTCACATTCACATTTATACATATATCAGACTCGTTACTTTTACTTGTGATGTGATATCCAAAAGTCCTCTGCAAGAGTATCTAAAATATATTTTCACTCACTCGTTTGTAATTGACTCGTTACTTTTTCTCGTTGCAGATTTGTCGTGCAGCGGGGCGGTGGGCGTGGCGCCCGTGCACCAATCGGTGCTGGGCCGTCGCCACTGCTTCCAGGTGCGCGGCGGGCCGCGTGGCGAGCGGTATTATTCGTGTGGATCGCGGCAGGAGCGCGACCTGTGGATCTACTCGCTGCGCAAGTCGATCGCGCCGAATGCCGAGCACACGCGTCGCACGGACAACTCGTTGAAGCTGTGGGTCTACGAGGCGAAGAATCTGCCCGCCAAGAAGAAATACTTCTGCGAGCTGCAGCTGGACAAGACGCTCTACGGCCGGACGAGCGTGAAGCTGCAGACGGATCTGTTGTTCTGGGGCGAATACTTTGATTTTCCCGACATACCGGAGATCAATGTGATTACGGTGAATGTCTTCCGTGAGGTGGACAAGAAGAAGAAGCGCGACAAGTATCAGTTTGTTGGCTCTGTCAAAATACCGGTGCACGAGGTGACATCGCGACTAATCTGCGAGGATTGGTATCCCATCCTCAGTGACAAGGCCAGCGATAGTCTGGGTCGCAGCGGACTGGGCAGTGTCACGGGCAGGGACAAGGACAAGGACAAGGACAAGGAGCGCGAACTGTTGCCCACGCTGCGGATCAAGTGTCGCTTCCAGAGCACCGACATCCTGCCCATCAACGTGTACGGCAACTTTCTGGGCTACCTCAAGGAGAACTACAAGCGCGTGTGCGAGACCCTCGAGCCGGTGATCGGGGTCAAGGCCAAGGAGGACATTGGCCAGGCGCTGGTGCTGCTGATGCACGCGCAGGGATTGGCGGGCGCCTTTCTCACCGACGTCGTCGCCCTGGATCTGTTGCGTGTGGGCGATCAGCGTCTGACCTTTCGCGGCAACTCGCTGGCCACCAAGAGCATGGAGGCGTTTCTCAAGCTCACGGGCGAACAATATCTCCAGGATACGCTCTCGGCCCCCATTAACGAGCTGATCCAGTCGGAGCGCGACTGCGAGGTGGATCCGACCAAGACGACGGGCAGCTCGGCGGGATCGCTGCAGCGCCAGCAGGCCGCCTTAAGGGGCGCCGTGCGCAGCGCCTGGCAGTGCATCTACGAGTCGCACAAACACTTTCCGCCCCAGCTGCGCGCCTGCTTCGCCACATTCCGCGAGCGACTGCAGCAGTTGGGGCGCCAGGACATGGCCGACAATCTGATATCGGCCAGCATCTTTTTGCGCTTCCTCTGTCCGGCGATCTTGTCGCCGTCGCTGTTCAACATCACCAGCGAACTGCCGTCGGCGCGGGCCACACGCAACTTGACGCTGGTGGCCAAGACGCTGCAGACTTTGGCCAACTTCACGCGCTTCCAGGGCAAGGAGAATTTCATGGAGTTTCTCAACGACTTCCTCGAACAGGAAGCGTCGCGTATGCAGCAGTTTTTGGAGTACATTTCCACACGGCCCGAGCATGCCACGCCCGATTCCATACTCGACTGGGCGGGCTACATAGACCAGGGCAAACAGCTGTCCATCTTGCACAGTCTGCTGAGCGAGAGTCTGGCCAAGTTGCCGGAGGCGAGACAACATGAGCTGGATCCCCTGCAGCACATATTGGAGGACATAACGCGGGCCAAGGAGCTGACGGCGGGACAGGCCTTGGGATCGGGCTATTTGCCCATGTCCACGCACGAGAATCAGGAGAATCATCAGCCCGAAATGGCAACGGGAGCAGCTGCATTGACACAGCAGCAGCAGCAACAGTTGCAGCAGCAGCAACAGTTGCAGCAGCAGCAACAGCAGCAACTGCAGCTGCAACAACAGCAGCAACATCAATTGGCACAGCCACAACACGCGGTGCTCACAAAACCCGTGCCCGCCGAGCGCGGCATTATGCGTGGCGTCCTCACGCCCAGTGCTCTAGAGAAGAACATTTTTCGCTACAATGATCCCACGGTGAATGTGCGACTGCAACAGCAGCAGCAGCAGCAACAACAGCAGCAACTGTTGTCCAATTCACAAAGCTCGCTGGCTTATATGAACTCGCCCGTGTTGCAGCATGCGCAATCACAGAGCTCCATGGCATCCTCATCATTAAATGGCAGCAGCAGCAATCTCTTGCAGCAGCAGCAACAGTTGCAGTTGCAGTTGTCGCATTGTCCGCCCGCGCCACAAACGAGTGCAGCCAGCACCATGGAACGCTATCAATATGTGTCCAACTCCAACTCCAATTCCAATGGCAATAATTATGATGATGCGGCCACAACAAATTCAAGAGCGCGCACTTTGCCACGCAACAACAACAACTGTAACAACAGCAACAACAACAACTGCAACAACAACAGCAGCAGCAACGGCGGCAGCTTTGATGACATGCATGGCGAGTTTATACAAATCTCTGGCTTGGACACAAGCAGCGCCTTTGTGCGCAAGTCGCCAACGCCACTGATGAAATCAGCAGCAGCAGCAGCAGCAACAGCAACAGCAACTGGCCAGCAACAACAACAGCTGCCACGCAACAACACAAATCGCATCAATCGTCACAATCTGAACCTGAATCTGGGCATACCCGATCACTCTTATGGCCCCGCACGACATGGCGCCGCCTTGAATCCCAACTCGAATATGCCCAAGAACCTGGAGGATCTCGATGATCTGTTTAAATATGCCGAGGAGCATGAGGTGTTGGTGGAGCCACAGCCAAGTGGCAGCAGCAGCAACAATCACGGCAATCACAACAGCAACAAGCAACAGTTGTCGGCCAAGAGCAGTCATTGCAGCTCTGGCTATCAAAGCATTTCCACAAATCCCTCGCCCGCACAATCCTCCAGTCCCGTCGAGGGACAACAGCAGCAACAGCAACTCAAGTTGTCCGCTCCTTTGGCCTTTAAGAATCCCTCATATCAGCTGCAGCAACAACAACAACAACAACAAACGCCGTCCTCCTCTGCCTCCAGTCGTGCAACTGCCACGCCCCAACTGCAACAATCTGCCGCCTCTGTGTTTGGGTCACGCGTTAAACCTTTGGTTGGTGTTGGTTTAGTTGCCGCCCGTGCCGCGTTCCTCAACAGCGGCGGCACCTTGGACACGGCCACCTTGACGCCCAGCTCGTCGGACGAACAATTGTCGGCGGACAACTATTTCAGCTATGCGGCAGCTGCTGCCGCGGGCGCCACAGTGGGCAGCAAATTGGAGGCACAACGTTCGCTCAGCGGCGGCAGCAGCTCCTCCAATTCCAACTCCAACTCCAATTCGGGCAAGCCGCATAATTATGGTCGCCTCAATGGTCCCCTGAAGCGGGAGGATGTCTACGGCAGCAATGCCAGCAACGGCAGCAGCATCAATCTTGCCCATTATCATCAGCATCCACATCCGAACCCGCATCATCATCACCAGCAGCAGCAGCAGCAACAACAGCAACTGCAGCAGCAACAGCAACAACATTCACATCTGCAACAACATCTGCAGCAGCAGCAGCAACAGTTGCAGCTGGAGCATAAGCAATATGCCAGCAGCGGTGCCAGCAGCACGGGCGGTGCATCCACCACCGCCGTGGCGCAGCGTCGCCTCAGCCTCGACTCGGCGCGCACGCTCTCCGACAGCAGCACCGACACCGAGGGTAAGCAACAACAACCACTACAACAGCAATCACTACTTAGATTACAGAAATTACACTAAGAATACTAAGAATATCCAAATTGGAAGAATTTGAATCAGGAGCAAGTATTAATTATCAAATCAAGATTAAGAAACAAAATTCAAACTCAAATTAAGAAAAGACACTTGTGGTTTAAATCAGCGGTGGGCACGCAGTGGCTCCGGGAGCAGCGACTGCTCCCAATTATTTTTCACAAATAAGGAAAACCAAACTTGAAATTTCTCAATTAGCAATTGAAGATTAAGAAGTTTAATTCAATCAATAAAATTACATAAATTGTTTTATATTATTCTAGAATAATGCTTAAAAAACATTATTAATTAATTTCCATTTAAAAGTTAAAGAATTACAAAAAAAAATCAGACGGAAAAATATTCATTTTAAAATCAAGTCTTTTAAAATCGTCGAAAATTATTCGATTTGGCCAAGCAAGCACTTAAACTAAAGGTTAGTTAATTCTCTTCAACTCAGGGAGGGAAAGTTGAAGGGAATTAACTAACCTTTAGTTTAAGTGCTTGCTTGGCCAAATCGCATAAGTAGAAATGGAAATATACTCAATAGTGTTGGAGTAACCTCGAAAACTCGAAAAAATTTGAATATTTCGAAAACGGTTCCATAAAAAAAATTTTTAATGCCATTTTCGTGTTTAGGGGGCCAAAGTTCATAAGAAAATAATACTTTGATTCACTTTGCAAAAAAAAGTTTTAATTTTGTAAACTAGTGATATTAATGAGCTAGATTTGTTCCAATATACAAAATTTAAATTTCATATATTTTTCCTTATTGGTTTTTTTTAAATTATATTCTCCCTTTTTTTTATTTGTATTTATATTTTATCACCTAACAATTTAAAAGTAGACTTCATCTAGTAACACTTTTGTTTTTTCCTCTTGCGCTTTCTCAGGACACTGTGCACAGTTGCAGGAGGGCAAACGACGTCGACAGCTGCGCAGCAGCGGCGGAGGAGGCGCCTCAGAATCGGGTCTGGGGCAAGGGCTACGATCAGAACGGGGAGATCCAGCTGCTGCAGGAGACGCTGGACACGCTGCGGCACACGCTGGACCGGGACGAGGCCGAGTTGCGGGACTCCAGCGACGAGCTGTTCGCCCTGCAACGTCCCTCGGGTGCTGGCAATGGCAACGGAGTCGGCAATCTGAGCCAGCAATCCGAGTCCACCATGCGCAGCATTATCGACAGGTGCCATCTCTTTCTAGCACACGCACGCCAACGATCACATATACTCATTAGTGTTATTCATTGCAGACTCATTACCATGGAGGAGGAGCTGCGACGCGAGCAGCTGAAAATGTCGTTGGCGTTGTCGCACAAGCAGCGGGTCATCGAGGAGCAGGGACAACAGATAGCGGCGCTAGACGCGGCCAACAGTCGACTGCTGAGCGCTCTGACCGCGCTGCGTCAGCGCTACGAGACGCAGCAGCAGCAACAACAGCAACAACAACAGCAGCAGCAGCAACAACAACAGCATCAAGCACCAAAGAACCAGAAGCCACAGTGAGCGGTTGAAGCGGACGCAGGAGCAGAAATATATATAGATGCAGCTCCTTCCTCGACAACAACAACAACAACAAAGCACACCTATACACACACACACACACACAACACACACACAAGTTGTAGACACCGCCCCGTTGTCGTCGTTTTTGTCATAAGAACATATTTTTTGTTTATTTTTTTTTGCGCCCAAATTTTTTTTTCCTATGCTACATAAATTATGCTACATGTTTAAATATATATATACACAGATATATAAATGATATATACATATTATAAAAGAATTTCTCAAGCTATGTTTAAAAACAAAACGCAACTGTTGCTGCAGCAGCGGCAACAGCAGAAGATAAATGATTGTAAACAGCAGAAGAACAGGACGATAAAGCAGAAGCAGAACAAGTTAAGTTAATGAATAAAATTATAACCAAAGTTAGACAAAAAAAGAACCGTTGTATATTTTAATTTTGTGTTGGGGGCTACGAAATTCTCATAAACAAAAATCAATCGACAACTTTTTGACTCGGAAAACAGAGTATTTTAGCAGGTTTATATTGGAATTCTTAGCAGCAGCTTAAAACAGTGCTACAAAATTGATAACGTAAATTGTCCCCACTACAAAATTCAGTGGCCAAAATAAAAAATTAGAAAAACAATGCGGCAGCAAAAATAAGAACAAATAAATGTAGACAATGAACTGATTTTAAAGCATAGTTAAATATAATTTAAAAGTGCCTCGACATTATTATACTCTGGTCTGTTCCGAATTCCGAAAACGAGTCGATTTGCCACAAAGCGAGTTGATAGCTGTTCCGAAATCTGAAATTCGACAATAATTGTCGTTTTCAAAGCGTGTGCTGTAGACTCATCGGATGTAAAAGTAAATGCAATTTAAAGCTTTAAAATAAATACCTAAAATGATTAACTGAAAATTATAATAATTTTTAGCAATTTTTGAATCGATTAACATCTCTACTTAAAGTTTAAACAGTTAAAGTTAAAGTATTTTTTAAAAGCATCCATAAAATATTTTATATAAAACAAAAGCGAGCTGTTCTGAATTCCCCTTTAATTTTTGATATCGATTCCAACTCTCGCAATCGAAAGCTGCTAGAGTTGCTTCAATTGACTAAATTCGAACAATGAAGTTTAAGTTTAATTTACCTTCTATCTGATATATTCAACCTGAAATGCTTAAAATGAATTTTCGAAACGTTTTCGAAGCCGAGCTCGAAAAGTAAAAACAAGCCCATTTCGATCGAAATTGGGAACAGAAAAAAGGAAAACGTTCGTTTCCGTTTCGTTTTTACATTTTGAAAACGTTCGGAATTCGGACAGGCCTGACTATTAATGTTTAGCTGGCGCCATCTATGTACAACCTGCGTAACTACAGCATCAGTGGTGACGTCATATTTGAGAAACTGTCACTTGGCTGAAATGACGCCGCCATCTATTGAAAAACGGTCGAACCAACAGATGGTGGCGTCATCTCTGAGTCGTTCGAATTGCTCAATGAACACATAAAACGCAAATGGGCAAAAGATGGCGACACGTGGCCTGTTTTACGACCTCAATGGCGCAAAAAGTGCGCGAAATTTGAAATGGAAAAACAAAAATGAATTAAAAAAAATTGAGAAACAATTTCAAAAAAACAACAAAATCCAAAATTAGGTAAAATAATGAAGTTTATTTTAGAGTTGGTTTGGTGTCAAAGTTGTGAAAAAGCCAAAAAAAAATGGAGAAATAACAAAAAACTTGAGAAACAAAAAACGTTAGAAATTCGAGAAAAATTTAACAAAATTTCTGATATTTTTTTCAAATTTCTAGCTCAAAGTTGAATTTTTTGGCCGAAAAAACCGATGTCCAAAAATTGACATTTGTCCGGAGGTAGCAGGCGCGCAGAAAACAATAGCAAGATACCAAAAAACGTAGCAGGAGCGATATAATATTTCACAGAACGTAAACAACGTGAGTTGAAAGAAATTAAATCCGACTTTGTGTAACAAATGCCAACGAATATAAATAAATTTAAATAATTAATTGGTAGTTTACCAATTTTCAACTTTCAACTCTTGCAGACAGAAACGAGCACGAAGAAACAAAGAAACAAACACAACAATTCTGAAGCACGGACGATGGCTGCAAACAAAATTGCTCGAGTGCCGCCGCATTACGCAATAATAAAAAAAAATAGTGTGTGCACTGGTGACACAAATAAATCCCCGATGTCTGCTGCCAATTGAAGCGTTAGACAGCAGGTAGGACCGTTAAGCAGGTAACAGGTCAAAAGGCGACCCGCCAGCGCTCAATGAGCTGAAATTCCAAGGGATTTCCAGTCGCGTTCGTCCATTCATGAATTTTGCGCACATGTGTTGTCAATTACCTGATCAGGTAACGTGCTTAGACTTAGACCCTAAGTCTATTGACTCAGGTAATGCAGTTAACACGGGATTTTCCAAACGATAACTGAATGAACGCTGGCTTGGGTATATAACCTAGCGCAGATTGTCAAAGGATAATTAGAAGCCAAGTTAACCTCGCCGCAAACACACACAGTTCACAGTTTACAGTTTACAGATCCGTTCACATCATGTCGTCGAAATTATCATCAACTTTATTGCGCATCACTTGCATCCTTTGGTTGCTCTCCAGTGCGCTGAGCGCCACAATCGCAGCCAGAGCGGCCAAGAATTCGAATTCGCTGCCACTGCCGCTGCCAATGCAGCTGAGGATTTGGCAGTGTCGACAGCGTTGCTACCACCAAACGTTACTCAAAACCACATCGCCGGCATTGTGCCACAGCCGTCCCGATTGCTACATGTGCCACGACTACTGCCGTGTCCTGGTCGTCGCCGAGTGGAGTCTGGCCGCCGCCATGTGCGCGGATCGCGTCTTCTGCAGTCGCGGCTGCCGCACCGCCTGCCAGTTCCATCGACACTACACGGCGGCCTAAGGAAACTCCGACCGAGCATATCAAAGAAGTACATACATATTTTTAGTTGTTTATAGTTATAAGTTTTAGTTGTAACCTGTAAATAGTGACTAAGCTTTAGTTGAAATATATGGCTAATAAATGATATTAAAAAAACACACACACACACATTTGTTGTCAAGTTATCAGGGAAAATTCAAGTACAAACCATCTCAAAACATGACTGAGTTCAGTATTACCAAGACTGAAAACAATAATCTTATTTCAAGTTCGCTCTTTGCAATTCCAATCATATTAAAAACAGGGACTGTAATCATTTTAAGTGTTATTAAAAAGTGTTTTAAATAATGCTTTATTTCAAGTGTTATAGATTTGCTCACAAAATAATGATTAATTTTAAGTCAAACTTTACTTTTCAACCGATTATCATAATTTTTGAGAAAAAAAATAAAACTTAAGGAATTATCAGTATTTCATGAGTTTTATTTTTTGCTCAAAATAAAACTAAAGTTGTAAATTCGACAAGGCTTAATTTGATGCTCTCCACAAGAATTTTTATTTTTTAAATGGATTATTATTACAGATTGTTTTGGCTTATTGACTGGGAATATGTATTATTCTTGCCTATTATTTTTTAAAAAAATTTCGAAACTACAACTTGAGTTTTATTTTGAGCAAAACTGAAATAATGATTATTCCTTAAGTTTTATTTTATGCTCAAAAATAATGATTATCGCTTGAAAAGTAAAATATAACTTAAAATTAATCATTAGTTTGTGAAAATGCATAAATGAGTTATAGAGATGAATATTGGTATTTTCCTCTGTGTCTCAAAGTTCTTACAAGTGAATGATTTTTTGATTACAAAAAAGACACAAATAATCATTATTTGCAGTCCCTGATTAAAATACGATTTCTGGGATACAGTAAGTGCGTTTTGGTATTAATTCAAGTCTGTCAAAGATCGAATCATACTAGTTTAAGTACACAAAAATCTTGAACTCATCACAAAATGTACATCTTCTTCTTAAAAACACAGAAACTGAAATTTGAATAACAAATACAAATACATATTTGTTTCTATGACTTGTTGGTTCTTAAGGTATTTCAGCTAAGCTCAAAGATTTGATTTGGTTAAAACCAGACTATTATATCATATAGCTGTCATAGGACATTTGAAATTTAGGGCCTTTTCATACATAATACAAGAATCATAGTACACAACAGTCTTGAAAAGTTTAAGAACAAAGCGGTATAAATTCAAGTACGCAGATACTTCATTTTAGGATGGCATATTTGTCTGAGTGCAGCTTTGGGTTTGGCGTGCACAAATTGGCCAAGCTGTTGCCCGTTTGTTGGCTGTTGGTTGTTGGCCAGCAGCTGTTGCCACTCGTTTTGCTGGCCTTATTAATCAGCAGTCGATGACGATGACCCTGCCACAAATAATTTAAGTTTTGCTCAAAATGAACAGAAAATAAAGACATTAAATACAAAATGTTGAAGGCGCATAGAAAAGCATGCAACAGGTGGCCAGCAAATGCAACAGCAGCAGCAACAGCAGCAGCAACAGCAACAACAGCAACAACAGCAGCAACAAGAGCAACAACTTCAGCGGAGGCGTCTCCAGCTCCTGATCAAGACTTGAGTTTGGTTTTTAGTTTTTTTTTTATGTTTTGGCCGGATATTGGCTGCGCCAACATATGGCACCCGATGCCAGCGCATCGATAAGACCTTCCTCTTCCTCCTCCTCCTCCTCCTCCTTCTCTCTGCTCCTCCTCCTTCTCCTGCTTCGGCATTCAATCGATTGTCCCACTGTCCAGTCGTTGCTCTAACGGTTCACACATCAGCTTCAGACATAAATATTTGTGGACTCCATTGTTTGCCTTAACACCTAATTACATAATTGGAGGCACTGCCCCCTACCCCTGCCCCTGCCCCTGCCTCCATGTCTCCATTCAACCAAGGCCCCCCTGCCGTCAAGTGTCACATAAAGCAGCGGAGAGCGCATAAAAACCCAGCGATGATCGTAAAAAAATCGATTTGAAGTCTATAAAAATCATATCATACAAATTTTTATATGCCATGCACATTTAAAAATGTCACAAACGAAGTGTGCAGTGTGGGGGGAGAAGAGACAGAGACAGAGAAAGAGCGAGGAAGAGAACGGTAGAGAGACAGCAAAAGAGAAAGAAAGAGATGCGGTCTACAGGGGCAGGGGCAGGGGAAAGACTAAACGGAAAGCCTTAACTCAATTCACAAAATGTCAACAAAGTCGACGAAAACATGACAAGAGTCCAGCAAACTACAGTAATACACTTACGATATAGTATATCGTATATAGACTATAAATAAATATGGGATATGTCAACGACACTAAGATTTCTACAGACATTCCATTCTGAAATTTATAAATAACTAAACTGACATTCCATTTTGAATTCAGCGGGGGGCACGGAATCTGAATTCGGGAGCACTGCAAAAAAATATAGAATGGGCAGAAATAAAGTTGGGAGCTGCTGCTAGCTCCCGGAGCCAATGCGTGCCCACCGCTGCTTTAATTTATACAATCAAATTGCAGCCCCATCAAATTTCATTGAAAGTAATTTTGCTAGTTTCTTAAAGACGCAAACTTTCGATAATGATTTAATTTAAATTTATTCCTTCTGAATAGAATCAGCAAACTTAGCATTTAGTCATAAATAATTCAGAGCCGATTTTCAAATATTTCTATGAATATTATCTAAGGTATATTTTCAAAATTTGACATCATTTACTATACACTTCACGTCAAATATCTATTCAATATAACACCTTAAATAGAATTGGAAAAAACGGGACTCGGAGTTGTTATATTTTACTGTGTTGCCTCTAAATCAGGACTGACATTTATCTAATAATCTTTTTCGATCCTTAATAGATACGATACATATTAATACATATGTATATTATTTATGATTGCAGTCTACAAATAGAATAATTGAATCAATAATAAGAGTCGACAGTTGACAAAGCGTATGACAGAATCAACTAACCTGCATTTCAGATGGTATAGGGTATCACTGGGTGGGGTGGGGTAAGGCTAAAAAGAAGAAGAAAGCATTTCGAAATGAAAAACTAAGCTGACGCTTTTTGAAAGCAAATTAAAAGCCACGACAAATGGCCTAAGAAAACTGACAAATAAATTTCCCATTGAGGCAACAGGTGTTTAAATATGCAGTTAGTCTGTCCAAAAGTCTTGCCGTCTCTCTCTCTCTGTCTCTCACTCTCTCAGTCTGTCTCACTGTCCGTCTGTCTGTTCGAAGAATTGAAAAGTTTCCCGATGATGCAATAAATTCACAGATAAATTTTTATTTACGATTGAATAGTCAAGAGTTATGCACAGAGGGGGAACAAGAGAGAGAGAGAGAGAGAAGGCATATAGATAGATAGAGATGGATATATGTAGATAGAGAGACAGGCTGTCTAGGCCAATTCTAGTTAGTTGCAGGGCTAAGGGGAATTGAGGGTAAAACTTTATTGAAATACTTTTTAGCGAGTGATGATGATGTTGCTGTTGTTGTTGTTGTTGCTGTTGTTGTTGCTGTTGTTGTTGCTGTTGTTGCGGGCGTGCGGATCACGACTGAATCCCAGCCAGAAACGAGAGGGAGGCAACCAAGCGACCGATATATATTAATTAATTATAAAGCAAGCAGAAGGGAACTCCAGGTAGGCAGAGCGAGAGAGAGAGAGAGAGAGATGGAGAAAGAGCGAGAAAGAGAGAGAGGGAGAGAAAGGAGGACATAACGTGCACGAAGGTGAGAAATCAATTTTCAGTATCTCGCTTTGTGCTTAATACTTTTTCCAGCGAAATGCGCCGCAGAGGCAAAGGCGGAGAAGGAGAAGGAGGAGGAGAGAGGAGAGAGGGAGGGAGATGCGGAAGGGGGAAGATGAGCTGAGCAGCGCCTGGGGCCATCAGCAGGCAGCCAAAGTTGAGCTACAAGGCCCATTCCATTGTCGTCAAGAGACCCGAAACCGAAACCGACTTCAAACTCGACTTGGACTTGGACTTGGAAGAGGAGCTGGAATCTTGAAGCTTCGCTCGGCACGTAAATTAGGATAACAACGTGAAACATAATTATTACTTTGGACAGATATGGCCACGTCTACTGCGCCTGCGCCTCCAACTTTAGCTTTAACTTCAACTTCAACTCCGACTCGGACTTGCAACTTCAACTTCAACATCAACTTCAGTTTCAACTTGGTTTTTTTTTTTTTTTCGTATGTTGCTTTTGTGGCCCAAATAAATGTATTAAAGTTGGTTAACGCCTTCATTTTTTTCCCAGTCTCGCGGCAGGGATTCACAGCAACAACAACAACAACGTGCCCCAAAGTAGGTGTAATAAAAAATATGAATTGTTGTTGTTTTAAGCTGCAGCAAGCAGAGCAGCAACAACAACAACAGCAACAACAACAGCAACAACAACAGCAGCAACAACAACAACAACAGGTTGCAGCTTCAGCAGCCAAAAATCATTCAACGCTTTTTACGATCCAAAAGCTGAAGCTTGGCTATTCATATTCATATTCATATTTATACTCATACCCATGCCAAGTGAATACCATGTGATTCACGGTGTGAGCATAACTGACATTTGGCCAAATTGAATGTGTCCGGTGAATGAGTGAAGATACTCACAGCGACACTCACAGCTAATTGAATACTAAATGAATAACAAATGAATATAGGCAAATATGTTGCTTATGTAACCCACGATTAGATTAATGTATGTTGTTAACCAATTGTTTATTCAACAACATTTCAGGCAACATATTTATAAGTTAAGCAAAATTATAAGTTATATGTAAGTATATCGAACTTACATACAATATATTCATGGGTATATTCATCAGTGTATTCATAAGTATATTTAGAAGTTTACTCATTTAACCCTCTACCGCAAACAGTGCCATATATGGCTTTCAATTTTAATGAAATTTCTTTTAGTTAAAACGGTACTTAAGCGAAGTCGATTGTTATTGGTCATTCTCTTTGCACTATTTTCTATTGGAATAAAATATGAAGAACATTTTTCAGTTGCTTCACTTCGTGTTTCTATGAGTTTTTTTCAAGCGTCACTCGTGAATTTGTGTGTGAATTTTGCTGAATTTCGAATTAAATTTATATCTTCAAAAAACAACATTGCAAAAAAATGTATGGCTCTTCATTTATTTTTTCCTAAACTATATACCCAAAAAAAAAACAAATTTGTCCAAATATATATTATAATATCCCTAATAAACACATACAGCTGCGGTGAAAATAATAGCACCGCTCTTTCTTTTACTATAACAGCTATTGTAAGTCAAGTCTTCAAATTTAAAAAATATATTTGAAAAGGTCATCTAAATTCCGTTTGAATGATGTATAACTTTCCTTAACCCATTAAGTACCCATTAAAATATTCGAATTTTAAAAAAAGTCAACTCTTTCAACTTTTTTCCTCGATTTTTTCCAAAAAATGTTGGGATGCAAAAAAATTCCTGAAACAATTCTAAGAGTAACTGCAAAAGAAAATTTGCATTAGAAAAAGTTAGAACTATGAATATGCTTATGAATATTGTCGTGAATCTCTTTTGCAAAAAACCCACTTTTTGCATGAAAATGAGGAACAATGGGTTAAAATGGTCATTTTTAGGATTTTCAAAAAATTAAAAAAAAATAATAGCAAAAATATTTTCTTTTGCAGTTACTCTTAGAATTGTTTCAGGAATTTTTTTGCATCCCAACATTTTTTGGAAAAAATCGAGGAAAAAAGTTGAAAGAGTTGACTTTTTTTAAAATTCGAATATTTTAATGGGTACTTAATGGGTTAAGGAAAGTTATACATCATTCAAACGGAATTTAGATGACCTTTTCAAATATATTTTTTAAATTTGAAGACTTGACTTACAATAGCTGTTATAGTAAAAGAAAGAGCGGTGCTATTATTTTCACCGCAGCTGTATATGCATAAAATTATTTGTTTTCCTTATTGGAGTTATGTTCTTGCGATAGAGGGTTAATTACAAGTCAGAAATGTCATTAAAAAGAGATTCACGACAATATTCATAAGCATATTCATAGTTCTAACAAAGTTGCAAGGTCGAAGCTCAGACCAATTTCAAACTTTCATAGCTTTGTCAAAACCTAACAGATTTTCAAGAGGAATGTCATTTTGATCATGTTTTCGTCTCTATTTCATTTCTATTATAGCTTTAAATTAAATTCAGTTCTTTTAAATAATTCCTTGCCTCAAGATATCGATTTTCAAGCAAATTTCGAATAATCAAAGTTGATAATCTCAAGCTATAAAATTCAATCAACTCCTGTCACAATTAACTGAACTTAACTCCAGTGATTTGTCCATTTTGCATGAATATCGATTAAATTAAGTCAATTGATAGTCAGAAAAATTATTGAGGTATCGATTTACGCGAGATTACTTACGAATGTATTCATTGTTAGTTAAGAGTGTATTCACGAGTGTATGATTGAATTTTTAATTGATTTAATTCTATAAAGAAAAAAAGTCACAATTTACAAATTGTCAATTGATCGTTGGACTCATCAGTTAATTACCGCACAGCGTTGCAAGGCCAATAGAGATGCAACAAATTGTGGCACAGCTGCATTAAGGAGGCAAGGATAAAGGGGTGGGAAGAGGAGGGGAGAGGAGGGCAGAATGCCCACCCGCTGTTGCCTCGATTCGGAGGTAGGAAATGCCACAAAATTGAAAATGCAAAACGAAATTGGCAACGGGCAACTTGCAACAAGGCAACAAGAGGCAACAAGGCAACGGGGCAAGTGGCAACAAGCGGAGTGGAGCGGAAACGTAGGCCGTGCGTAATGAAGACGTTAAGCTGAAGCTGAAGCTGTAGCTGGAACTCGGACTGAGATGGGGACTGAGACTCAAACTGAGACTCAGACTGAGAGTGAGACATGAAGTTGGCCTGAAACTGCGAATGCGAATGAGAATGCGACTGTGGCTGCGAGGCATGCGTCGATGTGGCTGTTGCAAGTTGCTGTTGTTGCTGTTGTTGCTGTTGTTGTTGTTGCTGTTGTTACTGTCGATGTTGCAGGCTGCTGCGTAACTCTTTTAGCGGCGGCTCGTTTTGGTTCCGCTTGCATGTTAACCGAAAATTCGTATGAAGGCGAGAAATTAATGAATCATTCACACCTGCATGACGGATTGTCGGCATTACTCTCTCTCTCTCTGTCTCTCCTTCCGTCTCTCTCTCTCTCTGTCTCCCTCTCGCGCGAGTGCGGAGTCTCAAGTCCCGTGTCTCGGAGGGCGCGACGCTCCTGACGCTTCTGCCGAAGGAGTTGCCTTCTAATTTATTTGCCTGATGTGTGTATTACATTTGTGGCAAGTTCCCTACCCCTACCCCTGCCCCTGCACCATCCCCATGCCCCGCTGATCGCACAGTCACAGTCACAGTCTCAGTCTCAGTCCCAGTTTCAGTTGCCGCGTCCAAATCCCAATGGTGCACGTTCCTTTTCTCGATCCCGGGACGTGTTGCATTTCGTAAATTGCCTCTCGGCATTGCAGGTCGACGAGGCACAGAGACGTTGATGGGGAGGGGAAGGGGAAAAGGGGATGGTGACGGTGACGTTGCTGCCTGATGATGCGTTCAGCAGCAGAAGAAGTCCAAGAAGAAGTATCTGCAAGATACAGTTGCCCGTGTTGACCGCGTTGCAAGCACAATGGCCGAAATTCGAAAGTGCCAGAGCGAAAATCATCATATTCATTGTTGGCAGTCGCACGTGTTAGAGCGGCACTGCCCCCTGCCCCTCCTCCATGCCCCTCGACACCTTGGCCCTTGCCCCTTGACACCTCGAAACCTCGAGTTAATCTTTATACCATTAATAATAAAGGGTCGTGATCCCACAGCGAGTATTGTAAATGACAGCCAAGAAGCATTGCCACTTGTTAAACGCAGCTACAATTGTGCTATCGATAATTATCGAAAAGTCGATCGATCACAATATTGATGAGGTTGTCGCATTGGCGTATGTGAGAATATACATACATACATACATTTGTATGCAAGTGCTAAATCGATCTGATCTATCGATGTCTAGAAAGAATATATCAATTTATCAAGCTACCTTATTGTTATCGAATGCTTTCTCAATATTGCAAAAGTAAATAGTTTTGGCGAATTTAGAGATTCTTGATTTAAATAAATTATTATATATATTTGATCGATATGCTAACAATCGATATGTTATCGAAACGATTTATCGGTATAGAAAATGTTTGAATATAAAAATACTATAAGTTTTGCAAAATACAATTTTGCCGAATTTGAATTATAATATTTATCGATACTTAAAATTAACTATCGATACATCACAAACAGTGCAATTAAGTATAGGGATAATAATGATAGACTAGTGAATAATCAAATAAATTAAGTGCAAACAAATACTATCGGTCAGTGATCCAACATTAAGGTTCAGCATTAGCTTCAGCTTGAGGTCTCTGTCCACTTCCACGTCCACTACCATGTCCATCTCCAGGTTCATATTGCGTGCTGCGTGTGAACTTGATGGATGCACTGCCTCCGCCTTCTTCTGCTTGGAAGTGCTGTTCTTTTTCTCTCGCACCACAATTCCACTTCACTTCTGCACCACACGCAGCCGCCGGGCACTTTGTTGGAATTAAAATGCATTCTCAAATTCCCATACAAACATTCATACTCACATTCGCATTTACACTCACATTCACTAAAATGCGGCTAAATCTACAGAGTCCAAGTTGGTATTAGCTTGAAGTTTGAAAACTTTCGTCATATATTCAATGCTAGGTTACGTATTACACATAGCTCATATTCTAATCCATTTCTATGAATAGGTGTTTTTTTTTTAATGGTTGGACATTTAGACGTTGTTTACGAAATGAAGCATGTATTCATATTAGATATATATTTATGATAGTTGTAAACTTTAAGTGTTGTTTATAATAACAAAATAAATTACAGAAAGTAAATTAACTAATAACTTGACTGCCCAAAATCGTTACTTACTTACCTCTTGACACTTTTTCAAAAACTTTAAACTTTTATAACTTGTCAAAACTGATCTAATTTACTAACGAAAATGTCACGAAAATGTTGACCTCTAATTTGATTCTGCATCCAAATTTTATAAATTTGCAAAATCAAATATAATTTTTTAGCACTGTTCAATTTTTCCCCTTGACACTTTTCAAAAAACTTCAAACATTTATAGCTTTGTCAAACCTTTACTAATTTACTAACGAAAATGTTACGAATTTTATCATAGCTTCTCCAATTTGAATCTGCATCAAAATTTTATTAATTTGCAAAATTTATTATAATTTTGTAGCCCTCTTAAATTATTCCCCTTGACACTTTTCAAAAACGTTCAACTTAATTACAATTGGCTGATTGATTTTTTTGGCATTAAATTTAAGTTAGTTCTTCACATTGAAACATGAATTCGTATATTCCCGATATTATCTTCCACAATTTGAGCTTACGCCCCATCGAGTGTTTGGGATTCAAAAAATATATGTTTGTATTTATTGATAGATTCGAAGACAGTTTCTTTAGCCTGTTACATACATGAGCACAACTTTATTATACCCCTAATGCCACATTTATTGGGACTATATATACTATATATATAAAAAAAATGTAATATTAAATAAATATCTATGGTATGTGTATATATGTGTGTGTGTGTGTATGTGTTATTGCTTATGTGCCGAGCAGAGATTCGATGCTGAAGGAGGAATTGTAATGTGCCTTAAGCTGGCGCGGCGGTTCAGCAGGAGGAGCTGGCAAAATAGGCAGATGCGGTGACTCCAGCGGCTCCAATTTTATCACAGCATTGCCAACGTCATCGCCAACGTTATCGTCATTGTTATCGTTATCGCCGTCGGAACTGTCACCCTGACAGCTTCTTTGGTTTGTGTGCGGCGTCATCGTGGCAAAAGTGGAGCTCAGAGAATGCGAGTTGTCCAAGCTGTCGCTGCACACGCCAACCACATCGATGGGCAGCTCATCATCCTGTTCCAGCTCCATTTGCAGTTCCAGCTGCAGTCGCTCCAGCTCCAGCTGATCAACCTCATCCTTGTGCGCCGCCAGATAATCCGTCCGCAGCTGCGACATGTCCACCTCGATCCCCTTGAGACGCAGCTTTCGTGCCTGCCTCTCAATCGCCTTGGCGATTCGCTTGCTACGCTGTGCGCTGCTCGAGATGATTGGCCATTAATAACTGGCACTTATCGATTTGCCATTTATCGATTGTACTTACCGCTCCCTGGCTCGCAGCTCCGGCAGCGGAATCGGCGCTCCGCTGCAGCTCTGCGGTTGCGCGTTGTGCGCCGGTCGACCAGGACCCTTCTTCGTGTGCTCCTTCTTGCGCCACTTGGCGCGACGGTTCTGGAACCAAACCTGCAACAGCAATCGATATCATTTGATATTGTTATAATTATCGATTATGATTAAAAACATTAAGATGATTAAGAAAAATTATCGACCACATTATCGGAATAGAATCAAGAGAAAAGATAACAGCTATCGACTTTGCTATCAACTATCGATATAAAGCTATCGATTAGATTACCGAATATCTAGAGGTAAGATCTGACGTACGTCAACTGAAATTTGAATGATGAGTTCAACAAGTTGATCAGGAAAATTTGTGATGATTTAAAAAAAAATTGTTCAAGAATCTTTTCCCTAGTATTTTTTATGATTTTTTTAAAATTGCTAAAAATTACTTTTTTTTTATTGAAAGGATTAAAAATAGGATAAAATTCAAAGATTTTTGAAAAAAAAATTTTTCAGTCACTCTTAGAATTGTTCCGTTGTATTTAAATTTGTTGAATTTAAATGACCTTTCCAAATTTATTTTTTAAATATGAAGACTTGACTTACAATAGCTGTTAAAGTATAAAAAGAGTGTACGAATAAATGTTGGGCTGAGTGTAAGTTACCCGCAAATTGTGAAAGGTTCTTTTGCTCACGAAACGTGAACTGGTTCATTCTGCTGAGTGGATGATTGAGCAGCTTCGAGCTCATCATTAGCTCAATAATAATAATACATATGTAATTATAATATCGTTATCAACAGTTAAATATGATTGACGTGTCGCTGTTGTTAGTATTCATAGTATTCATATAGTCGGAGTATTCGATATGCACTCGTTATTCATGGGGTTAGACTGAGAGTCGGCTCGGTCGTAAACAAAATGGCGTCTCTAATTGAGGGACAGTTTTGTTGAGCGACTCAAGCGCAACGCAGTTCACGTGGGTGTGTGTGTGTGAGTGTATGTATGTGTGTGTGTCACTTCAATTTGAAGTCATTTGCATGCATTGTGCATTTTTTAATGTGCAGCAAATTGTTTTTGAGTAGCTGCATGCGATGCTTCACAATGCCAATGTCTGCGCTTTAAAACGAAACTCTTATCCCCCTCTCCCTCTCTCTCTTTCTTTTCTCTTTCTCACTCTCTCTCTCTCTGTCCCTCTTTGTCTGTCAGCTGGCTCACCTGTCTGTCCGACTGTCTCAGTCTTGTCTCGCATTGTCTTGATTTGCCTCCTTTGCCACCTCAGCTCACCTTACCACACTTCGCCTCACCACATTTCACCTCACCTCACCTCACCACACCTCGTCAAAGTTTCAGCGTTGTCAAATTTAGCTAGTTTGCCACCATTTTCGGAGTTTTAGGAATGCCAAAGTGAGAAATAGCGCTCGATTTTATTTTCGATTTGACAAAACTTCTCACTGAGTACTCGAAAATATCCAATTAACAGATCGAAACAGTTTTAATTCAACCTGTTTCAAAGGATTTTTATGGGTATTCCTTTTTTTGGAATTTAAACTACTTTTTTCGAACACTTTTTCGGAATCACAAAATACAGCAACCATAAACAAAAAGATTAATTATGGATAAGTTTTATGCAATAAATATATAAATTTATTTCGAATGTGTAATATTTTATGGAATTGAAAGTTTCTTTTAGCATGGATTTAGCTTTTTTAGAGCTGGCAACACTGCTCAACTCGCTCCTTTACAGCTCACTTCGGTTGCGCTCACCTCGCTCGCATCGTCTGGTTTGCATTGACAAATTGATATGTCATGTCAAGAAACAATTTCGGGCAAAAGCGTAGACGAATGTCCCAGAGTTGTGCCAAAGTTGCAGTTGCAGCGACAGTAAAAAACCGACGACGATAATCACACGCCTGACATGCAACTCGGAGCCAATGCAATCGTCGTCGTCGTCGTCGTCAGCGTCAGCGTCGGCAAAAGGGGTTTAAGTCTTGGATGCAATTGAAATCATTACAACAACAAGCGACACGAAACGCAATTGGAAATGAAATAAAATGAATTATAATGAATAAAAATAGTCAGGTAATTGGTTTTATTGAGTAATTGAGTTGCAGTTGCCGTCAAATTGTTTTACAATGCTCGCACGCAAATGTTGTCGGCAATCATGTGCTGTGCGATATCAATAACGATAACGATTACGATTCAGTTACACATATGTACATATGTATGTATGTAGTACATAGTATGTACCCATAACGATGTACAACTGAATTGTTTAAATGTGTCGATTAAGAGTTGTTTAAAATATAACCGAACGTAGAAAATTATTTATCGATATATGTATACATATAAATGTAAAATCGATAGCTGCGAATTATATATATATGTAAATTGCCATATGTCTGAAATTATCTCTCTCATTATGCTTCACACTTTATGCAGTTAACGTATTTTTTTTATTTTTTGCTGATGATATCGATTACAATCGATAGTAATTAATATCGATAAACATGCCGATATCTAGCATTGTTTGTTAGGTTAATCGATTAATAGCTGGAGAACTGGAGCTACATAGCTATCGATAATGCTTAGGTTATTGAAAACAATCGATAATGATCAATAGATTTACAAGATTCCTTGGCTATAAATAAAAGTAGGTCAGCCGACTATCGATACTTGTAATTGATTTGTCTATTGCACTGATGACACTTTACAATGCACCTATGCTAATTAAATCTTTAGTTACATAATTTTCATCGACAACAATCGATAATTATCAATAGATGGGAAGCTGTCATCACCAATGAACTTACCGCTATGCGTCCCTCCTTCAGATCCAGTCGCATGGCCAGCGCCTCGCGCATGAACACATCCGGATAGTGGCTGTTGAGAAAGGCGCGTTCCAGCTCCTCCAGTTGCCAGGTGTTGAAATTGGTGCGACTGCGACGACGTTTGGCAGCAGCAGCAGCGGCAGAAGCAGCTGCGGTGGCAGCAGCAGCGCTGCTCTCGCTGGCCGTTTCATCGTCGTGGGCGGAGGCCGAGGAGGCTGTAATAAGAAAGCAAGTAAGAAATTTTTAGTCAAAAGTGCTGAGCTGCGAGATACCCTGGTTGAGTCTGTTAGGTACTCAACTACTTGTCATTTGTGGAACAACAAGAGATCGTAAGTAATGATTATCAGGCCTGTTCTGGATTTCACTATTTACTTTTTAGCATTTAGTGATATGCATTTATTCAATTTAAAGTATTTGAAAATTGTCGTTCTTCGCTTTATCGGACTTAAACTCATCAACTTAAAGTGATATCAATCCGCTGAGTATAGCCGAAATGGTATTAGAGTAGGTTAAAGAAATTCGATTCCGACAAATCTTATCGAAAGTGAAATTCGGAACAGGCCTGTATATTTAGTTTTTCAAATTTAAATCCAAAGACTTAGAAGGGGTTCTCTTAAGCTGACATCAAACGATATATGGAACCTACATACGAAATTTGATGAGTTTAGCTCTTACCATCTCTAAGAACCTATTATTCAGATGAACATGACAATATAGACTCCAATGTCTTAATGCTGGTTCAGAAGATGTACATATAATTTTTAGGGCCTTACTTACATACTTTACAACGAAAGCAATATACTCTTTTACTTATTTTCGAAGCAACGGGTATAATAAATAAAAAATAAAAGTCGATAAGTCGTTGGCATTAGTCTGGTTTTACTGTACTCGTAGCCAACAAGCGAGCATAATTAACTGACAAGACACAATTTGGATCAGGGGGCTTTAAATGGATGAAGGGGGGACGGGGATGGGAGCGGGGCAGGGGGTGTATGTGATATGGGGATATGGGTAGATGGGTATATGGGATCTGTTGTCTGTCTATGCCTTTTGGTCTCGCTTACGCTCGCCTCGCATTATAATTGCAAACAATTAAAGTCTATTTATGTAAATTTCCAAGATATGCAAACGGCTAAAACCGCACAGGAATAATGGGAGGAGCACAGGAACAGGAACCCGGCCAAAATGTGCCACGCCCTGGCTGAGTCTGACTGCTGCAGTCGGTCCCACACCGCCCCCTCCTGATCCCCATCCGTTCCCCTTCAACAGCAACAGCAACAGCAACAACAACAACAACGACAACGTTGTCGGTGCTCGTTGCTCGTTGCCCGTCGTTTGTCTTTCTAATTTATAGCAGCGCAAATTGGTTTTCACAATTAGGAAGTGGTGGGTGTTGCCTGGGCCTGGTGCCTCGGATATGTTTAAAACGCCGCTGCGGAAGTAAATTACATGTAACGCAGACCCAAATCGGCTGTATCTTCGTAGACACCCCTACATTCCCTCACTCCCTTCGTGTCTTCCCCCCTTCCTCAATCGCTGTGAAATCAGAGCTTGTGTTTAGTTGCAGTTTTAAGTGAAATTTAATTGCTGAATTTGCTGGCTAACCAATTAGAAGTGGCGCGGTAGGGACAAGCATTTAACAATGCCTTTAGTAGCAACCACTAAGCCACTAAAACCACAAAAACAGAAAGAGAGAGAGAGAGAGAGATATAGATCAGAAGAGGATATCTCATAAGAGTTCCGAGTATTTTTTAGGAATGATTGAAAACTAAGAACAAAACATTAAGAAACTAAAATAGGGAGAGCAAAATAAGGAAATTCAATTAAGAAAAGTATTTAGAGAACAAAAGTTATAAAATTGAAATAAGAAAAATATTCAAAGTACAAAAACTTAAAATGATGTATTTCATAGGCATTATAAAAAGGAGTCTTAATGCTTCTGATTATTTTTGAGTTAAACACGGCCACAGTAGACCCTCCTCGATCCTAGCTACTTTTAAATAAATGGTTCAACAAAATATTGTCTTTATTGAGTTATTCGGAAACTTGGCAAAAAATATATAAAAGGGGTATTAAACAGTTCAAAAGCATGATTTTTTAATAAAATATTTTTAGTTTTCACTTTTCCTAATTTTTATATTCTAATAACTTTATTTCTAATTTTGATTTCCATAATAAATACTTTGTTTTGGCAATTTTTATTTCCAAGTTTTGGTATTCCTTGTATTATTTACCGACATTCGTATAGGGAATCAAAAAGAGAGAGAAATACAAGGAAAGGGAAATAAAATGCACATGCGGCACGTGAAGATTTGAATTGTAATGATGACAATGTTGCGGCAGACCCCAAAAATATGTATTGCAACATAACTAACCCCCCGTCAGTTGCCCGGCTGCCCCCCGCCCCCCTCTCCATTTGGCCGGCAGTCTAGAGCAACTACGTGATTTTCATATGTTAAAATGCACACAGATTTCAACAATTTATAAACACATCTGCTACCAAATCGAAGGAGTGTCTCGAGGCCCGTTCAACCCTCAATTGACTTGGCTTTGCACTGGCAACCAGACACTTCATAGAGTTCACAACAACAACAGCAACAACAACAACAACAGTAACAGGGGGCAGGTCCTTTGGTCTCGGTCCGCTTGTCCATTTATATATGGCTCTCTCTCTCTCTTTCTCTCTCGCTCTCGCTCTCGCTCTCGGCTCAGTGGCCTCATCATCACACTTGAAAGAGTAAATAAAATATAATTCCTCAAGGGTGTTATAAATAAAATTATCTGAATTATGGTTTTTGTTGACTTTCTGACTTTGTCTTCCTTTTGCTTCTCTCACTTGTTTCTTGTTACTGATGTGGCAAGTTGTTGTTGTTGTTGTTGCTGCTATTGTTGTGGCATAGTTTTGATATTGTTGTTGCTGCTGCTGCTGCTGCTTCTGCCTCTGCTGGGGTTTGTGCCCCTAATTTGCTACAAAGCGCCTTCATATGTTAACTGAAATCGATCCGAAACTCTTTTGTTGTGGGCGGGCGTTCTGGGCGTGGCAATAACAAGAGGAAGATAGAAGGAAAAAATAAAGGAGGCTGGCAGTAAATCAGATAATGGTCAGACATTTGATAAGCACATAAAGAGCGATTGGGGATCGAAATTATGACAGCTTATGAAGAAACCAACAGAAGATTCAACGAAATCAAATAAATCGGGCATGAGAATGATTTAAGATACATATATATGGAGGTAGATAGAAAGAGCTTAATATACCTTGATATAAATACAAATATGCAGATATAAACAAAGATAGATATACATAGATCTCAAGATTTGAAGTGTATAGTTTTTCTAGATTTTCATTTAATTTAATTTATAATGTTATTTTAAATTCATTTGGTGGAGTAAAATCAATAAACAAAAATAAAAAAAAATTTAGAGCATTTTAATTTTAATCTTAATAGATTTATATTGAATATAACATCATTAATGTGCGTCATCTAATCAGATATCTAATATATTTATATTAAATTTTGAAGTAAATTTTCAGTTTGCAATGAAGCTTTAAATATCCAGCATTTCTTTAATAAGATGAAAATATAGTTTATATTTGCACTTAACATGTCGAGTTCTTTGTCTCCTTATATTTAACTAAGTCTGTATTTCTATCTATCTCAGACCTTGCCGATTAACTAAATTTAAATTAAAGAAATTAATTAAATTAATCCGTAGAAATGTTCTACACGATCGCTATCAATAATATATTTTCTTTTCATTGCTCATTTTATCCCTTTCTCAGAATTTTTTGATATTTTATATCGATATTGACTTTAGAGACAATAGCATTATTGCTCCACAGAATATTATCATAGTCATTCATTTTTTCTCTCTCTGTTTAGTCCCTCTGTTTATTTGAGATTGATAATTGATGTCGATCCATGTATGTACATCGATGTCTATTGATATTTATTTAAGATCAAATAAGCCTTTGTTATGTCAAATTGTCATTATGATTCTCTCAAATCAATATTTTCTCTTCTGTCTATCCATCTCTTTCTTTACTTCTCTCTCTCTCTCTCTCTCTCTCTGTCCTGTTGGTTGGGTCGACGATACGAGTGCGAGTGTCGCCTTGTCTGTGTTTAGGCTAATTAAAAACGGTAGCCCAATTTTAATTAGGCCAGGCAAATGATGCACAGTTCTTGCTGTGGGGTTTCGGGCAACATTTGCATATAAATAGTATAAATTGTTATTATTGTGTTGTTGCTGTTGCCGTTCTGTGATTTTGTGACTCTGTGACTCTGTGGACAGCGTCTAATCTACGGGCTGCTGCATTGGGTCCACAGAGCGAACCATATAACGCCTATTGCCCCTTAGTTTTGCCTAATTTCAAAGGTCGTTAAGCAAACAAACTCAAGTGGAACAAAATGCAGCGACAGCAAGACGGACAGACAAAGAGAACGAGAGAGGAGAGACACAGAGACAGAGAGAGGGAGGAAGGAAGATACATAGGTAGCATACAAGGTCGGAATTGGGCTGCTGCGGCCCTCCGGGAAAAGGCTCGTGACCATAACGATGAGCGGAGCAAAACTACCCGCCCGAAGCAGTTGAATGCGCGTCAAATCCAAATCCAAACCCGAATCCGAATCCGAGCCAAGACCCAGCGATTCCAGCAATTCCAACGATCCCAGCCTCCCAGCGGTACCACAACGGCCCACCCAAAACAGCCCAAAAAATCACCATAAAAATCTATAAAAAAAATTAGCTTGCAACCTGAAAAAAAAGTACAAAAAATCTAGGTTAAAAGTACAAAAAAAAAAAACAAGAGATGAGAATAAACGTTGAGCTCATTAGCATTTATAGGCCACACAAATGCCAGACGACGACGATAACGGTGACGATGATGATGATGATGACGATGATGATGATGATGATGATGACGATGACTATGGGTTGGTCGTCACTACTCTCGAGGCTGGGTCGCAGCACCTTTTGAGGTTCATTAGAAACTTGTCACATGATTTGATTTGCTCTCTTTTTTTTGCTCTGTGTCGCGTGTTTAGCCCAAAACACACACAAAAAACGCGCACAGTCAGCAAAGTAAAGAAAATAAAAACAACATTTTCAAAAAAAAAAACATCAAGTCAAATAGTTGGTCGAACTGGAAAAAAATCAACGTCAGCTATTAGGGTTTAAGGCTGTTAATTATGTGACCCTCGGCACAACCCCCAGACGCATCCAGCACCCAAAGAAATAACCGAAAAACAAAAAACAAAAAAAAAGGAAACTAAACTACAAAACGGGGCGTTAAGTCAGACACGCGTCCCTGATGCATCGACTCCTGCACATTTTTTCCGAGTTAGTTTTCCTCTTCCATGTTTTTTTCTTTTAACGTTTTGTTGTGTAACCCCGTAACCCCTTTCTCTGTTACTTTTCATTGCCTGTCAAAGTCGTTTAGCTGCTTGTTTTGTTGTTGTTGTTGTTGTCTCAGTTTGATGAATTGTCCAAATGAGAGTCCAATTGCGTCTGTGACTTTGGAGTGTGTTAAATTGTTAGCACACCACACGCTAAACGCTTCTGAGCCTCATGAGAAAACGGCCAAATCGTGGGAATTTCAAGGAGCCTCAATTTATAATTAGACATATTAGATCTAGAATTAAAACAATTACTTTGTTTATCAGATCTTTCTGTAAAAGATTCCACAGCTTTGACTTCATGATTAAATTTATATAACCCAGCTAACATTCCTTCCCTCCTTTTTCATAGTCTTTTACTCTATCTATCTGTTTATCTTTCTGCTTTGAGCGACGTTCTTAAACATTTCACTAGCAAATGAATCTGTCTTATGATAGTTGTAACAATCCTTCTCTGCGTTTGGTTCCGCTTTAAGCGATATTCGTAAACGTTTCATTGCCTGTGGAATCTGTCTTAGTTGTAAGAATCCAAAGGGACAATAGAAGAAAACTTTTCTACTCTGTTTTATGCCACATTCGTAAACGTTAAACTGTCTCTCTTAA
This sequence comes from Drosophila subquinaria, assembly GCA_037043405.1. NCBI lineage: Eukaryota > Metazoa > Arthropoda > Insecta > Diptera > Drosophilidae > Drosophila > Drosophila subquinaria. The sequence continues at coordinate 1,381,159 of JBAMBL010002225.1, read as the reverse complement.
GAGATCTTTTGATTTCCATTTTCTACTTTATATGGCATTCTTAAATATTTAACTGCCAGAAGAATTTGTGTTACTTCCACGATCTCTCCTGAGAGACTTTTTCTTTTTCGTACTCTGTTTTATGCCACATTCGTTACCGTTTTACTATGCAGGTTATACATATAAGTTTTTTAACGTCTTGTCAACAGTGACTAGCTTGTAATTTGTCGAGCTACACATCCATTTGGAGCACTTATATTAGGTGTTACAATCCACACAAAAGGACGGAGAGTGCGCCTAAGCTCTAAAGGGGATCTAAAAGGGTCTTAGGGGCCGCACAATGGGCTACAAATGTGTGGCACTTAAATTAATGAATTTCTTTGCACTTTGCACGACGGTAATTGGAGAGGCCGACCAATTGAGTGACTGACCCGAGCAGAAACACACACAAGTACATACATATGTATCTGTGTATAACCAGGTTAATAAGTAATGGGCATGGGTTATACATGTATGTATATTGTAGTAGGAACCACATTCAGGCCACTTCAATCTGCCGATCTGGCGTCGCACTTGCCAAGAAACGTCTGCTGCCAACTTGCACATGAATTTATATGAGTTGTTTGCATTAAAATGAATTGATCGACACGACGAGAAGCGGCTGTAATGCTGCTTCTGCTTCTGCTTCTGCCCCTGGTCCCAGTCTCTAGTCCTGGTGCTGGTGCTGGTCCTGTCTGGTCTCTGGACTCGGGTGCCGGGTCATTGCTCATCTGCCACGCCAGGCACGTCAACGCAGCAAATTACTTGCCGCTGTTGCGATGCAAAATTGAAAATTCAAGTGGTTAACTTGGCAACATGTTGCCCGTTGCCCGTTTGCTGGTTGCCCGTTTGTCCAGCTTGCCAAGGATCGACAGCAGCCGATCTTCACTTCGCCTGGCCTCGTGGTGCATGTTATGATTAAATTTTGATAGCCAACAACAATCAAGTCAAGGAAAATCAATAATTTTTACGCATCTTGTTACGTTGCCAGAGCCAGAGTCAGAATCAGAATCGGAACGAGAACGAAGACGAGAACGAGACTCCGCTCGAGCCAGGCCGGAGGAGACGAAGCCTCCCTGGAATCGACAGCTCTTTGTCTTTGTGGCCACACAGAGCGAAAAGATCAAGAATTTCAAACTTGATTTCTCACTAAGATTGAAATAAAGTCAAGCATCTTAATCTTATTTTAAAAACGATTTTTTTTGTCCGAAATTTAAGATTCTAGTATTTTTTTAACTTGAAAATAATTCTTGATCTATGCATATCGAAATCTTATTAAAATAAGTATTATTAAAACTTAATAATTTAATGTATGTAAGTAAAAACTGACTACAGATTTTATCCTGTTAAATATAGTCTTTAATTAGGTATATAGAATTTTTGTACTCATGTCTAGTAACTTTACTTGATTTAAGTGTTTTTAATCTTATTTAAAGAGTATTGTAAGAAGCGTAATTCGTACTTGTATTAACAATGGACTTTATGAATCGCAAATTATTTAATTCGTGGTCATTCGAACTTAATTTTAGTAGGTACCTAACTTTTTCTCTCTGTGCAGGGCATGACGAAAAGCTCTCAAACTATCAAACGATCGCTGCCTGCGATCGACATGGACATGCCAAAGCGGCGCATAAATGTTTTGTTGTTTTAATGAAGACGTCCGACTGCAACTACAACAGCAACAACAACAACAACAGCAACAGCAACAACTCCGAAGAAGACATCAAGGCGTTGCATGCCAGCAAAAATGTTTCCTCTTCTCTTCTCTTTTTTTTTTTTTTTTTTGGTTTTTTTTTGCGATCGAGGGGCGCGTCAGCGTCTGCGTCGCGTCGTCTGCACGCCATGACGACTATCGGCATCGGCCCCTGGTCTCTTGTCTTTGTCTTCGACTCTTGCCATCTCGTTCGTGGCTGCCTTGTTGTTGTTGCAGCCTTTGCGGCTGCATTACGAATAGGGTCTAATTATTGTGGCAAGCCCCTGAGCTATAATTTGCCTGATTGATTTACATAACGATCGAAAATGATCAAGACATTAATTTCTTATTAACGTCGTTCGTTCGTTCGTTCGCTTATTCGTTTGCTCGTTCGCTTCGATCGACTCGTCTCGGCTTGGCGTTGGCGTCACTGTCGCCGTCAGCGTCGCTGCCACTGCACAACATCCCATTCGAATCACTGCTGCCAGAGTCGCTTTTTTTCCCGTCAAATAAGCAAATTTTGAAGAAATTATATAAAAATATGGTACTGTTTTTTAGCATTCCGTTATTTTATTTCTACCTTCTTTCCATTCTAATTCAGAAATAAAATAAAAGTTTGCTTAAAAAGCAGTACCATAATTTTTTTTATTTCTTTTAAATTTTATTATTCAAATCTGGCTTTTTTTAACGGACTAATTTTGGCAACGCTGATTCGAATTCCCATTCCCAGTTGCAATCCCAACATTGTTGCTTGCCTGCAGCCGCTGCCGTCGCTGCCGCTGCTGTTGCGGAATTTGTTGCGCCTGCTCGTCTGGGGCGTAACTCTGTGGCAACATTTCGTACTGCGTACTTTAAGAGTCAAGTTTGAGTTGAGCTGCCATCTTCCTCTTTAGCTGCACATTTACTTTTCAATATCTTCATTTTACTGCCCCTTTGACTTTGGCATCGTTCAGTTTCCATGCGCTAGAGGGCGCCAAACTTACTCTCAGCACAATCAATTGCTCTCTCTCTGCAGCTACCGATTTCGTTCTCACTCTCATTCTCACTCCCACTCACCTCAAGTATCAATTGCAATAGTATGATTGTTGTTGTTTCTGCTTGTCACAATTGTTGCACTCTTTCGCTCTCTGACTGACGATGCTCTCTCTCTGAAAGTTTGCCCAATTTGACTTGCTTTCCTTTTGACCTGTCTCCGTTGCTCTGTGCACTGTGACTTCGTCTTTGCCTTCGAGTTCGTTTTGTATTCGTTTTCGTTTTCGTCCGCGTCTTTTGCTCTCTTCGCTGATCGTTTTGTTCGTTTCGGACATAATTAATGTTAGTTTTAACGCTGCTTGAAAATGTTATTTCCCTTGATTATAGCAGGGCACAACGGACAACGGCTGCCGTAGCGTCTGTTGTTGTTGTTGTTTTTGTTGTAGTTGTTGTTGTTGTTGCTGTTTACTGCCGCTGATTGTTGGGTCTTGGTGTTGCTGTTGGACAGTTGCTGTTGCTGTTGCTGGTTGTTGGCGTTGTTCCCTTTGCCTGGTTTGCTGTAGGCAGTCATGGGGAAACATTTTATGACGATTACTGTAATTCGTTGCCGCAAACAATAATTACTTTCCATTACGAAAATGGCGGGCATATTATCACCTGAATATCACACACATACACATATGCTCTCATGTACACACACACGTACAGTGACTGCAAGGCAACGACGAACACAGGTGTTAAGCGTATGTGCCGACATTGCAGTCGTCGTCGGCGTCTGCGTCAACGTCTGCGTCAGCGTCGCCGACGATCGCAATTCGCCACGGCAAATGAAACGTTTCGCTGCGGTTGCGACTCAAAGTCGTTGTGGCGTTGTCTAAAATTTTCGGTAATAAAATATGACAACTCAATCAAGGCCCATAAAAGCCAAGCCATACAACAACAACAACAACAGCAAAAAACATAAAGAAAAAAAGCAACTGATGATCAGGGCGGGTCTCTCTGGGGTCTGGGGCAAAAGCTCAGTAATTTGCAGAGGCTGCAAAGACGATCAAAATTTACGATCATTTTGTTTTCAAAATCAATTTAGAAAGGAAGCGCGGCAAAGATCAGCCACGACAGCGCACGACAGATGCTCACCAAAAGCAAAGCAAAGTAAAGCAAAGCAAAACAGAGTGAGCGAGAGAGTGTGAGAGAGAGAGCAAGAGCTTTAAGCACTGTGGAACAGAGTGAGCGTTAAAGCTTCAAATTGAGTTCTTAACTTGTGTTTGTGTTCGTGCTGTTCTTGCTGTTGTTGTTGCTGTTGTTTTTGTTGGCTGCCTCCTTTCACAGATCGCACGATCAATTTTGCAGTTCAGGTTCGAGGTTGCACAGTTGGAGTTGAATCGCTGAATGGGGGAACTCGAAAGGGGGTTGGGGTAAGAGTTGAAATATACTGGGAATATGGGACTTTTGCTTTTCGGCAGTTATTAGCCTGGTAAAACACGAGTCTTGCACATTTGAGAGCTTGTAATTTACTTAATTTGATTACGAACAACGTCCTCCTTGAGTGGGCGTGCCCCAGCTCCAAGTCTCTCTCTCTCTCTCTCTCTCTCTCTCTCTCTCTCTTGCTGTTCGCCACAATCTGAATCTCAACTTTAATCTGAGAAACTGCTGCAGGTGCAATACGGAGTTTAACTTGGGCAAATATGCAATTTAAGTGGGAGGATGGCATTTGATTGGATTAAAGTTCGATACGAACTCCACTTTGAGCACATTGAATATTATGAAAAACAAAGTTAAGGAAGCTTTAAGCTAAGGCGCTAATCAATAGAGTTGTTATATTTGTATATTTATTGTATGAATGTTTCTTCCAAAGCGGGCATACTTTTTATTCATTGGATCCGTTCTTTTTAAAAATGTAATTTTTTTGAAAGCGTAGCGGAAATGTATTTTATTTAAATACTATAATTTGGCTATAAGTGTATTAGTATGAAGCGAAGTACAGACATTTTTGCTCTCTTTTAATAAAACAAGTTTAAAATTTTGTAATTTTATTAAAAAAAATAATATTTTATAATATAAATACAAATACATTTACATTCAACAAATTTAATATCATTTTTTCGATAACGGAATGTTTTTGCCTTGCCTTTTTGCCTTGCCAAATCAGCGTTGGGCACGCAGTGGCTCCGAGAGCAGCGACTGCTCCAAACTATTTTTCTGCCTATTCGGTGCTGTGAAGTCGCACAAAAGACTCGCTATTGATGTTGTTGTAGTTGCTATTGTTGTGCTCCCGAATTCAGAGTTCGTGTCCACCGCTGGTTCAAATGAACTGAGTCCTAGAATCGTTTTGCACAATGTGCCTAACACTCAAAACTAATCGAATTTCATCTGCCTTTTATTATATTTTTGTTAGTTTGCTTGCTATTGTTTTAAGCTTCCTTTTACATACACACACACACACTCACACACACACAATACATAATAAATTATGTGTATGAAATTAATTGTGCAAACAAATTTAATTTATGAGCAGCGTGTGAAGAGCAGCAACAAAAATCTATTAATATAAACAATAGTTTATTAATTGAAAGTTATGTCTGACTGTGGCTTTTGATTTATGTATACCTAACCGCAACAACACCAACTACAACAACAACAATGAGAAGGAGAACAAGCGCAAAAGAGGAGGGCAACAAAAGCTAAGCTAAGCTCAGCGACAGCAACAACAACAACAATAACAATAACAAAATCAAAGCAAAAAGCAAAGCGCAGAAATAAAGCTCAGCATAAAAATTGATTTCTGCTGCTGCTTTAATGAATTCTCAGCTGCCCTTGTTGTTGCTGTTGCTGTTGTTATTGGCCCGAGCCAGAGTCAGAGTCAGAGCAAAAACAGCAACAACAACACAATCTCAATCAATTTCAAGTCGCACATCACATCAAAACAAATTACCAAGGAATTAATTTGCCATCAGAATCACGCAAGCGCAGAGACTGAAACTGAAACTCCGACAGCGACGCCGACTGCGACTGCGACAGCGACTGCGACTGTGGCTGCGACTGTGAATTGAGAGCCAGACAAGGCTGAGTGCAGCAAAAAGTCCAGCGGCTGGACGCTGAAGCCAATGTCAGATAAGAGACGCCAGGACGTTCAGACATACACACATACATACATACATACATATGCATGTCTGTACCACGTTGTTGTTTTGGGGCGATGGCGATTAATAGAGCGTCATGATGGTCCCAAAGGGACACAGGCGAGATGATTCGAGGGGGGGGGGGGAAGAAGAGTCTGTGGAGGTAGGTGCCGTGATTAATACATGAGGATTTAATTAACTTGCCATGCTGCGCGCGTGCGCTGTCTCGCTCACACTTGCACACACGCCGCCCACTCGCTCTCCCGTTCACTCTCTTCATATCCATCGCTCTCTTCGGTTCGGTTGACTGCACAAACTATGGCGACGTCAACGTCAACGGCGACTGCGACGCGTCGCTTGCTGATGTCGCTCTGGTTTTTGTTGGTGCCTGAACTCGTCAACTGAGAGCGTGAGTGTATGAGAGAGTGAGTAAAAGAGAGTGGGAAAGCTCAATGGCAACTTGTTGTAAATGCTCTGTCCATTAAAGCAAATACCCTGTATTTTTAATTGATAAACAGGATAGATACATACAATATTCATTAATAGCATGTCAATTAATACAGTCGAACTTCCCTAACTCGAATCACCATTATCCAAGAAAAAAGTTCGAGTTAGGGAGACTTCGAGTTAGGGAATTTTTTTTTTTTAGTGTTTTAAAAGAAACTACAAATGCATTGAATCATAAGTACAATTCAAATTTCAATTTTTTCTGTTATTTTCAACAAAAGTTTGTTCAAGACCTGTTAATATTCTCAAAAATTGGTTTCTTCGTTCTATAAGTTCCCTATTCAAATGTCATCATAATTAATATTTCATTTTTTAATATAATGAAAAATGTTCTTGCTGAGATACCACATTTTTCAGCAAGTTTAATTTATTTGGTCTACTTTCAAATTCCTTAACTACTAATAAGTTTGAATATTTCCTTAAACAATTTAGTACACTGATGCGCTGACAAAGAAGTACAATACGAACATCTTTCCTATAGCAATTTCACAAGCTTAAGTAATTTTTGATGCAATATTCTATCATATTTCATTACCATATGCTAATGTAAATCAATATAACATATTCAAACGATCCGGTAACAAAAGTATAAAATAGAAACGAAAAAAAATTCAAACTTTGTTGGAGATTTTCCCGAAAAATTCGACTTACAGAAGTACGGGCCAATATTTTTGTTCGAGTTAGGGAGAAATTCGAGTTACGGAAGTTCGAGTTAGGGAGACAGAATTGTATGAAATTTGCTCAGTAAACGCTATTGCCACTCGATTTTGTTCGAGTTAGAGAAAATTCGAGTTAGGGAAGTTCGAGTTAGAGAAGTTCGACTGTATATATTTTTTTGATCAGCATTATTTTTAGTTATATTATTATTTATGTATATACGTATGTGTGTATGTTTTCTTGCAATTCCTGTGGAGTGGGGGGCAGCAGGTGTGTCTGTATGTGTGAGTGCGTTTAATTGAAACGTGTTATTGCTGCTGCTGCTGCTGCTGTTGTTGTTGTTGTTGTCGTTTCGGCTGCTGCCGCTGTCGTGAACGCCTGCAGCGCGAAAATCGGTGGTATGTATAATTTTTATCACCTTTAATTAACTTTTCAATTAATAAAAAAACGTAACAGCACCAACAACGACAGCAACAACAACAATAGCAACAACAATAACAACAGCAACAACAACAATGCTTGCTGAGCGGAAGAGTCGCAGCTGTCGTCGTCATCGTTGTTGTTGTTGTTCTTCTTCCTCCTGACGTTGCTGGCCAATAAAAAATGCCGTCGGCACTTGAATTACCTTTTGCATTCACGCAAAATTTATGCGGTAAGAGCAAGGAGAATTGAAGAAGATGGAGTGGGAGGAGGGGAGGTGAGGGGGAGAACAAAAGCCTTACAGACAACAAGGCGCTAAATATGATAACTGCACAAAAGGAGCTCGTCAAATGCCGTTAACATTTTTAAGGTTATTACTCGTGAGCTTTCATAAGTATTGTATAGAATTCTTTAACGGTAAATGCTTGATCAGGTCTACGAAATCATTTAGCGCTCCCGGAAACTCGAAACATTTTAAGCCTATTTCTTAGCTATACTTTAAGAGAAAACAACATGTCAATATCAAAGAAATCTGTTATACAAACATACAAACATTCAAACATACATACATACATAATTTCATACGGCAAATATCTTCTTATTTTTATAATTCACTTCTTGTGTTGTGAATTTATCAAATGACTATCAGATAACATGATATTACCTTGGTGTTCATTATTAGATAATTTCCAAAAGCTAAGTTTACTATCGATAACTTATTTTGTTCACTGCATTGTGTATCGATAATTGATAAGTCGTTACAAAGCTAACTTAACAAATCTATTAATTTAAAAAATCGATGTTTTGTGTAACCTTTATCGATAACAGTGAACCGATCTATCGATATTTTACATAAAGAACGCATTGACATATGTACATATGTATGTATGTGCATGAGCGCGAAAATGTATCGATAATTAGTCGCACCGTAATCGATAATATATAAAAGACGAATACTTACTTAGAAGCTTTAATCTATAAATATGTATGCACAGGGACATGCACAAGGACACACACACACACACACACACACACACACACACACACACACAAACACACACACACACACAGACAAACAGTCACTTATGAAAGAAAAGTAAATGTCAGAAATGTTTGAAAAATTGATTAAAAACCACACGCAGCAACAACATTTTCAATGGCAACGGAAACGGAAATGAGCGCAAAACACACACAAATATACACACATATATGTACATAGAAAGAGAGAGAGAGAGAGTGAGAGAGAGATAGCGTGAGTGCAGAAGAGAGATAGCTAGCAAAATGGCTACAAAGTCAGCTAAAAGTGTCATTACAACTCACAAAAATCCAACAAAAGTTCGAGCAAAAACAAAGCTCGACAAAACTTTCAGGGACGTCTGTTTGTTGTTGTTGTTGCTCTTCTTGTTATCGTTGTTGTTGTTCTTCTTGTTGTTGTTGTTGTTGCTGGGGCATACGGCTCAATTCAATTTTATCGTTTCAATATTAACCCAAAACAACCCCACAATATTGCCTTCATTTAAGGTTTATTAGATACAACGACAACGACGACGATGAGGAAGAAGGAGAAGGAGAAGGAGAAGAAGGGCAGCTGCGAGGGGAGGGGGCTTGGCCCAACGAGCGGAACGCCAAGCGTTGGATACAAGATATATGTATGTAGCTACAACAACAACAACAAACAACACACACACAAAGCGTAAAAGCAAAAATTTTCCAATTTACAAACGTCGCCAAAAGCCAACGACGGAAAAGCTTTTTCTGTAGGCCGTTATTGTTGTTGTTGTTGTTGGGCTGTGTTGCAGGCTGTGTGTGTGTGTGTGTAACAAGGATAAATGCCTTGCCGTGATTGTGTGTGTGTGTGTCTGTGTGTGTCTGTGTGTGTGCGTGTGTAACGGCATAAACATTGATCCAACCGTAAAACTGGCTGACAATCGCGACCGCCTCGCCCCGCATCATGTCCTGCCGCCGCAAAGGAGTCCCTACACAGGGAGAAAAAGTCTAGTTTATAATTCATGCTAAAAACGCAACATTTTCAACTAAATTTCTCAAAAAGTTTAAAATTCATAGACAAGAATCTCAATTGTATTTTGGGTACTATTTCTTCAGTCCGAAAACTGAAGTATTCTAATATTGTGTAAGCTTAAAAGTTCGTTTTTTTTTTTGTTATTATGAAACAAGTTGCTTGATCTATGCAGACAATAAAATTATTCAAATCTTTAGTTAGCGTCAAAGTAAGTAAAGACTGATCAAATAATCCTGTAGAATAAAGTCTGAATTTCTTCCAAAAGCAGATTTCCCAAAGCAGAGCTTTACGAGCTAGTTTTGTGAGTATTTGCTGCATAAAACCGTTTTAAGCCTGAGTTCCGAGCTTTGATAATGAACTTTTGCAGAGATTCTTTGATCTAATATCGAGAATAATGGTACTTTGTAAAAGAGTTTTCTATATGTTTACTTTCTGTAATTTATACTAACATATATCAAGCAAAGTTGAAAAAATTCGCAAATATTTAATTCGTGGTCGTTGATTTCGTAAGCGCTTATTTCTCTCAGTGTGTCTTCCCTGGCGCTTCTCCCTGGCCAGCTCCCAGGCCATTCATGGCACTGAGCCAAACCGAAACGACGCCAAGCCAAGTGTATAAATTGTATTAGCCCCGAAGTGTCGTGCGGCATTTTGATGGGGCAGACTACGAAACGGGCAGAGAGAGAGAGAGAGAGAGAGAGAGAGAGATGGGGAGAGGGGGAGCATAGGCAATTGCTGTGGGGCGTGTGTGGTGCTCGTCCTGCTTCGGCTCCGTTTGGTGGTTGATGCGCATCGCAGTCGATGCGTCGCCTTCGCACGCACCATGGAGAGGCCAACATGGCGGCCACCTTGCAACATGGACTAGACCAGGCCGACAGAGCGAGAGAGAGAGAAAAAGAGAGAGAGAGACAGCGGGGACTTACAACAAGTGTCATTTGCAGCAAATTGCAAACCGCAACAATTTCACAAAGGACACAACACATAACTAGCGAAACATGAGAGACAACGAGCAACAAGAACAACGACAACAACAACCACCACCAGTGAGTATATGACAACTTGTGGCAGAGCGTGCGGCATGAGGGGCAAATGGGAAGGAGGCAGGGGCAGGGGCAGGGGCAGGCTGGTGGAGCAATCTGTTTCAATATAAACGCACATGAGGCATTTACGAGCGCCAAACAAGCTTCGTGGGTGGGTGGATATAACATAGGATATGCTTGGGTGGTTGGGTGGTTTGGGTGTATGTGTGTGTGTGTGTGTGTGGAGGGATGCCACTTAAATGCCTCATGATGTAGTTTTAGTTTAGATTTGATTTCTTCTTTTTATACCCTGTTGTGAAAATGGCTAAGAAGTGTTTGAGAAAACAAAGATGAAAGCAAATAACAGGAAGGAATTCTAAAGGTACGTTCCCTATATAATCAGAACAAATTAAAATTTATATAGAAAAAAGACCAAAATATATGTATGCTAATATTTATTTACATTAGAAATTTTAAAATTTAAAAATAAAATTCTACATAATAATTCTAAGCTTTGAAAATATTATGAAAATATTGATTTTAATATTAAAATGGAAATATTTTTTTTTTTTTTGTTATCTTTTATCTTTACGTCCACTAATTGTTGACAATATTAATTAAATTAACCCAACTTATTTGAGCAGCTAGTTATGTAATATTTCTACAGGGTATCTACTTGCATACTAACATTTCCTGTCGCGTTTTATGATGAGTTAGCTGGGTTTGGGGACTTTCAGTTTTGGACAAACACTTGACTCTATTCCCATTATGAGCGAATTCACGTAAAGTTGCTGTTCCTCTAGGAATTCCGCTCGAAATTAATATATGTGAGCAGAACAAAATATATTATATATTTCAATTGCACTCGTTAATCGCCAAGCACTGATCGTCATATTCGTGACTCGTTGGATATAATTCGCTACTCGTCACTTCGTTATCACTTGCTGCTCTTTATTGGTCACTAGTCCTACTTGTCACTTGCTTCTCGTTACAGGCTACTCCTTACTCGTCACTCGCTACTCGTTACATTCAACTCTTTACTCATTACACGCTACAAATTACTCGCTACTCGTTACTCTTAAGCAGCGGTGGGCACGCAGTGGCTCCGGGAGCAGCGACTGCTTACAACTATTCTTCTGCCTACTGTTGTAGTTGCTATTGCTGTGCTCTCTAAAGTTTTTACTTATCACTCGCTTTTCCTTAATCGCTACTCGTCATTTCCTACTCATCATTCGTTACTTTTCCCGATCTTTGTTCAATCCCTTAAAGGGCATTCTGTATTCGTTGTTGTCTCTCTCGCTCGCTATCTAGTTATATGGCCTTTGGCTTTTTCCAGGGTTGTTTGTACAACAACGACAAGTAGTGAGTCCTGTGTGTACAGGGTGTTATTGTTGTTGTTGTTGCTGTTGTTGCTGCTGCTGCTTGTTTTATTCACTGTTGCGCTTTACACACATCTTCGTCCCTTGGGTGTCATAATTCTTGACGAGCTCATCTTTTACTTAAGTTTTACATAATTTTCATGTCGTTGCCCGTGCAGAGGCTGTGGGTGGACCGAGACGGGCTCGGCACAGGGGTTGGGGCGTATCACTTGGTAAGTCCCATGGAGATAACATAAAATCGAAACGTGTGCGGTTCTTCTATCCAACCAAAAGGACGACGACATAGCGTTTGGAACAGGAACAGGGGGGCAGCAGCAGGGAACAGAGGACTGGGAGCTACTTTGGATGGCCGGGGAGGCGGTTTTGTGGTAAAACGCTCAACTCTACGTGTCTGCGGCTTTTTTGCCTGGCTTTTGTGCTTATACTTCATGTAACAAAGGACGAAGGAGTCTGAAGTCGAGAGTGTGGGAGTGGGGTAGGGGTAAAGATTGTATTAAACTTGCTTTAAGTGTTAAGAAAAGGACAAAATTGAAGCCCCTATACATTTTTGACTAATGTTCAGATGCTACATTAATAGAAGTACATTTATTTTGTATCGCATCTATAAACTTTTAAATATTTGTAAATGCAGTCGAACTTCCTCAACTCGATTCATCGTTATTCATGAAAAAGTTCAAGATATGGAGACTACGACTTATGGAAGTCTTTTTGATAGGCTTAGAATACCACTGCCACTCTATTTAGTTCGAGTTAGAGAGAATTCGAGTTATAGACGTTCGAACTTAGGAAGTTCAGCTGTATTTAGGTACTAAATTTATGAAACCTTAACCGATAAACGCTTTTTTATTATAGCGAAATTCACATTTCAAATCGGTTTTAATTACGTTAAGGCTCATTCTAAACTTTCTTATACAATCAGGGGTGCCACAGAAATCGCTTTCGCTTGAATTGCACTTAAATTTCATACAAATTTAGCACCCCTGAATATGTAGGTATTAAGCATACATTTATTCTTATCTTAGATCTTACAACATTTAAATATTTTTATTTACATTTTGCTTTTGTATAATTTCTTAGTATTTTAATTTTAGGGCTAAGTTAATAATGAAGAAGCGGATGTAGCAGAAAGGCAATCTGTTTAATATTGGGGCTGCCAACACGTCCTTTTTCCCCTCCCCTCCGTAAAACTGCCACTTCAGATTCAAGTTTCCACTTCTGTGAACTTGCCAAGCAAATTATGACAAAAACCTCTAACAACCAAAATAAAGTAAAAAAGAAGAAAAAATAAAGGAGAAACTGACAAGTACGAAGCAAGTAAAGCAAAGAAGAAAAGACAAATGTTAAGAAGAAAGAGAGCTAGGAGCAAGGAAGAGAAAAATGGGTGGGAAACTCAGTGAATTCATTTGCAATCCTTCTGCTTAATGGCACTTCTAAACGGCTAATCTCAAATGGCCTGGCCAATTTAGCTGCCAACTTATTGGCCATTTGTTAACAGCGCTGGCTGCAAAGGCGGTGGCAAGAGAGGGAGTGAGGGGGGGGGGGGGTTCTATGGGCGTGGCTGTTTAAGAAAAAATTACGCCTCAAAAGTGAAACTGTAAATGGCAAACAACAACAAGCAAAACGAGATATAGAACAAAGTACAAAAAGCTAGCGCCAACTGATTTCCCTCTTCCTTTTCCTTTGCCTCTACCTCTCCCTCTCCCTCTCCCTCTACAACCGCCCCCCCCCCCTCCCGTCGCATTCCAAGCTGAAAGGCCGCCAAATATTTGGCTGTTTTTGTTGTTGTTTTTATTTTTATTTCGGCAAATTTCATTATCTACAGCCGCCATCTTTGTGCTAAACGGCACAACACACACACACACACACACATATATACAAAGAGAGAGAGTGAGTGAGAGTGAGAGAGCGCGGCATAGACAGATAGCACAAGAGAGGCAGACTAAGAGAGTGCGGGAGTGCGGGAGCAAGTAAGAGAGAGAGAGGGGGGCGCTTGTACTTACACGTTATTTGGGGCTGTATTTTACCTAAGCTAAATCCGCCCCTTGAAGTGTTTATCCTTTTGTTGTCGTTGTCGTTGTTGTTGTCGTTGCCGTTGTTGTTGTTGTTGTTGTTTCGCTGAAGTGTTTTCAATTTAAGTTTAGCGAACAAAACGCCTTTTGATTTTTATTAGCTGAATAGCTCCACACGCCCAGCTCTTGTTGGGGGATTAGTCCCTGGCCAGGGGTTGGGCGCCCGTTCGAGTTAAGGGCTGCTCAAAAAAAATATTGCATTTCATTTTTGGGCAGTGGAGAGACTCAATGTTGGCTAACGTCCAACGGAAATTTATGGGCCTCAACCAGGGTTGTCGCCCTCGTAAATTATGCAAAATGATTTGAGGCCAAGTGACGGGGAGGGGAGGGAAGGGGAGGGGAAGGCAAGTGGAGGCTCGGACTCTGTCTCCACTTTGCAGCTGCTTCAATACTTTTTTAGTTCAGTTTTTAGTTATTTTTTGGCAGAGTTTCAGAGCCAACTAAATGAGAGTCACTTAAATAATTATCATTTCCCGAGGCAAAACGCTCGTCAAAAGCTCATTTGGAGCGTCTCGTCGTCGGGTGAACCGACGATCGACCAATTAGCCAACGAGACGAATGACGTCTGATGCTCAGCGGTTTATTAATTAGGGGAAAATCAGTGGAAATCGGACCAAACGCTGACGCAGACCCAGAAATGCGCATTAGTCGTTGATGTTGATGGCTCCGCGTGCTTCCAGTCTTGGTTTTGGGCATCTCTTGCCACCCTACAAAGGGGAGTTACTTACCAATGTCATCAAGCTGAGATTTATTAGAGAAAGACGTATCAAATTTAAAAGGAAACTTGTTTCTATTGCCCCTAGCGATAGATTATAGCTCATAAATCAATTAGAATAGTGATTTTCCAGCCAGTAAAACGTTTAAGAATATGATGCAAAGAAGAAGCAGTCACTAAAAAGTAAAAGAAACTAAACCAAACACGGTCCCTTTTGAAATAAAGCTCTTGTCCGAGAGCTAAGCTCAGATATAAAACGTTTACGAATATCCCACAAAGCAGAAAGAAATCGCGAGAGAGTTAAGTACTCAAGTACTCCCTCTCTCTCTCTCTTGTCAGTTATTTACGGAAGTTAAACAAGAAAGCTCTTTTTGGAGAGTGACTTAAGAAAGCTCAATGATCTCTCCTGGAAGAGAAATCTGCACAATCTGTAAGCGTATTTGGGCTTCGGTGTGTTGCCTCTCGTATGTCATGGGGCTATAACGTTCTGGAGGCATCAATCCAATTGAGTTACTTGCCTCCCATTCCCTGTTCCCCATTCCAACCCACTCCATGCCAGCTCCACTTCAGTTTACATCACTACACACAATTAATCTATGGTCTAGGTAGCTCCATAGAAATTATGGCAATTACCAGACGCGCTCGCGGTCGGCCGAGGCTAATGAGCAGTAGGAGATCAGCTCAATTCATTCATCACTGATGATCACTGATGATGATCAGTTCAGTTCAGCAGCCAGAATCAGGAATGGGAGTGGGAATCAGAGAATGAGGGACAAGGAACAGGGGAAGGGAAAGGAAAGAGGATTGAGGTAAGAGAATAGGTTTAGTTTTGGGCTCGAGTTTGAACTCGAACCGAAGCGTTTTCGGGGCGTGCCAATGGCGTTCTTATTAATTTGCTCAATTTCCACAAAACGAGAGAGAGAAAAGGAGAGAACGATAAGAAAAAAGAGGGAAAGGCCAAAGTCACAGGGAAAAATGAAACGAAAAACTTAATTAAAATGTCGTAAACGAAAATTGTATGTTTGTTGCGCTGTCGGATTGTCGATTGTTGTTGGTTGTTGTTGTTGTTGTTTTGTTGTGGTTGTTGTTGCACGGACAGGAGGCGATTAGCTCCCAAAATAATTAAGACATTTCACTTTGGACCTTCGGCCAAATGGAAAAATTGTTAATACAAATTGTTTGTTGCCCAATTTTCAGGCCGTACGATGTTTTTCCTCATCTATTGTTGTTGCTGCCGCTTGTTGCCGTTGTTGTTGTTGTTGCCGTTGCGGGGCCACGACCGAAAACAATAAAAATGACTAATGGCAGCTAATTTCCCGTCGTCAGAGCAAAAGTTAAAGTTAAACAGCCCAAGAAGGAGGAGATGGAGGAGGTGGAGAAGACGCACAACTGCAAGACGAAGAGGAGTTTTCACAATTTGGGCCACTTGCCCGTTTACCCAAATTATTTTGTAGGCGACTCAACACAAAGAATACAAAATAAAATAAAAATAACCACAAAAGTAGTTCGCTGACTTTGCGGGGGCGTTGCCTAATGGCCGTCACCTGAGTCGCAAGTGGGCAGAGCAATGCTCTTAACAACAGAAGCAAAGAGAGCGACCGATCATTGACTCTTCCTGTTTGCGTTCTTCCTACACCTGTCGTTGACATTTCATTAGCTGCTCTCAATTTAAATGCCTCACAACTCTCTCTCTCTCTTAAGTTAAGGGCAGTAAATACTGATCAGATGTCAAAGAGCAAATCATTACAAAGGGAACAAACGCTTAATCGTTATAAAAGAGTTGAAATCGCCTTGCAAATAAATTTGCTCTTCAGCTGCATCTCTTTGTTGTAGTTTTTGTTGTTATCTTAATGAACACATTTTGCACACTCTTACTCTTTCTCCCTCCCACTCTTGCGTTTTCCCTATGAACAGTTTGCTTGCTAAATTATTTGCACTAGGCCAAATAAAATAATTTGCAAAATTTAATTACGCACATATTCAAAATCAGCAGCAGCAGCAGCAGCAGCAGCAGCAGCAGCAACAACAACACAAAGAGCGACAAGAACAAATGTAACGGAAAATAGCAGGGCACACACAAACTCACTAAAAGAGAGCCGCAATATCAACTTTACAGCAACAACAAAAACAGCAACAAATGTCACAAATGGCGCCCAATGGCTGCTGCAGGCGTCGCAGCGACTGAGGCAGGCGAATTTTGTTGTTGTTGATTAAAAATTGATCAAAAAACATAACAACACACAAATTATGCATGTCTGTGCTGTTGTTGTTGCTGCTGTTTGTTGTTGTTGTGGCTGTGGTTGTTGGTGTGCGTGTCGCAGCGAATTGATTAAAAAGAGCAATGCGATTGAAATTTTATTGGTAAATTGAATAAAGTGCGCGCCAGGGCGCCAACAAAACTTGATTCTGTTTTTGTTTTTGCCTTTGCAGCTGTGTTTTGTTGTTGTTGTTGTTGTGGTCTGGTTTTTGCTTTTGATTTTGCCTTTGCTACTGTTGTTATTTTTGTGCTCTTTAAGCGTCGCGTCGCAGTCGACGCCGCTGCCAAAATGTTTGCTATAAATTAATGAGTCTGCACATATTGTGCTCTTTGCATGTGTGTGTGTATGTGTGTGTGTTGTGAGCTTGCTTTTCATTGGTTGTTGTTGCAGCAATCTGGAAATTGACTTTTGAGTGTTGTCTAAAGTCTGTGAACTGAGGGATAATTCAATTAGTGAATGCATTGCACATTCACATTCACATTCACATTCACATTCACATTCACATTCACATTATCAGTTCATGAATTGTGCAGTACTCATTTTATTTGTATTTACTAATGAGTTACTTACTTGCCGATTAATTAATTAATCTCTTAATCCAATTAATGGGAAATTTAAGCGAAAAATACTCAAAAGATAGAGCATTTTACTTATGTATGTATTTGTATGGGATTGATTGGGAGTGACAAGGGCGTAGACAGGGGTGGAAAAGGGGACCACAACGCCCCTTCTCCACACTAATTGTAACATAAAATTGGAAAATATTAATATTTAAAACACAGTATTTGGTCTGTACCTTTGAGGATCATACATACAAGATCATACATTAAAGAATAATTATTAAAATGCATTTTTTGTCGGAATATGTTTCTTGCACTGATAAGAAAAATCAAGAATGTTTGTATAAAATCGAAATCAAATCACCATTATCCAAAGAAAAGGTTCGATTTATGGAGATATTCGACTTATAGGGTTCCTTTTCTTAAGTTTATTATTTTTACTTTTTAGAGAGAAATTCGAGTTATAGAAGTTCAAGTTACGGAAGTTCAACAGTATTTATCTTTTTTAAATAAGACAGCTTTACAATTTACAAAAATCAAAAATTAATGATTATACAGACGAGATGTTTTCAATATTTCTTTTTAAAGACATTTTGAAAGAACTATCGTTTCTATTATTTTTTCCATCACTGTTACCGGGAACAATTTAGAATAATGAATATTTTAAATAATTATAATTTAAAAATAAATTAAGTTATTTTAAAAGCCCCTTTGGTGGTTATCAATTATAATTGATAGGCTTACCTTCGTTGGCCTCAGCTTGCAGCGCATTACGGGCTGTCTGCTCCAGTGCCTCCACCTCGACTTCCACTTCCTCCTCCTCCATCTCCGCCTGCTGTTTATCGTCATCCTCGTGCTCTTTGACCTCCTGCAGCTTCGACGCTGCCGCTGCCGCTGCAGTGCAGCGCTGCAGCAGCGCCATGTGACGCAGCATGTGGGCGGTGACGGAGGCAGGGGAGGCGGAGGAGGAGCCGCAGGCGCCAGGCCGATAATTGGAATTGTTATTGGAGCTGGAGCTGGAACTGGAGCTGCTAATCGCATTTAGGCCCAAAAACGGAGCCCAGCCGGCAGCGGCAGCGGCCGCATAAAGTTGCAGCGCGGATGCTGCATGAGAATGCGTGGGCGTATTCACTTGGCCCGGAGCCGTTAGCCCGGCCAACGCCATGTGGCCCATTAGAGGGGCTTGTGTGTGCGCCTGCGCAGCTGCCGCCAGCTGCTGGAGCAACTGATCCATTTTCGGGTGTCAGCGGGTTGACTGTCGACTGTTGGGGGCGCAACTGTTGCATCACACGGTAAAACAACAACAAAATATATGAAGAAGAAGAAGAAGACGGAGACGGAGACAAGGATGTGGCAGACACTTTGGAGACTCGCTCCTAGATTTCGATACCGCGGCGTTGCCAACGCTGGCAATTGGCGACCCACTGTGCGGCGGCCGCGGCGGCGACAAACAAATTGATTCGAATTAAAATTACACTCAAAGCTCCGTGCGCTGATTTACGCGAAGAGCGAGAGCGAGCAGCTGAGGCGAGCGAGAGCGAGAGCGCGAACGAAACAAAGCGGCGAGCCAGTGAGCCAGAGCGAGAGCGCGAGAGAGAGAGAGAGAGAGCGAGTGCGAGTGTGAGAAGAGGCGCGACGAAGCTTCAAAGTTGACGTCTAAATGAAAATGGCAAAGCGACCGCAGACGACGTTGACAACAAAACGGCGACGATGCATGTGTGTGTGTGTGTGTGTGTGTGTGTGTGTATTTGCTTAAATTGCATGTGTGTGCGTGTGTATGACAACAACAATGACGATGGCAGAAATTGTCGCAGCATTGCGTTGGTATTGGTGGGTTTGTGTCCCTGCTAAAAAGTGAGATGGCTAGCGACACCTGCAAAACAGCAGCAGCAGCAGCAGCAGCGGCAGCGGCAGCAATAATAATAATAGCAACAACAATCATAAGCGATTTCAACACTTGCGGCCAAGCTGTTGTTATTGCATTTGCTGAAGCTGGTCGCATGCGCGAGCGACTGCAAGCAAAAATCATTAACGTTCAAATTTATGTGCGACAAAGCGAGAAATAACAAAACGACAAACGCAGCAAGCAGCAAGCAGCGCTGCCAGCGTCGTCGTCGCGACGCGACGCGTCGTCGTGGTCGTTGCAATAAAAAGAAAAATGGTTTCACTTAACACAAACACGCCAAGGCGCTGTGCTCCCGCTCTCAACTGCAGCCCACCACACTCTCTCACACTCTTGCACACACACACACACACACACACACACACACACACACACACACTCACTCACACTCACTAATAATGGTATTTTTCTGCCTCAGTGCGCGCATGCTAAAGAGAGCGCGCAAGTGCGAGCGAGTGAGCGCAACAACAAAAATAGCCAGAGCGTGAGAACGAGAGCAAGAGTGCGAGTGCCAGAGCGAGCGAGGCGCAACAGTCGACGACGACGACAACGGCAACGTCGTGAAAATGAAATGAAAAACGTTAAAAAAATTGATTTAAAGTGAATTTGTGTGCGCTGTGTATGTGTGCGTGTGTATGCATGTAGTCTGCTGCTGCGTGTGTGTGTGTTCGTAAATGGCTTTGTGCACTCGGTGAGAGCGGCAGCGCATGGCAATGATAATGTGTGCAAGCGAGACAGCGCTACAAGCACAGGCGTGGCCTAAGAAATAGTGGGAAATTTCTGTTGCCTCTTGATTATGGCCAATTTAAGCAGCGCCGCGCCGCGGCAGCTGGCAGCGCTGCCCAACTGTAAAAGCTCCTCTGCCGCCTGGCACTGGCAGTGGAAACTGACATTTTATTGATTGTTTTATGCGATTATAATGTAATAATGTCTTAAATATGCAGTGGCCGGGGGCCCAGAGCCAAAGCCTCTGCTCTTCCCAAAATGCCGCTGCTGCTGCTCTATTGCTGCTGCGTTGGGTCCCTGCGCATTGCGCAGCTGCGACTTTTGCGTCTTTTAAATGAATTATGCACACACACACAGACACACACACACACACACACACACACACACACACACACACACACAGGTGGGGGAGTGAGTGAAAATTGCCGCCCTCGCTGACCATTTGCTGGGCTGCAGCTGCTTCGTTTGCGTCTCCAGCTCCTTTCAGTCTTGTGATTGGCAAAAAAGGCAAATACCATTCACATTTCAGTCTGCACTCTTCATTTAATTTTGCTTCTTCTTTATGCTGCTCTTTCGGCTTGTTTGCTTTTTTATCGGCACGCAAAAATCTATAAACGGGCAGCGGTCGCCGCACTCAACTCAATTCAATTAATTTTCACTTGATTTTTCCACACACAAACAAATTTTCATTTAATTTGCTGCGGGGCGTTTTTCTCTCGACTCCTGCCCAACCTTTTCTCTTCCTTCTCTCCCAGTTGCTGTTTTTGTTCTTTTCTTTCGCTTATCGGACGCCATTTTCTTGCGCTAGATTTTCTATTAGGTTTCTTGCCAGCCCTGGGTCAAAACTTTCTGGCAACCCTCAGTCCCCTAGCACTGTTGCCATTTGGATAGAAATCTTTTGTGAAAGTTGCGTTCTCTCTCATTATGTACACATGTATGTATGTATGTATATCTTATTATTATTTATAATACGAATAGAACATACATATTTACGTATTATCATTATTAGGTTGTTTATTGTTTTTCATTTGTTTGGGGCTTTATGATTAAATTTGCATTTGCATTTTCTCTTATTCGCATTTTCCACACGTGCACGTAATCAAATGATAAGCGTAATTAAAAATAAATCAAAAATATGTATCTGAACATATTCATTTTATTATAAATTATTTTTCTCTGCTGAAAAAATTAAAAGAAACGGTATTTTTTTGAATAAAATACATACAGGACTGTCATAACTCAAAGAAGATTTTTAATGTTTAAAGTCTTTCGATGCTCACATGAAAAGTATACAAGTTATTTGTATACAATAGACATCAGAATATTAAGAATATATCTGCATAATTACTTCAAAAATCATTTTAATCTTTTAGTAAATAAAACCCAAGATAATCAGAAAACATTCAAAGAATATACAAATAATTTATAGGTAGTTTGAGTTTGAAAGATGCAAAATTATAGATATTTACAGTTCTTCAAAAACTCAAAACAGATTAATAACTTCAAAGATTTTTGGAAATTCAAAATTTCGAAAATTATCCTTTAAGTGTATCTATACATATTTATCTCTTATATCTTTGTTATAGAATAGTAACTTAAAGTAAAATATTTATAGAAAAATTGAGCATTTAAAAACATTCTCACATTAAAAAATAATTTTCAAATCATCATCCTGAGTTATCTGTTCAATAGTTTAAAAATGGAAATCGGCGAACAATTGAGAAAATCTCAAATTTTATTTTGTACTTTAGAATATTTAACCCAGGCTCGAATCAAAACGGATACAGGGATTCCTGAAAACTGTCCGCAAACGGAATCAGAATCCTATTCGAATCTCCGTACTATCTCAAAAACTTTGGAGGTTTCAAAAGATCTTTCTTGACCATCGAATCTATCTTCCTAATCTGGGACATATAGAACTTGTATATATCTATTGAATAAGAATTAAGACTAGCTTGATTAGTTTTCAGCCATAATCGAATTATAATGGAAAGCACTATGATATTTAAATTGTTAATATTGTTCAAGTTCAAAGAGTCGATTTCCATTCTGATTTCGATGGGAGTTGGCGTCATTTGTTCTCATTCAGTGGATTTATTTTGGCTTTGAGTTTATCAAATTGCCGCAATCACAAATCAATTATTATTAAAAGCTCATTAAAAACAATAAAAATGGCATTAAAATAAAAGCGCAACGACAATAAAAACAACAAGCGAAAAACTAAATGAAATGAAAAAAAAAAAGGTTCTTAATCATTTTACATTCGAATCAAATTGCGAGTGCCTCTTGCGTTGCGCTTATCAACGGATGGATGGATCCATATCAAGCCCCTTCCCCCTCCCCTTTATTCCGAACTCCCTAGTTCACCCCACCTGCTGCCCCCCACCTCGTATCGCTTCTGACTGTGATTTTTATTACACTTTATTATTATTTACCTACTGTCGACTAATTTGTTTTTAATTTGTGCTGATAAAATTGATGAATAAATAAAACGAACGTCGAGCAAATAATGAAATTAATAATTGACTATATCGCGGCGGAGGGGCGTGGTCGGGGGCACGTGGGCGTATGCTGATGAATAAACTAAAGCCCCGAAAATACAAAACAACTAAACGATAAACATGCCACAATAATAATTACAATAACAAATAACAAATAATGCCAGCAAATAATGACATTATTTGCTCCCCGATTGATTTGTCAAATCAGAATTATTCGATTCGAATTGGAACGCTCTACGATATGACCCCAGTTGAGGGGTGGGGCTGGGGGTGAAAGGGTGGAGACTTGGGGCAGTAATGGGTTGGAAATTATATACGCAAGTGGGGCTTATCCGACCGCAACGAGGCGCTACTTTTGAAAATACTTATGCAAGTAAGAGTTCACATAAGAATGCTGTATTCATTAGTAATTTCATTATATAATACTGAAACCGTAACCGATAAAAAAAAATTTTTTTTGACCTAAACCTTAAAACCGAAACTCTGTAAACCGAAATAGCCAATTAGTAACCATTTCATTTCCAAAAAAAAAATTATTATTTTTCATTTTTAATTTTAATTATTTTATGTTTAATTTGGAATTTTTATTTCTGATATTTATGATCGAATTTTCATAGCACTGAAAAAGCGCAAAAAAAAGCGTAACTGAAACCGATATTTGTTTTGGTTTTAATCCCCGTTTATTAGCAACATTTTAAGTTTGAAATAGAAATCTATACCTTAAGTAGGTAAATAAATGTATATTGTAGCTATCAGGGATTAAAACCCTCACCAAAACCGTAACGTAAAAAATTTTCATTTAACCGAAACCTTAAAACCGAAACTCTGTAAACCGAAATAACCGTTTAGTAACCGTTTCATTTGTATTTCAAATTTGATTTTCCTATTTTTCATTTTTGATTTTGATTTTAACTTTCTTATGTTTAATTTTGAATTTTTATTTGTGATATTCATTATCGAATTTTCATAGCACTGAATAAGCGCAAATAAGATACATTTGTTAAATGGAATATTAATATTGTTAAAATGTAATTAAACTGAAGAATATGTGAAATAAATGTCTGAATAAAACATTAAAAAATAATGACTATTGTTATTATTAATTATATTTTTGCAAAGACATTTGACATGGAACCGAAACCATACCGGTATTTCGAAACCGAAACATACAAAAACCGGTTCACCATTACGAAACCTTTATTCAAAGATTTTGCGTAACCGACAACCGAAATCCGAAATGCGAACATAACAGAAACCATAACTGAAACCGAAATTTGTTTCGGTTTTAATCCCTGGTAGCTACATATATATAAACAGTAATTTTAATGATATAACGCGACTGAGAAATACGTTCTAAAGACTTCTGATATGTTGGATTTTCGTAATACAACTACAAAATAATTAATTCTAGTACAGTTTCTTATTTAGCAAACATTGAAATATTCATTTTTTTTGTCTTAATTAAGCAATTTAGTCCTGAATACATACTTATCAAATGCAAAACTTAACTTAAATCAAAATACTATTTAAAACTTAACTGAATTCTCTTATTTGGAATTAAGAACAAATTAAAAGAAGTGGAAGCTTTACGAAATATAAAAATATATATGATAAAATAACTCTATTCGCAGTACTCCTATAGTAGTATTCAAATGCCCTCATCAAATCATTGTAGCGCACATGAACTACTTCCAAATAATGAAATAATGAAACAATGCGTGTGTTTGCTATCATACGAGTAGAATGTCTGAATGTCTGGAATGGGGATTGTGCTTTATAGTATGTGGGGAAGGGAACATAATGACTTTATTAGCTAAGCACAACTCATAAATGTGACAATGAGAGACAGGAGACAGCAGACAGAGAAAGAAGAGAGTTGGGGAGAGGAGGGGAGAGTTAGAGAAGGACAGACAACAGACATGTCTGTTAGTCAATGGGAGATTTGTTTTAGCCAACTTCAAAAATAAAAAACCAAAAACCAAAAAGTCATCTGGCAATCAATGCACTGCATTCAGGTGTGTGTGTGTGTGTGTGAGAGTGGGAGGGAGAGGGGGGACGAGACAGACATAGACGAGGGGTTGGCACATTTGTTGATTTGTTTTAGGCGATAAGCACTTAAATTAAGTCTTAATTCCTAATGCCTCTTGTTGCACACGTGTCGCTGCTGCCACAAAGTGTGAGGCGGACACCAGAGAAGGGCTGTAACGGGGATGGTGAGAGAGGGGGGGGGGGGTGATAGAGAGCAAAGGTGACGGTGTCGCCCTGTGAAATGGACATTTAATTATTTGCTGTGATTAAACACACACACATAGAGTGAGAGTGAGTGTCTCCCTTTCTCTCTCTCTCTCCCTCTTTCTCTCAGTGTGTGTCACGCGACGTGTGTCAATTCTCGAGAAGCAGGAGTAGGAGGAGGCAAAAAGAGATTGCAGTGCGGATTGCCGCTCTGCCAGCTTCATATTCCAATTATTTATCTTATCAGCGTATCTAACAGTTTTGATTTTCATGTTGCCGTTGCCACAAATAGTCGAACACACGCCCCCGGATCAAGTCCAAAAACCTCAAACCCCTTGCCGAACCACTCCTCGAACCCATCCGCCAACCCCTCCCATTGCCAATCCCTTGTTGCATTGCTTTTGACAGTTGACAGTTGCATCAGCGAGCATCGCGTGGAGAATCCAGAGAGGATAAATATATATGTGTATATATATATATATGTTTATATGTAGCACCAGGAGCTGGTATCTTGTTGCCTCTAATTTAGTATCTATGAGATACATATGTATCTTTCCAACTGTAACTCATTGTATTATGAAAATATTTATCTTTCCCAGCTGCGAAATTTGATCAACTCCACGCCTTGTCTCCCTTGCCTCCCTTTCCTCCCTGTCTGTCTGTCTGTCTGTCTGTCTGTCTGTCTGTCTGTCTATCTGTCTGAAGTGCAAAGTGTGTTAAAGTGGTGTGTGTGGTGTGTGTGTGTGTGTTGTGCACAACGCTTGTCAAATTAATGAGATTTAGAGTTTTGATTTCTGATCGATCGACTGCGATAAGAAATGCGACCACAAAACGGGTCTAAGTAGATGATTAAAGCGAAGGAACAAAAAGAAAAGCGGAAAACAAAAGCCAAACCTGAAACTAAGCTGAGGGAAGATGCGAGACTTGAAAGATACATCTGAGGTGTAGGAAGAATCAAAGCAGGAAAATTAATAACTGCGCCAATAAATTGAACCCTAATGGAAGATACTTTAGAGTTGAGATACTTGTATTTAATTGCAAAGGCTAATCGGATAACCATTTTTAAAGATCATGAAATCAGCTTAGGACATTAACAGAAGTGGCGCCACCTCGAGTTTTGTTTTTTGTTTTATTTACTATTTATTATTTTGTCAAAAATCACTGCGGACGGCAGTCCGCGCTAGTGACGAAAGCAGCACGAAGGGTGCGAAGGCGACTAGCATATATACACAGGAAGAATGGAAGATTTGCTATGACTGTCCGATCAGGTCGAGTTATATACCGATCGAAAGGTATCAACCTAACTTACAAATGTGCATACTAAGACTTTTGAAAACTCACCTGGTTCGTGAGATAAACAGGTGTAAGTGGGAGGGGAAAAATTTAAATTATTGGAGCTAATGGAGCCGTTGGAGCCTTTTTGAATTTTTTAGAATTCTCATCAAAAATACGCGTCGAATGACACCTCGATCATCAAAATCGGACAACTGGTTCAAAAAATAATTAATTTTGATATTTTTAGGGGCCTTCCGAAAATGAGATGAAAAGTCAGTCTGTTTGTTTGTCTGTTTGTTTGTTTGTTTGTTTGTTTGTTTGGATCAAATCGTTGATTTAGCTGAAAAGTTTGAATGAGGACTTGTTCCCGATCAAAAATCTAGAAACGTTTGTTCTACGACTTTTTCAAAAAAAAGCTAGTTTAGCGGGAAATCGCTAAAAACCGCTAAAATTAACCCTTATAGCAGTCAAACGATAAAAGCTACAGATGCGATCTATATATCGTTGAAAAGGTATTTCGAAGGGCTTTTTGCACTGCTTGCAGCGTAATGCGGAAATTACCTGTTAGCTGAATACATACATTTTACTTAGAATGGGAATAGGATAGCAGCAGCAAAGTGTCATAGCACCCAGAGTTTAAGAGTGCGATAGCTTTTGCGCTGGGCATGTGTGTTTGTAAAGGGGACCAGTGTTGCCAGACAATTTGCTTTAGCTTGTACAAACAATAATCAAAGTTGACAAAGCTATACTGTCAAAAAATATTGCAATTTCAAAATTTCTGAGGTCTTATTCAAAAATTTCTGATATCCCACAAAAAAAACCTCTTTACGAGGTAAAAGTCTAGTGACGAAAACATTTTCATGCCCCAAAATTTCTTATATCCAATTTTGTGACGAATAATATTAAGTTTTACATATAAATTATTTTAAGCAAAATTTTTGCATTCGGCACTGCGCAAAACAGTGAGTTTTATTTGGTATGAAGAATTGAGACATTTTGGCGCAATGTGCCGAGTGCCAAAATTTTGCTTAAAATAATTTATATGTCAAACTTAATATTATTCGTCACAAAATTGGATATCAGAAATTTTGGGGCATGAAAATGTTTTCGTCACTAGACTTTTACCTCGTAAAGAGGTTTTTTTGGGGATATCAATTAAGTTAAAACTGAAAACTAGAAATATTCAGGCCTGTTCCGGTTTTCACTTTCGGTGAGATTTTGCGGAAGTGAATTTCTTTAACCCACTCTAATATCATTTCGGCGAAGCTCTACGGATTTATTTCACTTTGAGCTGATGAGCTTAAGTCCGATAAAGTGAAAAACGAGAATTTTTAAATACTTAGCCTAAATGGATAGTAAATAAATGCATTTCACTAAATGCTATAAAATAAATAGTGAAAACCGGAACAGGCCTGATAATTTTAAATTGTTAGTTACAAAGTAATTTTTATTTGAGTCGAAATGAATAGGATAGTAATATTAAGAAATAATATTCTCAAAATTACAATTAAACCATATCAGTATAGATAGGGATATATGTATATTGATGTACAACATATTTATAAAGACTAGAGAATTCTAAAAACACAACCTGATGATGCAACTGTTGAGTTGCCCCTAATGACCCAGAGGTAATTACTGGATGAACCCGCTGAAAGCCACTTGAAAGCCGTTCAGGTGAGCCCCATTCACTTGGCTCACCTCCCCTCGTAGAATACACATTAGGGGTGAAATGGGGGTGTGTGTGTGTGTGTGTAACTTGTAAATATTCAAATGCATATGTTAAATAGATGACCTTTTATTGTATTGTAAGCAAAAAGACAATCATAAGAAAAGTGTAAAAATTGCCACATAGTCGAGACCCGTTGCTACCTACGAGACAAGTTATAGTAGGGGTGCGGATAGGGGTGGGGGTAGGGGTGGAGGGTTGCCAGCAACTCAAATTGACTTCTAAAAGCAGCAAAATCAGCAAAAAATTTGCATTTCAATAAACGATTATCGTAACTTTGCGTACGGTTTTTGGTTACGGTTTACGCTTTACGCTTTACGGCACTTTTTGTTGCCCTTCTCTTCCCAACCCCATATTGGGGTTAGGGGTCGCCATTTTGTGTGTGTTAGGGATCACAAAAAGGTTGCTATAGGCAGGAAAAATTGGTTAGGTTCGTTTGCTGACGAGGGTGCTCCAAGAGAGAGTAGGGGAGGGGAGGGGAGGGGGTTGCTTAGAGGGAAGGGGGGGCGTCGGTTTACGACAGTCAACGGGCAAATTGTCGTTGTAAAAGTCAAATGTGGAAAATTTATTTTATATTTTTAGCTTTTAAATTAAATAAAGTTTTTGTCGCCGTCGTTTTATTTGCATTGGCATTTTGTCACCTTTGACCTCCCTGCCCCCCCCTTTGCCCCTGCAAATAAAGCTGCTCCCAATTTCCACTCACGTTCTAAAACATCGCTCTAACTTCCTCCCTCTCTTTCTTGCGCTCTCTTTCTATATGTGTATTTATTGTTTAGGCTTTTTACGGGTTTCAACTTCTGAGGGGGGTGTTGCTTGAGGGGGGTGGGGGCCTTCAGGATGGCATCACCACAAATCACAGCTCACGTACGAAGCTTAAATATTGGCGCTCGTTTCATGTCCGTGTCCGGCAAAGCAGAAAAATAACAACAATAATAATAACAGCAAGAGAAATGCCAAAAGAAACACTCTGTGTGTGTGTCTGTGACAGAGATAGATATAAAGAGCGAGAGAGAGCGAAAGAGAGAGAGAGAGTGACAGAGAGAACAAGAGAAATGGCAAACTGTAACCCGTCCCGTCCAAAACTGTCCATTCTGCATGCAAACGCAATTTGATAACGAGCGAATGTATTAATATCATTGAGCTCCATTATTTCACTACCAATTCCCCCTCTGTGCCCTCTCTCCCCTCTCTCCCCTCTTGCCCCTATTCACATTTGAACTCCCCAAAATCCCGAACAAAAAATGATGTTCGTTTTCATTTTGCCAGCGCAACAAAACAACTGAGAAATGATGCTCCGAAAAGGACGAGTCGCTGTCAGAATGCGCTAAAGTCGGCATTATAGTTAATATGATTTACGGAATGCAAGCTATAAATATGTACGTAAATAAATATATAGTAAAAACAAAAGAAGAGTTTAGAGGCTGAATCAAAGTACTCAGTAAAAGTCAGTTCAGTCTATTTTAAATTATTCTCAAATATTTTTCGATGATTTAACAATTTGAATGCCAAATCAGTTTATTTATACTTAAAAAATTCATGTGAAAATCTAAAATTTTAAGCTGGATTTCTTATATTATTAATTTTAGCAAGTTTTGTTCAACAAGATTGACATATTAAGTGATTTAATTCTGTTAGAAGTTGTTAATTCTGTCTACATCGGTTAGTTCGCTTCATCGGGTGCTCACTGTATCCAGACTCGACGGCATATATAATTTATTACTCATATACTTTTGAATGAAGTAAATAGTATATAATATGTATAGAAATTATGATCGTGTATTCTTTCATTCTGCATATAAGGACATAAGTAAAGTATGAAGTGCTTTTTTCTTCTTCTCTGTCTGATAATAGTACCATAACTACTCTCTCTCTCTCTCTCTCTCTCTCTCTCTCTCTGTGCTTCTATTTCATTCAATCTATCTTCATCTCACTTCTTATTTTAATGCTCTTTGTTATTTTCTGTAAAAACAACGCTAGATTAGGCTAGCAATTTGGTTAGCAATTCGACAAAAGCAGAAAACGTTTACGAATGCAGAGCACAAAGAGTAAACGCAATAACAAACGGTAGGTAGAGATGCTCTGTCCAAATCTTACATACATATTCATACATATCTTTAGATATTCCGAATCAATATTGAAAATAAAATTTGCCATCGACAAGTTGACAATGTGTCAGTTTTATTTGAATTTTGGCATTTTTTCGACATCGTATTCGATTCGAATTCAACTGTCAACTCTGAGTGCGAGCATTGAGAATGCTGCAAGCAGCTGGCGACAGATAACTTGCACCACATGGAATCCAAAAGGGAGTGTGTGGCATGTCTTCAATTGCAGCCACGTTGCAAACACGTCACAAATTTTCAAGAACGCTGCAATTTTGCACAGTCAAAAATATATCGAAGGAGGAGGCATGGGCATGGGGAGGGGAAGGGGCATGGGGCAGGAGGGTGTGGCGCGGCCTGCATAACTGGCTGGGAGTTGGCAGTTTTGCGGTGCTTATCGGCGCCCGTGTGCAACATATTGCCACCATTCGTTGCCACCATTCGTTGCCACCATTCGTTGCCACCATTCGTTGCCACAATTCCGTTGCCCCACGTTGCATTGCCAATTCTGACTGATGGCCAATAAATTTTTACAGTCATGCACTGGACATGGACATGGACGTGCCAGACAGACGGTTGCGTAGGGAGGGGGTGGGATAGCTGTTACACTGGAAAAAATTATTCTAAAACTCAAGTTTAAAGTGCTTGATTTTAGGATGTATTTTTTAAGATCGTACAGTCGAACTTCCCTAACCATTATCCAAGAAAAAAGTTTGAGTAAGGGAGACTTCGAGTTAGGGAATTTTTTTTTACATTTTTTTAAAGAAACAACAATTTCATTCATTCATAAATACCTTTCAAATTGCAAACTTTTCTTGTTCAAGACCTTTCGATATTCTCAAAAATTGGTTTCTTTGTTCTGTTGCTGTATCCAAAAGAAGTTCACGATTCAAATGACATCATAATTAATTTTCCATTTTTTAATATAATAAAAACTGTTTTCGATGAGATACCATATTTTTCAGACACTTCAATTTTTTTGGTCCAGTTTCGAATTTCTTAGCAAAGAGGCTTAAATATTTTTAAAGCGATACAAATTTTAATACACGTTTTGGTGCCATGGTAAATAATCTGATGCACTGACAAAGAAGTGCATTACCAACATCTTTCCTAGAGCAATTTCACAAGCCAACATAATTGTTGATGCAATATTCTATCATATTACATCGACATATGCTAATGTAGATCAATATTACATATCCAAACGAGCCGGTAACAAAAGCATAAAATAGACGCGAAAAAACCTTCAAACTATTTTGAGGATTTTCCCGAAAAATTCGACTTATGGAGAAATTCGACTTATGGAAGTTCGAGTTAGGGAAGGCTTTTTGTATGAAATTTGCTCAGTAAACGCTATTGCCACTCGATTTTGTTCGAGTCAGAGAAAATTCGAGTTAGGGAAGTTCGACTGTACTCAGGATATTATTGTTAAATGAACACAATTTGCGTATTTGGTATTGATTTCAACCCGAATTTTGTTTTCTGTGTAGTTGATAGAGAGAGGGGTAGAGAGAGGGGTGGGGAAAGGGGTGCATGTCGATTTCTTTATGTGCCCGCGTGGCCTGAGCCTGCTTATTAAATAAATCACACAAAAAACAAGGCAGATAGAGTGGAGGCTGGGGCTGGGGCGGGGGCAGAAGGTCAACATGGTGGACCACTTGTCATTGGCAGCGCCGGGCGCAGCGCTCCATAAATTCATGTGCCCAATTATCTCATTTGTCTACGCATAACGGAAATGTGAGACAACCACTGATAGGATGAGAGGCAAACCAACAAAAAAAGCAAATCCACAGCGATCCTCACAGACATTTCATTTCATTCAGTTGGCATTTCAATTTTTCAGTTGCAGCGAGGTTAGAGTTCAATTCACAGCACAACAGCAACAACAAAGTAGCGCTTGTTTCCAGCTCCATTTCCAATTCCATTTCCATTTCCAATTCCAATTCCATCTTCAATTCCAGTTTCAGCTTCTGCTTTGCCCCTGGGCCCCGCATTGTTATCAGCATCGTTGTCTTATCAACGCAACTGCCAACAAAGCATAAAATATACTCCACAGGATTTATACTCGAAGGGGCGGTGAATAAGGGGAGGGGGGGGGGTAAGGTCACTGCGGGGGCGACCCAAACAGCATTTCGATTCTCAGCCGCAGCCTCAACTCTCGGCTTGCCACTTGTCTGCCCTCCCCTCCCCTCCTCACCCCGTCTTCCTCATCACCCACTGGGCTTTCTGACAAGCGGCTGCCTTCAATAATAATTTGGCCGTGACTAATTGGATTTATTGGAATCGAATTTATTATGTTATGCTTATTTAATATTAAATTTATGCGCTGTTTATTTTTGACTTCAACCAAGCGACTCGTCAGCAAGGGCAGGGAAGGGGGGAATGGGAATGGGAATGGGAATGGTGAAATCGTAGCTATAAACTATTAGCTAATCATTCTGGATCCAACAATTATTTGTCATATACACAGAACGAACAGAGAAATCGTTGAGAATCCAGCTCAGAAATCATTCAAGAATATTCCTTGGATAGATTCAAGTTGTCAAGATTGATAAACGAGCAGAATATTATTTTCAATAAGAAAGAAGTCATTTGTTTTGATATTTGCTTAATAATATGTCTACACTGGAATATAGAGTACGACATTTAATTCAAGGAAATACATATACCAATTTATATATGCGACTATAAATTCTATACTTAACTAGAACCTGTTTTCCACATACTCTCATATCCATTTCTGTTCTTTTTATGGTTTTATTATTTTCTAGTATTTTCATGTACTTTTATTTGATTGCTTTTTGACGGAGTATCGAAATAATAATATTGCAAAGTTTCATCATTGTCTGACCTCTTATTTTATTACGCATTAAAATTTTGTTTCTGATACAATATATTTTTTCCAACACTGTCCAGTTTTTCAATACTTAATTCTGACACTTTTTCAAAAACTTTAAACTTCCATATTTTTTTATTTCAATCGATTGCCTTGCGGAATGTTAATGGTTTGTCTTATGCAGGGACCGCAAATAAGAGTTATGAGAAACTGGATCAACTTTTACTTTCAATTTTTATATAAAAATTTTAGAATAAAAGTAATTTTTTAATTTTTATTATAAAACGTTGCTCCGACTCTCCTTAGCTATGACTTTGTATATATGTACATGTCACTATTGGAAATACGCCTTTCAATTCAAAAAACATTTACTGTCAATTCTTATTTTTCAACTTTTATAATAAAAATCGAAGAATAATTATTATTTTCAACTTTTATAATAAAAATTGAAAAAATGATTTTTTTTTCAATTTTTATAACAAAAATTGAAAAATAACTTTTATTTTCAATTGCTAAAATAAAAATAATAAATTATAATTTTTAAATAAAAATTGAAATTTAAATGTTATTTTATAATGTTTTTATTTAGATCGAAAAATAAGAGTTTTCATTGAATTTTTCGGATAATTATCAACAAATAACTATTGTTTAATAATTTATATTTTAAAAATTATAATCGTTACGTTCCCTGGTCTTATGGTTTCACCTATAATTTAATTCAACATCAAAATTGTATTCTTTTATAAAATTTAATTATTTTCCAACACTGTCCATTTTTTTCATAATTAAGTTTAATTTTTTTTCATTCTCCATCACCAACTCATAATATTGTTAAATGCCCCTTGGTCACTTATGATATTTTGAAAAGTGAAATAAATATAAATTTGTAATAATAAATATTTAAATAATACTACTTATTATTAGACGTCCGAGTCAGTGTTATTATAAGCATTATAATTCTCGCAACTGTATGCAATCTCTGAACGTTTAATCATGCTCTCAAAATGATGATCTATTAGTTCATTTTGATATGATAAAGTTGCCTTTTAGGGCCTAATACTATTGCCCCTTCCTCTCATTTCTGCTGCCTACGTGCGACTCCAACAATGACAGTTCGCCCCTCAACTCCAATTCCTCCCTCTCTCCCTCTCTCTCTCTCTTTCTCTCACTCTGCCTCCAATTGGAAAGGAGACTTGATGGCAAACACCTGCCAGTGTTGGTCAGGGGTATTTGCGAGTGTCTGCATCAGCTTGTGCTCCAGTTACAGTTACAGTTACTGTTGCCAGGTCTATTTCTGGCTGGCCAACAAGGAAATGGCAAATGGGAAAGTCGGAAAATGGGAAAATGGGCCAAGGAGCAGGCTCTGAGGCGCCGCTAATGACCCTAATAAACAGTTTTGTGGGCGCTACGCATACTAATGAGCATCCGGGCTAGCGGCTGTTACACCAGTAACAACACCAGCAACAACAACAGCAACGACAACAACAACAACAACAATGCAAAATGTGCTACAAAGTGCAGGACGTCAACACCTTGCACAGTTCTCTACTCCTCTTCCTCTGTCTCTCTCTCCCGTCCTTTGACTGTCTGCTCTTTTCTAAGCCTGAGTCTGTGGGTACACAGAAAAAAATTCGGAACTGGGATCAAAATAAATCCCAAGCGTTGTCAAAAGTTCCGTAATTTCAGAATTTCTTAAATCGATTTTTCAGCTCCCCTTTCGCAAATATTTTAAAAGTTTTACGCTTTGTTGACTATTTGAATGCTGAGTTCTCAACATTTTATCCGCATGTTTAAATGATTTTTCTCTCAGTGTGTAAC
The DNA here is from genome assembly GCA_037043405.1 of Drosophila subquinaria. Taxonomy (NCBI): domain Eukaryota; kingdom Metazoa; phylum Arthropoda; class Insecta; order Diptera; family Drosophilidae; genus Drosophila; species Drosophila subquinaria. The sequence continues at coordinate 1,346,634 of JBAMBL010002225.1, read as the reverse complement.
TTCTCTTTCCCATCTTTGCTCTCCTCCTCTCCTCCTCTCCTGTTCCCTCTTCACATAATGAGCAATCCATCTGCACAACACCCGCACGTAGTTTAGTGAAATTTGTTGATTTACATGATTCAAACTGCGCCACCCCCGTCCCCCTCCCTCTCTATCGCTCGCCCTCCCTTACCCCTGCCATCCCTCGTGCCCTGTACAGGGAGGAGTTCAGCATGTGTGTGTCGTCCTCGTCCTCGTCCTCGCAGCTTAATAAATTGTTTGCCATTAATAACAATAAAAATAGATAATCTCCGTATAACAAATTAATGATGTGCGCACCAAACAGAGAAATGCAATGACTGCGAGACAGACAGAGAGGGCAACAGAGCGAGAGCGAGAGGGAGAGGGAGAGGGAGAGAAGAAAAGGAAGCTAGCTAGAGCAGAAGCAAATAGGGAGGAGAAATGTGTCAAGAAATATGAAAAACTTCACTTGTTTTTTACACTCTGCAGCAAAATGCTGAATTGAAATGAAACATTAAGTTCGATACAACGAGTGGTTACTGTAACCTATCACACTTATGGTGTAAGATTAAGCAAATGTAAACATTATACTTGAAAAAGGTATACGAAAAAAATAATGAATAATAAAAATAGAATCTTGAAATTAGAAGAAAATATTTTTGCAAGTAATTTACATTTTGAGACTTAAGAAAACAATATTCAAGTTACCTTAAAACGATTAGGGATTTGTAAAACAGCGAATAAGTGTCACTAATCTTTAAATGCGCTTAGTAGCTTTCACACGAGTAAAAAACATTATAATCTTAGAGCAAAAATCATAATATAATTACTAAAATTCACCTTATATATCAGCTAAAACTTGAAAAGTATGACTAATCATTTTTTGAATTTTCAAAAATGTCAAATCTTAAAAATGGTTGATGTAAATTGATTAAATCTTGAAAACAATTAAAGCTTTCGTATTATTGGAAAAACAATAGAAATAAAAATCAAAACAATTTTTAAGCTTAATCTTGAAACAAGTAATACTATCGTTTTTCTAAAACAAAACCTTCTTACAATTTTAACAAAATATTTGAAAGCAAGAACTATTTTTTTTTTGGTAACAAATTTTGAATATTATTTAACAGGCTTTCTGTTACCTTTGGGGCCACTTAATCTAGCTTTAAATTTGGGAAAAAACCAACGGAATAGGTCACATGGACGTTAAAATGATTGGAAACTTATAACTAAAATATTCATATTAAATTTACAGGAACTATTAAGAACTTAGCATTGTCCTTGCTTCGAAAATAAATAAAAAATAGGAAAATAAGTAAATTAGTAAATTAAATAAGTTTTGTCTTACCAAACACTGACCAAATTTTTTGTTACGCAGTGTTGTTGGACTAACGGAACTTGTTGGTGGTTGCACCAAGTCAAAAGTCGCCAAGGCAAGGTGTCTGCGCCGTGTTGCAAGTACTTGTATGAACGTGCCACTTGCCACAGGAACAACTCCCCCGGGGGCCATGTAGTTGAGTACGGATTTGAAGTAAATTAAAAGTCACTCACACCAAGCGGAATCAACGAGGGGTCGAGGGTTGTCTCCCCTCCCTCCTTCTCTTTCTCACTCTCTCTCCTCTCTCTCTCTCTCTCTCTCTCTCTCTCTCTCTCTCTTTCACCCTTGGCCTGTCCACACGTCCCTGTCATCCTGTTGTGTCCTGGCCACGCACTTGAGTTCATTATTATGATATTTGGTGTCAGCGCCATCCCCGGAATCTTTCCCTGCCTCTGCCCCTGCCTCTGCCCTTGCCCCTGCTCCTTCTCTGGCTGCTGTGTTGCGGTCGCTTATGGGCGTGGCAGCGTGTGGGCTAAAACTCAATTATAACAATATGCTCAGATTTTCATGGCGAGTCTTTGGTTTGGTTTTTTCAATTTGCTCGCGCTACCTGCCGCATCCAACAATGCAACGGATGAAGGGCAGACTCGTAAAAATTTCAGTCCATAAACTACTCGCTTGGCCATTACTATGGGCTAATAAGCCGACGCAACGGCTAACAAATACAAATAAAAATACACTATAAAAGCCGACATCAAAATCCAAATCAAAATCAAATTCCAAAATCAAAACAAAGAAAGTGGAGCAAACCATGACGTCCTCAGCTTCGTCTACAACTCCAACTTACAACTTCATTTCAGATCTTTGCTTACTTATTTCTTGGCCAAAGAAATGCCTGCTAATCATCGCACAATGAAATAAATTACAAACATTGTTCGGGCTTGTAGACAGCGCTGATTCCCCATTCTCAATTCCCAATTCTCAACTCTCAATTCCCGATGACCATTCCTCACTTTTCGAACCCATTTCGACCCGCTGTGAAAATTGAAAAGCGCTCGAAAGTAAATAGAAAACGCTCGACTCCAAAAAAAAAAAAAACACTGAGGCGCAAAGATTAACACTCCAGCTTCAGGCCAGTTTTTCAGGCCAATTCCGAGCGTCAAAGAGTGTGAATAAATTAAGGCATCAAGATCATAATACAAACGATCTTCCACGATAAACACTTTGATTAGCAATCTGTTTGTTGTCCGTCTCTTTCTTGTGTTTGTGTATGTGTGTGTGAGTGGCAACTCCCGCTGCGAAATTGAAATGGAAGCGGCAGCAAAACGAGCGAACAACAACAACAACAGTAACAACAGCAACAACAAAAGATACTCGCAGCGAACTCAAGTCGAAGTCAAAGTCAAAGTCGATGTTGGTTAAGAGAGCGGCAAACACCAAAATGCCCATAATTATGACAATCAGTTGCTAACGTTGTTGTTGTTATTGTTGTTGTTATTGTTGTTAGTGTTGTTGTTGTTCGTGCTGCTGCTATTGTTGTTGCCATGTTTATGATGAAGCGTTAATCCGCATTGTTGCTACGTTGTTATTCAGTTGTTGGCTCAAGAATCTGTTACAGAAAACTTAAAAGCGTCGCTTTAATAACTTTATTGATTTCGATTAAGCGCTATAACGTAGGGTACAACAAACGGGCATATCGATATCAATAAGAACTTTGAAACATTGCCGGAAGTAAAATCAAGTAATATTTTTTTTAATAATTTCTTCAAAAATATCTGAAAGAAAATTCCAAAGAACGAAATGTTCTAAAACAAAAGTCAATGGATGAAATTCATTGGAAAACTCGTTAAGAAAAAACGTATCTACAACTTTAAAAAAGTACTTTTTTAAAAAAAATCTGTCCAAGAACGAAGTTTTTTAAAAGGAACGAAATCACAGAAGCGAAATTCTCTAAAAGGATTTTTTATATAACCTATCTATAATAAACTTCCGTACCACTAACTACTATAAAAGAAGTGTAACCAAATTGAACTTATCTGAAACGAAAAAATTTAAATGGAAGCTATTTAGATGTGTAGCTTCGAATTGTGAAAGTATCCGTTTTTAAGCTTACACCCGTTTAATAGAAAAAATAGATATTATATCCAAGGGTAGCACATCCATCATTAACTATAGCCGATTGCAGGATAGAGCCCAATAAACAATAATTCATGAACAATGAGGCAAACACAAATATCTTTTGAGCTCAATAAAAACTCATTTACAATAACCAAACTCAGATACACATACAGATGGAGCTGGAGATACAGATACAGATACAGATACAGATACAGTGTTAAAGATAGACTGAAAAGGTGAATCCGTAAAGTTATGAGCCAAAGCAGAGAGTTTTTTATCTGCCTGGTCAAGAGGGCCTAAGGAGGCAGTCGAAAAATAAGAAGACAACAAAAAATAGAAAAAACAAAAATAGAAAAATAATAATAATAATTTAATGAAAAACGTGTGAAGAATAGTTAAAAGCGACCAATTTGATTTGCATCGAAAAGTAATTGAGCCACAAAAGTTATGGACGCGCGACGGGGGCACACGACCACGAAACGAATGGAGGAGCACAGAGAGAGAGAGAGAGAGAGAGGATGCAAAGGAGGACAAAGGGAAAGAGGTGAGAAAGGAGAGCTAAATGGAGCAAGAGGCAGAAGAGATGAAGAGAGTTAAGCGCAGAGGGGCAGCTGAAAACTTCACATCTAAAGGCAGTTGAAAGCTACTCGAGAAATCTATATACACACACACACACACACACACACACACACTGACAGATTGAGCGCTCACAGAAAATCTTTCAAATCATGCACAATTATTAAAATACATAAACGTAATAATCATATCAACAGGGCAACATCGACAACCACAAAAGGGGGGACAAGCAACACGCGGAATCATTAACAGCATGCAGCAGCAACAGCAACAACAATGGCAGCAACAACAGCAGCAACAACAACAACAACCAAAGCGCGAACACTGAAAAATTAATAAGCAATAAAATTGCCATGAAATGAACTCCACAAATTCCCATGAAAGCGCTTGCCGCAGTTGCCGTCAACGGCGACGTCGACGTCACGCTGTGTAGCAGCAGCAGCAACAGCAACAACAACAGCAGCAACAACAACAGCAACAGCAGCAATAACAGCAGCAACAACAGCCAGTTAAACTAACCGGGCTTAAAGTTTAAACGGTTAATTGTGCCATACCGCAAATTGGGGCCCAAAACTGTATGCAAATTCAATTGACACTCTTTTGTATTGTGTGTGTGTGTGTGTGTTGCATGCCACAAAGCGGATCAGCCTGTTGATCAGCACAAGTTCAATTAGCTTAAGCTCTCACTCGATTGCTCGCTCTTTCACTCTCTCTCTCTATCTCTCTCTGTCTTGACCTGTTTTGTTAACTGGCTGTTAACACGGTTGCCATCTCAAATATATAATATGATTCGATTTCACAAGAAAGGACGATAATTGCATACCAATTATATTATTCTTCTCGTTTTTTCTTCAACTCTTAAGTCTTTAATAAAATTTAACCAATTTCCTTGGAAAATGTCTTTATGGCCACTATTTGATCTCTTAATTGATTCTTAAATTTTGTTAATTTGGGAACTTTTATGTTTTCCGACAGCTTTCAAATTTTGTATACTTACTGAACATTGTTAGTTTTATCGAAATTTCGAGCTGGCATAAACTTATCAAAACTAAACGGATTTTTATGAGGATTGTAAACTTTTTCTCTAATTAAGAAATGAATTTCTGAATTTTTTTCGTTTGTAAAATTGTATTTATTTTTTTCTTACAATATTCAATTATTCTCCTCCGAACTTGTACCACATCAAAAAAGTCTTGAATACTTCTCTGTTAAATTAGAAGAGTCGTGCTTTGCTCAACTTTGACTTTATATCTGAAATAGAATCAAAATAATATGACCATGTAGACCAGTGGTGGGCACGCATGGGCTCTGGGAGCCAGCGGCTGCTCCCAAATTTAGATTTCATGCCCACCGCTGATTTAGACCATCCAAGGTGATATCTGATTGACATCTGTATGATTGATGTCTGTATGACTTTCGTTTTAAATGGTATAAAGGGTAAAAACCAAAAACTGATAGCTTTTTTCTACTGTCAAATTTTTTGTTACTAATACAATAGGTTTTCCTGGCTTCTATTGAAGACCTGTCGATAAAACTCCATTGAACCCATATGAAGATACATTTAGATTTTTACAGCTGTCAATTGATTTGTTTATCCATATTTTTATGGGCTATTCGAAACATATTTGCTTTTGAATACCTCGCATAAAAATCACGAGAGCCTATTAACTGTAAATACATCCGAAGACAATTCGAAATGAGTTTCCGAAATGAGCTGCGAATTCTCGAGACCCTCTCTCTCGAGAAGAAGTACAAAAAATGATATGTCAACTCATTTTTGAGTAATATATTTTTGATGCCGTTTAAATTGTTGTTTATTGAACGTTTTTCGCCAATTTTTATTTGCCATTTTATTGGACCGAAAAAAAACATGTTTTGTGTATTTTTTTGTTGTTTTGTTTCTTTACAATTGGTTTTTATTTTTGTTGGACAATATGTTGCTTTTGTGTTTGTTTTTTGTTTTATTTTTTTTAAATACAATATACATACATATGTTCTTTGCATTCTATTTGTAATATTTTCGTGTGTCTCATATGCGTTATATGTTATATGTTTTTCCTTTTCTCCCAGTGCTTCTTCTTTACCTTGTTCTTCTTCTTTTACAAGACAAAAAAAAAATCGCTTAAGTTTTTAATTCATGTATCTTTTGCTGTGTTTTCGTTTTTTTTTTGCTAGTTTAAATTACATTTTTACACTCACACACACGCGCACAACACTCACACAAACTCAGTCATACCGCACAAAAAAAAACTTATATCATATTTATATTTATTATTATTATTACATATTATATATATCGTAAGTTTTACCATTTCTTATAAGCATTGCTTTGCGTTGAAAATGAAAATCAAAATGAAATCATAATTACAGTTTAAAATAACTGCAAATTCGTTTATAATAAGTGCTTAAAAATAGAAAAAAAATCAAACTACAAGCTAATTTTAGTCTCTCTTGGAACAATACAAATTATGCTTAGACAAAAAAAAAAAAAACTGGAATAAATAAAATCACTTAGCTATAATTAAGCTCGGAGCCGTAACTGGAGTGAGAGAAGTATAAACAATAAAGATAAATCCAATAATAGAAAGTAAAGAAAAAACAAATTCTTACAATAGATTGTTTAAATATTAGAGATAAAAACCCGAGGAGGAAGAACAATAAAACGCGAAATGAGCAAAAAACATTTAGGAACTCATAATTCAAATGACAAGGAAATTAATAAAAGGACGAACCCGAACCCGAACCCGAGCACGATTCCAGCACGGAAAGACCTAGACGGCTTGGTAAATTGAGCTGAGGAACAGACCAAGTCGAACTGGAACTGGAACTGAACTGCCTCACGTGTTGTTGAAGAGCAGCGACTCGATGCTGAACGGATTGCTGCGCCGCATGCTGATCGGCGACGTCTGGTGGACCAGATTGGCCGCTGCCGCGACCGCTGCCGCCGTCGCCGACGCAGCGACCGCGCTGTGATGCTGGTTGGCTTGCAGGTTGAGTTGATGAAAGGCCTTGGCGGGGAAGAGCAGCGGCTTCGGGGAGCTGCCCGATTCCCGGGCACTTGAATCGCGCTCATCCGTCGTGTCACCGGCCTCGGATGGCTCCGAGTGCATATAGCCGGCACCACAACCACCGCCACCACCACCACCACCGCCGCCGGCACCGCCCGCCCCATTGCTGCCCGAGTGCAGCGCGGATAAGGGCGCCACGGAACTGGGACTGCCCAAGCTGCCGCCGCCGCCAATATAGCTGCCGCCCCGCGAGCTGTCGCCATCGCCATCGAGTCCCCCGCCACAGTGGGACATCCCATGGTGTCCACCACCCAGTCGGGCGGGACTGACCGCATCGCTGTCCAGCTCGTCGTCGCTGTCCGTGCCGCCGACCACGTCGATCTGTATGCCATCGTCCTCCAGGTCGGAGTCGGAGAAGGTGCCGTTCGCCTTGTGCTGTGATATGTATTCGGCCTTCAGCGCCTCCAGGTCAACGGTGATCCCCTTGGCCTGCAACTTGCGCGCCTGCCGGTCGATCGCCTTGGCCAACTTCTTGCGCCGTCGCGCTCTGCAAAGATCAAAGCAAAAGGGAACAAGGCAAAGCACAGATTTAATAAATGTTCAAAAGAACTAGAAAATATAAAAAATAAACACAGGATAAATACTTTATAAACTCTCTTTCTCTCACAACTTGTAAAAACTTGATTATTTACAGGCACTTTGTGATGTGTTGAAACAGAAACGTGTTTAAGCTCAAAGTTTTTAAGTTATATGTACATTAGGGTGTCCCTTATTTGGTCAAAGTCAATATTTTTAAACGCATACGGGCTAGTTCTGTTCATTAGGTCCTAAAGCACTCAGAAATAAATTTTTACCTCAATCGGAGTATGATAACCCGTGCCGACTTGGATCGGAAAATTTAAAGATTATATGGGACAAAAAAAATTTTTTTTTTTTTTTAATTTTTTATTTTTTTATTTTGTTTATTAGGTCCTAAAGAACTCAAAACCAAGTTTACACCTTAATCGGAGTACGATAACCCATTCAAATTTGCATCGAAACATGAAAAATCATCGAAAAATGTCTAATCAGTGTTAAAATACTGTTTTTTCATGTTTCGATGGAAATTTGAATGGGTTATCGTACTCCGATTAAGGTGAAAACTTGGTTTTGAGTTCTTTAGGACCTAATAAACAAAATAAAAAAATAAAAAATTAAAAAAAAAAAAAATTTTTTTTTGTCCCATATAATCTTTAAATTTTCCGATCCAAGTCGGCACGGGTTATCATACTCCGATTGAGGTAAAAATTTATTTCTGAGTGCTTTAGGACCTAATGAACAGAACTAGCCCGTATGCGTTTAAAAATATTGACTTTGACCAAATAAGGGACACCCTAATGTACATATATTACTTTATTTTAAAATTCACTGCAAAAACAGCAGCTGAAAGTATAGCTATTAAGCAGTGGTGGGCACGAAATCTGAATTCGGGAGCACAAAAATATCAACTACAATAGTCAGAATAATAGTTGTGAGCAGTCGCTGCTCCCAGAGCCACTGCGTGCCCAACGCTGCTTTTAAACATGACAGTGCTGTCAACTTGCCAAGCAATTGTATTCGATATTGCATAGAGTTTCGAGAAATTGGTTAAACTGATGAGCCACAAATTTATTGTGCGAGAAAAGCAAAAATCAAGCTTAAAATCCTAAAAATATTTTTTATTGGGTTTCATGATAGGGATGTTAAATATTCATCAGGCTGTGTTTTAAATTGCTAAAAAAAAAATGAGTGCTGCTAACATGTTCAAAATAGTCTATGTTTAAAGTGGAATTTCACTGAAGAATAGAATGACTAGGATGTGAAAACAGAAAGCGTTGACAACTTGCTAAAAATGGTTCCTAAAAAATTTCTCCACATATGTATGTATAAAGATGCTACTCAAGGCTCCAATAGCTCGTTGTAGGAATACAATATGCTAACTTAAAAGTTTGTCAAGTTGTCAAATGCAACTTACCGCTCTTTGGCCTTTAGCTCGTTGGGAGGAATCGGTTCGCCGCTGCACGTCTGCGGCTGGGCATTGTGGGCGGGTCGGCCGGGACCCTTTTTGGTGTGCTCGCGCTTACGGACCTTGGCACGTCGATTCTGGAACCATACCTATCTGGAACAAAGCGTATAATCTCAGCAAAGATGCAAATGTGGCGGCGACAATTCCAGCAGAAGGAGAGTTGCCTGCCAAGAGGCAACTATTGCAACTGAACTCACCGCAACTCGCGATTCCTTCAGATCCAGTCGCATGGCCAACGCCTCACGCATGAATATGTCCGGATAGTGACTGGCCGAGAAGGCGCGCTCCAGTTCCTCCAGCTGCCACGAATTAAAGTTCGTTCGCGACCGTCGACGCTTTGCGGCACTGCTATCATCGTCGCCATCCCCAGGAAATCCTGCGGATATCATTAAAAAGATGGAAATTATTTTTATTTTAGTTTTATGTTTGGATGCTTATTAAAACTAATTACAGTTATACAAATGCCCAAAAACTAACCCCCAACCAAAGACACACACAACCACTGGGGACTGAGAAAGAGACAGGAATGGGAGCTGAAAAGGCAACTGAAAAGGCAGCTGAAAAGGCAACTGGTTCCTATGGAAGCCCGCTGCGACCAGTGTTAATGCCAAAACGCTTTGTTATCACACTAAATAGCCTCATAATTAAGTGTTGGAAAATTATTTAAATTAACTAAGACAACACACACTCACACAAATACAAAACACAAAATACATAGAATGCATAAATATTCATAATCATATATTTCAATTACAGCGCCCCACAGAAGTGGATAATGTTGCCAACCGTTCTGCACATTTGCCCCGTCTCCGTTCCCTCCTGCAGATAACCACTCATCTACCCCACCCCTATATATGTATTTACATATATCCCTCTGTTAACCCTAAATCCATTGGCCCATCCATATCCTGCCTGCAGTTTGCCGTCGGCTAGCAATAAAAACAAAACAATTTAATTACGTTTCTATTTGGTCGGTTCGCTACAGTTTCGCCTGGACAGGATAAACATGCATATATGTACATATAAATATGTACAGATACTAACAAAAAAGGGGGCGTAACACACACATACAAACACTGGCACTCACATAGACACAGTCTGTCCGAAATGCATGCAATTTATCAAATTAACTACGATCGGACCGAGCGGGAATCGCAGAAAAGGCCGACAAAAGCCAAAAAGGTGTTGGCTGCCCGCTTAGAGACGCTTTTCGACTGCTTCGCACAGCGCTGGCCATGCCTATATGTACAAACATATGTAAGGATGCTGCATATCTGGCTAAACAGTTGTTGGATTATTAAAACCCAATAGAATATTTGAAACATCTTGACATTTTAAAAAAAAAAAACAATATTTATATCTAAAAAAAAGACTTATTTGTTCTTGACGAAAGTTCTTAGTTATGTTTTAATAACAGAAAAAAATGTTTAGACCATAATCTTGAATTTAAAAAACATATTGTTTTTCAAAGTGTTTTTATTAGAATAAAATTTGATTCAAAAGAATAAAAAATAGTTTGTGTATAAAAAGTATTCATAAATACACCCATTATATATACAAAAATATGCAATCATTTGTATTCGGACTCTAACTGTATTATAAATACCCATAAATACATTCATTATATTCACTTTGACTTGGCCTAAGCGAATGTGCATCACTGCGGACGGCAGTCCGCGCTAGTGACGAAAGCAGCACGAAGTGTGCGAAAGCGACTAGCATATATACATCTAATATGCGCCAATGCGTGAATTATTCATGCAACAATGAATACACTCATGCATGCCATTTGACCACTTTGTAAACACATATCCTTTTCTATGCTAGCTAAACTAATGGACGTCTTCTCTTTCTCCCTCCCTCTCTCTCTCCCTCTCTCCTATAATGTGAGCCTGAACCCGCCTTCTTTTGCACCACCTCGTCTTTGTATAACGCACAAACTGGAGCACGCCTATAATGAATGGTTTTGTGCTGTTTGCCGATTGTTGTTTGTTGTTAAGTGTATCTAATTATGCGCCAGGCGCTGTGTTACGTTTGTTTGACGCTCGCAAAAGCGACAAAAAACTCGTTTGTTTTAAACGACGCGACGTCGCCTCAACGGTCAGTGGAGTGTGTGTGTGTGTGTGTGTGTGTGTGTGTGTGTGTGTGTATGAGTGTGTCTATTAGTGTGTATGTGTGTGTATTTTAATAACTCAATAACAACGTCAAATACACAGGAATAATAGAGACATTAAAAGCAAAGCGACAAACAAAACGCTCGACGAGACCAAACGAAGCCAAAAGGGCGGCGTTGGCGTTGGCGTCAGCGTCGGCGTCGACGTCAACAGCACAGCGTTGCCACATTTCAATGTGTGTGTGTGTGTGTGTGTGTTAGTGCGTTTTATGGGGCGTTCTTGCATGCACACAAAGTGCATTCAAATGACTTAATAATAACAGTCCATATGAGTGTGTGTGAGTGTAAAGACACATAATTCATGTTGTGCTTGCCTTCTTTTTCTCTCCCTGTCGCTCTCGCTCTCCCTCTCTCTGTCTCTCCCTGTCGCTCTTTTGGGGTTTTGTGATTTGTGCTGTGGCACAAAATGCAAACGATAATTGAAATTTATTATGATTATTGCGCCCACCGTGTGCCAAGTGCCATGTGCAACGAGCAATGTGCAACGATAGGTGGCACTTTGCAACCCCCCTCCCCCTGTCTATCCCCCTGCCTCTTCACTCACTTTGCAACAGTGCAGTCTGCAATTTGGCAACGCTGCAAAACGATGGCAGCCCTAACCTCAAACTTACAACTTAAATAAAAAACAAATCATAGAAAACGAGTTGTGTTGTGTTGTGTTGTGTTGTGTTGTGTTGCATGCCACAATCACATTCCGTGGCATGTTAGGTTTCGTTTACTGCGCGCGTCAGCTAAGCAATATAACAGTTATACCGCATGCCCCCGAGCAACCCTTCAGACAACCCTCTGAGGGAAAAGGCAAAAGCCACTTAAGTCATAAAAACCAAGGCAAGAAACAGAAGAAGGCAACTTTGGAAATGGCAAGAAAACTCTTTGACCTGTCCACGTTGAAGTTAAATTCATGTTCTTCGGCTCTATTGAGGTGTGTAGCGAGGGTGGATAATAGAGTTGTAGTAATAATAGCTGCAACTTAATTGCAGGCAATTACGAAATGTGTAGAACGAAAGTTGAATCGTTGAATCATGTTAATCAAAGCACGTCAAATTGAATTGAGTACGATTAGAGTGAGTATTCACATGCACTCATTTGAATTTGTCAAATAGCCGTTGAAAGATTAACTCATATCGTGTTTGGCTAAATATGATATTTATTCACTTTAGTCAGAAACATTCGTTTGACTCACTTTAGACACTAGTATTCAATTGTCATTCACTTGATTGCTTTCAATAGTTGAAGATTGATTTCGGCTCAAATTGAAATTCTGAAAATTAATTCTTTAGTATTAAAAAATCTTAAATTTGTACACAAAAAAAAGGAAACATTCTAAAATTCAATTATAAAATGCATGTTTAATTTTTAGGTTTATTTGTAGGATAAATTGCTAAATACAACATGCGAATAAAATGCCAAATATTCAGCATGAAAATGCTAAGAAGGAATTCAAAAATCGTACAAGACTCAAGAATCGATTTAAGAAATTTCGTTGTATTTCAAAAAAAAAAAAATCAATTTTAAACAATTATTCAAAAAAACATTGATTTATTTATAATTGACGGAAGATTTAAATTTACTTTAGGGTTTTCAATTGTGTTATTCACTTGACTTTTTCAAATGCTCATAGACAAATTGGCTAACTCTCCCGCTGTCTCCCCCTCTCCCACCCTAAGACTTACTCAAAGCCTTCAAATATTTGTGTTCCTCTTGTTAATTGCATTCGTCAACGTTATCGCTTTTATTACCATTTTATAATTATGCGAGTTGATTATAATTGAATGCTGTTTCAATTCCATTCCGTTGCGCTCTAACCCTTTTTACTTGACACAAAAAGCTCATTATGAAACGGAAATGGTTAAGGAATTGAAATCAAATCTATTTGCCAGAAAGCGATTCATCATGCATCATACCAAATCATATGTCAGTTGTCAGTTGTCAGATGGACCTGCTGTCGTCTTTGTAGGACGGAAGTGCTGTGTGTTTTCCTTTTAGCTCATTTCAAATTCATTATGAGAAACAACAACAGAACAACAACACTCAAACACTCACACACACACACACTCATAGAGTAAGAAACAAAATGGCGAGCAAACGAAAAATCGCATGATAAATGATTTCGATCGTTTTATGACAGTTTCTTCATTTCCGGCGTGAAATGAGCAAAAAGCAGCCCGAAAAAGAAAACGGAGCACGGCCATATGACTGATGGTGATGTACCTCCCCCCTCCCCCCTCTCCCCCCACCTATCTACTCTCTTCTCTCTCTCTCTCTCTCTCTCCTCCGTACACCCCCGCTACCCCGTTGACTTTGCCACACGGCTGCTTGCAAGACACTTTTTTTTTTTTAGCTCGCCAAAATGATTAATGAGCATTGGCAACGACACAAGCGAAGCGTACTCCCCTCCCCCTCTCCCCCCTCACCTTCTCTCTGACGATCCCAACACCCACCAGGCCACGCCCACAGCTGTGCGCCCACGTCTCAAGTTGGGAACTCGCAGGTCGCGTTTCTTTTTCTCTATCTGACATCGCGTTTGCTAATCAAATTGAATCAAATCAAATTAATAATTACCTTTTTAAAATGGCGACACAGGAAGTGGGCGCTGTCTGCCTCTTTCCCTCTCCCTCTCTCCCACTCTCTGTCTCTTGAGTTGGCTATTAATTAAACAGTTGCCAGTTGCCCCTTAACTTCTTTTCCCTCTCTCTCTCTCTCCGCTGTCTTCGTCAATTGCAGCCAAAGTGCAGTTAATAATAAAAGACAAGCAGAAGCGCGCCTTTTGGCCACGCCCCGCGCCAACGCCCACAGCTGTGGTGGTTGCGGTGGTTGCGGTGGTTGCGGTGGTGCTAGCATATCACCGCATTGGATATATGCATTATGGCCATAATTACACCAACTAGCCATCATTTGTTAATGCTAATTGGCCAATGCGCCTCCTGCTTCTTACCCCTGCCGCTCCTCTTGCCACTACCAACTAGAACGGGTCTTGGCCCGGCATTATTGGCCCGCTGAGCGCTGAGCGCTGAGCGCGAACCAACCGACAATCAAAACGCAGCTAACGCAATTGTCTCGAATGAGAGCTCATCAATTCGGGCCCATTGATTGCGGGCCAAGCAAATGCTTTGGGCCATTTGAAACGCGGCCAAGAGTCGCATTAAGAAAGTTCCACCCAAGTACAAAGAGATTATTATGTATTATTGATAACTGAATGTGATCAAATTAAACAACACAAATAGGACAGCAAATTATCTGAAAGCTGAAAGCAAAGCTGAATCGATGCTTAATCACATTTCAATAGAAAATCGAACTTATTTCATTCCAATTACAACTGATCATCGATAAGTATCGATGCATTGAGCAAAGGCAACAACACTTATTTGGACTTGCAGTTGGTAAAATTAGCAATAAAATGTTCGATTCTATCGATAGTATTTATGGTGGGCAATTTTCTTATCGAATTTCAATAGGAAAACGAATTGATAGCGTTCCATTTTGAAAAAATGTAAATGGATTCTTTTTAGCTTGAAGATTACAAACTAAGCAACAAAACTATCGATATTGCTTATAGTTTGCAAAATCATAGTTCGTTAGGAACACTTATTCTTTATTCATCGACGTATTGTAGAAGGGCAAAAAGTTACAAAATATCGAAATCGACATCGATACATTAATCAAATATTACCGCTAATATTATTCAAAAATTAAGAAAAATTAAATTCGAGCTAAATTCAAATATAGTATCGATTACATACGTATCAAAATTACAATTTAAATTAATTCAAATTTTATTGTTTTTTTTTTGGAAACGTTTCTAATACCGATAAACAGATTAGAAGTCTCATCATATCGATATGCGATTAGTTGAAGTTTCAATAAAGATAATAAAAATAGAAATGAGTATATACAATAAATATGTGTCTAAAAAACTTTAATGATATAACATATCGATAGTAGGATTGTTTTGTGGTCACAAATATGTGAAAATAGCACACGCCATATAAGTGTCAAACCATAACTGCAACAACAAAAAACATTATTTTTATATGGTGCACAATACAACTCAAAACTATTTTAGGCGTTGACTTTAAGCATAGAAAAGCTAAGCTTGAAGACTTCAGATTAAAGACGAAAAAGTTTGATGATGTTATTATATGTGTAAAAAGGAATTTTCAAGATTCTTTTAATGGAAATGAGACATGGCCTAATGATGATGATGATGATCATGAAATTAGTTATGACTACTGTCATTTATTCAGATTCACATTCGTAGCAAGTGAATAGAAGATTCCGATTCCGAGTCCGATTTCGATTCAGTTTTGATGCGACCTTCATCGCATTCATTTAAAGCTCACAGCAGGCAACGGCATTAAAATTCAGAGCAGTAGTTCCCGGATTAGGCCCCTAAAAGAGAGAGAGGAGAGGAGCGAAGAGAGGGCGGGGCAGGGGCAGGGGAGTGGAGGGGATCAGTCTACTTTGTATGCAAAAATCAATCGAACTTTACATAATAAATGATCGCTGATTAGCTAAATCAATAAATAAGTTTTGTAGGTAGCAAAAGTCAAATGCGACTGGCAAAACTGACAATCCAAAAACATTTAGCACACGGTTAATTGAATGAATTAACATATTCGCTAACAAATTCACTATATATCTCTCTCTTTCACTCTCTTTTCTTTTTCTCTCGTTGTATGGCGATTAGGAATATCAAGATCCCATCTCATAAATGGCGCTTATAAGCTTGACCTCCATATAGTCAGTGCCAAGTTAGTTGCGTTGAATGATTGCTCATTAGATTGCGAATCAATATGAATCAATATTAATGATCGCCCAATTTAAAATCGCACATCCCCAACATATATACATCATATGTGTTGTGCAGACAAATCATACAAATTGATTTCTTGGGAATTCCAATCTATATAATGGCTCAAATTTCAAAGAGCTCCGATATCAGACTCACGAGTTTGAAACTAATGAATATATGAATAAATTAAGGTATTTAATTTTGTGGTAGCCAAGTGAATGAAGGTGTTAACTTAGAGTTTAGCATTTAAACTTTACTAAGGAATCTATTTATCGAATATTAGAGAGCTCTGGTCGCAGATTCACGTGTCTAAAATGATCGAATAAATTAATATAAAAAATATATTTACTGGAATAAATTGACCAGTTGTAAAATTGCTAGCTTAAAGTATTTTTCACAGTCCTGTGGATGAACAAATTGAGTTTCGCTTAACTATTTGTTAACTTTTGTTGGAAATAGTTTTTTTTTTATTTCTAACTACTTATACAAGGAAAATATATATATATTTACTTTTGAGAAAAGTATCTTAGGTTTCTAAATATACCTCCTTTATTATTCCATCCTTTATTATTATTTGCTCTCGTATCCTCAGACGTTGCATTATTTGATATTTCTGCATATTTTAGCTATGCTTCAGAGAACTGCTAACTTTATCAATGCCTTTCTATTGTGGACTACAGGAAAATGTGCCTTACACATTTTCAAACATTTTTTGAATTCACGTTAGAGAATCCTTTGATGAATTCGAGATCTATTAGCACACTTTATAGTCCAAAGGGCTTATTTTGTCTTATTAAAATGATTCCTCACATTAAATATCTTAACCTTTATTCTATTTAAAATTGATCAATAACTCTACAAGTTCCTTTTTTTATTTGAATTCGATGCCTATATTATTCTTCAACCGAAATTTTGATATAATCGTTCAATGTTTGTTTTAAAACAGTATAGCAATAACCGTTTATATCAAATTAAACATTTTGAATTCACCAAGTATTATACTATCCTTAAAAGGGAAAATAATTTTTGTTCTTTAAAAAATTCAACATTTTTGCAAAGTTTACCATAAAAGTTTGTGAAAATTAAACTGGGTGACCGTACTTCTTAGAACTTAAGCAGCTATTAGTTGAAGAATTGCGCTCATTAACAAAATATTATGAAATTTATTAGCGTTTGTCATATGCCGTAGGAAAAGTCTTCCACATATTATAGTAAAAACAACTATCAGTACAAAGACAATATTTGGAAGTCTGTCTAGAAGGCTGACCAACAATTAAATCAGAAACATTCCTTTCCCTCATCTGATATTTAACATATATTCCGCGATCATAGTTCCCATTCCCAATCAGACTTTAAACATATTCTGGTGATATTAAATAATCGAGCTAAAAAATCGATACTGACATTTAAGCATGGAAGTTATTTCTATAAGTATAATAATTCATCAATGTATCGTTTATGGATCGAATTTAAAATTTTAATGAATTTTAATTGAAATGCTTAATTCGTCAAAATCGCTTCCGCGCAACTCGAGCTGTCGATTCTCCCATGTATTTTGACAGCACTAACATGTGGATATAAATGAATGGATTTTACATAGGAAGATATGTATATCGATGTATCGAGTTGTTTTGCATCCCTAGCATATTCATACATATGTACTCTGCTTTGGCCCTTTGTTTTGCACGTCTTCTGATAAGATTGCGTTTGACTCACCGCCATCCTCGTTGGATCCCTCGCTCGGTGGTCCCGCCGGCGGCAAGCTCTGTCGGTTGCCGATCATGAGGCGGTGCTGTATGGTCGCCACAGTGCTGGCCACGGCGGCAACGGCCGTTGTTTGGGCGGCACTGACGTTGCGCAGAGCGGCGGCGCTGAGGCCGGTGAGATTGGCGAAGGCATTGCTGGCATTCACCGCTGCCATTTGTGTGGCGGCCGCTGCTGCCGCCGCCGAGGTGGGATGTCCGCCGGCCGTTGCCTCGAAACGCGGTCGGCCCAGAAACGGGCCATTTGGGCCAAAAACACCAGGGACACCAAATTGCAGAAAGGGTCCCCACGGCGGTACACGAACGCCGCCGGGCGCCAATTGGGCGGCAGCGGCATAAAGCTGCAAAGCCGCCGTCGGATGAAGTCCCTCCGACGGCATGGCGAGGGCTCCGCTGCTGCAACTGCTGCTGCTGCTGTTGGCGTTAGCGTTGGCGCTGGCTGCGACTGCGGCAGCTGTGGAGCGTTGCTGCAGTTGTGGCGACGTGGCTGGCAAATGGCTGAGCAGTTGGCTGTGACTCGAACTGTGACCTGAACTGTGACTCGAGCTGTGACTCGAACTGTGACTCGAGCTGTGACTCGAACTGTGACTTGTCCTTTGGCGCTTGATTTCCGCTATTGTTTCCGGCTCAAGTTCCTGTTTCAAGTGGAAATTATTGTTGTTATTGATATTGAGCTTTTTGCTCTCCGTTGTTGTTGTTGTTGTTGTTGTTGTGGCTGCTGTTGTTGCTGTTGTTGTTGTAGTTTGTGGCTGTTGTTGTTGCTCCAGTACCATTATGGCCCACTCTTCTGCAATTGTTTAGGCCATGGAACGCCTTGAAGTTGTCAATCATATATGCTACAATATATGTATGTATATTTATTATCTAAATATCAGCACGCACTTTTCAACACCATATAAAAACACACGACGAATTGCACAGTTATTGCCGTTGACCGTTAGTTTGTTTTGCTTTTGTTTTTGTTGTTTTTTTACGTGCTCAAAAAAAATGACAATACACAACAAATTGATAGAGTTGTTGCTTTTGTTTTGCCGTCGGCCGGCGTGCAAAATGCAAAAACAGAAACAGAAACAGAAACACACACTGTTCAAAAAAGCACAGAGCGCGACTCTCAATTGAATATTATTATTGATATTGTAGTTCGAGAGAGTGTGTGTGCGTGTGCGTGTTTGTGTGCGTGAGTGAGTGTGTGTGTGTGCGACAGCAGCAACTGCAGCAGACGACGCAAGCGCTCGCAATGAAAATTCAATTTGAACTGAGCGCCGCTGACGACGCGCCAAGCGAGGAAACCAAAAGTCCAAACAACCCAAAGCCGACGCAGAGCGTCAGCGTCAACGTCAACGGCTCTGCGCCCAACCAGAGAGCGAGAGCGTGTGTGCATCGAAAGAGCGAGCGAGGCAGACAGCGAGCACCAACCACCGCACCAACACCAACACCAACACCAACCAAAACGAGCAGTGGCAGCGACAGCGACAGCGACAGCGACGCCGTCGTCAAGCTGAGAGCGAGCAGAGATTGTTGCCATGTTGTTGCGGTTGCGTTTAGCTGTGTGTGTGTGTGTGTGTGTTTGCTTGTGTGTGTGCGAGCGAGCTGGAAATTCATCAAAAAGCAACAACCACTTAATTTTTATATGCACAGCGTCGCCTGTTTCAATTTTGATCAACTTGCTGCTGCCGTCGGCTGCAAGCGGCGACGTCGTCGTCGTCCCTGGGTAATTCATTTAAAAGAAATGCCTGTATATCTGTGTATGTGTGTGTGTGTGTGTGTGTGTGTGTGTGTGTGTGTGTATGTGTGTTTTGTGCTTATGCATGGCCATTTTCAATATGGAGTCGCTGCTCGATTTGTCTCAAGTGTGAGCGAGACAAACAGCTGTCGTCTGGCCACTTTCATTGGCTGTCTGAAGCTTTATGAATACTGGGAATTTTGATCAGCCAGCTGAGGCGCCATTGCCAAAAACGACTTGAAGAGTTTTCAATTTTCTTTGCATGTGAGCAAACTGTGTATGCATATGTGTGTGTGCGTGTGTGTGTGTGTGTGTGTGACTTTTCCAAGGGCGGAGTTATGCAGCATTTTTCAATTTGCGCCACATCAAATTATTATGCTCCACTCCTCTGTCTCTGCCACTGCCACTGCCACTGCCACTGCCACTGCCACTGCCAGCGTCGACGCAACGCATTCAACTCTCATGATGAACTCAACCCTCGTTCAGCGCGTTGTTCGCTGCTCGCTGCCCCCAATAACCATAAATGGCAATTTCGCAGCGCCAAATAGAAAATGAAAATTCGTTAACAATTAATTAGCAAACAATTGGGGGAGGGGGCACCCCCTTCCACTTGCTGGAAAATTAAAAATAGAAGAAAGACGCGTGCGTTTTGTGCGCGTTTCTCAGTTTTTCTTTTCTTTTCATATTGTTCTTTTTTTTCAATTAAAATCTCTTCACTGCCCTGGAGACCTGCAGCATGCACTGAGGCCTGCGAGTGAGCGAGATGGCAATAGCTCAGCCTCGACAGACAGACAGACAGACAGACACAACGGCGACCAATTTGCTTTTAATTTGTTAACATAAACGCCTCGTCCTGCGCCTTCTTTTTAGCTCCAGCAACGACTCCAACTTTGTTCAGCAGCTTCAAGGCGTGTGTGTGAGAGAGTGTGTGTGATGGTGTGTGTGTGTGTGTGTGCGTATGTGTGTGTGTGTGTGTGTGTGGCCTGCGCATGAATCATTCATTTTATTAGTGCTGCTAGCAGCGACGCCGACTACATCGGAGGCAGCAGCAGCGACAGCGCCACTCCACTCCACTTAACCCATTTGCTCAGCAGCATCCCCCCGACTCCTACAACCCTCCCCCTGCCCCTGTCCCTCCCTGCCCATCCCAACCCTTGTTTGGTCAGTCAACCAGCCAGCAAAGCTGACTAAAAGCTGAGCAATCAATGTCATTGTTGAGGGGGCGTCAATAAAGCAAATATATGTATATGTATTTTTTTGTTGGCTCCAAAGCTCAGCAAGCATCCCCAAAGCTGCTCCAAAACGGAGCAACAACCCCCTTTACTCCCACCCCGCTCACCTAATCTGGCCCTTCTCCTCTGGCTGCTGGAGTGTCAACTGTTTTGTTGGCAGGTTACTTAATTGCTCTTCTCTTTGCTCCAACTCCAGTCTCTCCCACTCTCACTCTCTTCCTCGCAGTTACCGCTGCAGTTGCTCCCCTCTCCGCCTCCCCCAACTCGTTGGGGTCTCTCGGGCAAGCTGTTCCGTGTCACATGTGCGTTGTGTTGTCGGCTGGTGTTAATTTTATTAATGACATACAACGCCAGTGGCCATCCCCCTATTTCCCCCCCTCCTCCTCCATCTCTCTGCTCACCTGACATCCCCTATTCAGCAGACTGAAGCGCGTTGTTAATACAATTTTCATGCGTACGAAAACTTAATTAATTCTGCTTCAGTTTGTTGCAAAAAGTTTTCCTTTTTTCCATTTTCCTTGGTAGGAAAATGGCAGCCGTCAGTTGCTCTGCCTTAGCAATGGGCAAGGGGGGATACACTGACAAAGAGGGGGGGGGGGGTGCGCTTAGAAAAGAGCAAGTTTTACCGTGTCAACCCTGAACTCTTCCCCCGCACACTGTTGAGCGTTGCAAGCGCCTTCTGCAAATCAAATGAATGAATTTTAATTATTTTTGCGGCTACCTTATTCCCTCCCCCTCCCAATCCCCCTCCTGCCCACGCATTTAGGCAGCCCACCAACTGCATACCAAATTAAAATGATAGAGAGAGAGAGAGAAAAAAAACAAAGCGTAAAGAGAAAAGAAAAGTTTTTGGTAAAGCAAAAAGTTTTTGGAACAGGTAGCTGGAAAAGTTTTTCAGACCAGCCGGAAACAGGAACATAAGCCCCGGGGAGATTTTCCTGCACGCCACAAAACCGGAAGTCGTACAATATGAAAAACAAGCAGAAACAACAACAGCAACCATCGAAGAAAATCGGAAAAACTCTTAGGAATATCACATTTATCATAGAACTATGGTTACTAATATGTTAAATTTTCAGAATACTTGATTTAAGATTAAATATTGTATAACAATTTGTTGCATATTTTTATCCTTTACGAAGGGATTATCCTTTAGGTACTGTTTTTATTTACATAAAAGACAAATTGATTTTCTTTAAAGAAAAATTTGGAAATCGAAATGTCAAAAAATGAGTTTTCTTTTTATTAATTTAATGAATAATTCCTTTTCTATATATCTGATGTGTTATATTACTAAAATCCTTGTTTTAAGGACTCACTTTTAAAGATAGTTATAAAATAAAATCTGAAAATAGTAAGACTAATCATGGGCGATAAATCTGAAATGAATTTAGATATCCTCTTAAATTCTTTTGAACTTCTTCAGTTTATCAGTTTATCTGTTAATGCTATATTAAATATTTAATTTATCAATATATATTTGAGCATCATACAGGCATATAAAAAACTTAATTTAATAGTTAAGAATGATGATTTAAAATAAAAATATTTCAACTGTGGCCTGACACTTTTTATTATAATAAACCATTGACACTTATTATTATAATAAACAATAAATAAAATTAATTAAAATTTGTTGTGTTAAATACATATAAATATAAATATTGAACTCTATTTGGTTCTCAAATAAATTAAACATAACACAAACTCCAAGAACAGACAAAAGATGCGACTCGCTGCATTGCACTGAAAGCGGTTAGACAATACTGGGAAATTTACATGCACGAATACTGGGCAATTTGCCGTGGGACATTTGTGCTGCTTTCGACCGTGCTTAATGGAATTGTTCTTTGACTGTTACATCAAGTGTCACAAAGGGACGACAAAACAATGATATACATATATATATAAGTAAAAGAACAACGAATTTATCTGTAAATAAACAAAGTACCGGAAATTAACAATCGTTACATTTTATTTTACGAATAGGCTATAAACAAGACCGTTATGTGGTTTCAATAGCATCTTTTTATGGAGCGATTAAATATGATACATACTGCGTAATAAATAAGATTAAATATATTAGAAAAAGATAGAGGAGATATTAAGATAAAATAAAGAATATGACAGAATAAAATGTATGAAGCTTAAAATATGAGTTATTTTAGTAAAACATATAGTTACATTAGTCCTTAAGTATCTGTACGTAGAGTGAGTATTTGATATTAGATGTAGGAAGTACGAAAAAAGATAGAACGTAGGCTTATACTTATTTTATCAGAGTATAGAATATTAAGTGTATTATTACTTGTATAGTCTCTGATATAAAAGAGTGGTTTAAAAAATCACAAATATTCTTCTTATATATTTTATATTAATTAAGACAACAGTTGGCAAAAAGTTAAAAGCTCAAAACAAAAGTTAAGTTGTCTGAAAACCACAAGATTTTTTTTTCTTTTTGAAGAATTTTCGATTAGCGACACACGTTTTTTATGGACTCATTGACTTAAAATTAAAAACATTGTCTCAAATTGTTCTTCAAACAAATTCGCCTAGAACAAAAATAGTTTAGTCGTTTTGATACGGTAAATATTGGATAATTGTAGTGCCCCCGTTTAATCCCCGTCTCTCCCCCTCTACAAATGTCTGTCAATTGGAACAGTTGTGCATTCAATTAAAGATTAGGCCTAATCGCCGTGTTAATTGCTTGTCAACGAGACGGGGAACAGATAAACCATGGCCATAACCATAACCATCATAATGTGACCGCAGCATATCAAAAGTCAAATGCCACGCCCACTTGACACAAGGATCAACAGATGCACCGCAACATTTTTGATGCTTCTTCATATTGTGATTATTATTGTTACACATTTTGTTTTTGTTTTTTCTTTTTGGCAACAACAAAAACACAAAGCACATGTGTCGCCAATTTGAAGCGGAATCTGTGGCACGCCCACTTTGCAACACAACACAACACGACACGACACAGCAGTGAATGTGAATTGTGGCAAGTGATGCGTTGCAATCACTCGTAAAAAATTGGTTTGAACTGAAGTCAGGACAACCCTCAGTCGGGGTAACCCTGCTCCTTGTTGTTGTTATCGTTGTTGTTGCTGTTGTTGTTGCTGTTGTTGTTATTGTTGTTGTTGTTGTTAGTGGTCTCGTTGTTGCATCCACCGATGCCAAAGTCAAGTCACACGAAATTATGGCAATTACGTTAAGCAGCCATTTATTTTTATGAGCCCACGAATTATGAATAATTGCGTCTCATGCGGCAACAACAACAACTTGAGCAACAACAACAACAACAACCACAATCATAATAATACAGTTAGTTGTCGTTGCTCACACTAACTAGAAATTTTGCCGATTTCGGCCAAGTGGCAACATGGACAGGGCACAGAAGGCACAGATTTGTGGGTGAGAGAGAAGGGGGGAGTGTACGAAGTGTGTGCGTGTGTGTGTGTGTGTGTGTGCACTCAGAAAAATTTACCATTTTTAAATAAAGTATGTCCGTACTTGAATCTATACCGTTTTGTTCTTTAATCTTTAAGATTGTTGTGTACTATTATTCTTGAATCGCATATGAATTTAAAATATCAACTGATCGTTCCTATAACAGTTTTATAATATAATAGACAGATTTTTACTATATTTAGTCAGTATATATGTACATATGTATGTACATATAAGACCATTGCAAATACATATAAAATCTGTGAGTTTAGCTGAAATATCTCCAATTTTTTGTTACACACTTGCTACTAAAATTTAAGTTTCTGTGCACTTAATCTACATACATACATACATAGTGTGTTTCAAGATTGAAATGAAATACACTTTGGGATAAGTGCAAGATTTGTATATACGATTCAATCTTAAGCTAACTTAAATTCAATTAACTCAAATGAATACCAAAATAAAGTTAAAGTTTCCCACAAAAATCTTCTTAAAATAAGATTTTTGTTCTCAGTTTTGGAAATTTCAAACTCAGTCAGCTTTTGAGATTGTTTATACTTGAATTCTCCCTGTTTGAGTACGAAAATCTTGATTTATTTTCTGAGTGTACGTGCGTGTGTGTGTGTGTGTGTGTGTGTGTTTGGGGGGAGGGAGTCAAAGCGTGTCAACAATATCGTTAGCACGCAAGTTCGAAAATCCATTTGACACTCGACTGCCACATAATGAACATGTCCTTAGTCCAGTGTATCAATAAAATGCACGACTCTGACATACCCTGTAGAACAAAGCAAGTGCAATTCAAGAGACAAAAACAGTTTATCTACTTTAACTAGATTGCTTTCAGCTGTTTTTCTTTACTACACATCTACACTTTACAACGATACACTGTTATACAAAAATACCCTGTAAATTCAACTCAACTGACAAGTATCAACTTATACTCTAAGAAATGGTGTTATTGTGTCAATTGGATTGGTGAAAACTACTATAGCATTGTTTTAATGAATATTACCTTACACTGATAGACTTTAAAATACCCTGTAAATACAACTATAAGACATTCTATAACTTAGACTAATAGTGGTGCTCAGTTACTTTGACTTATTGATGATTCTACATGATTCTACTTGCTACACTGCTGCGTTTATTGAAATTGCTAGAAATACCCTGTAAATACAGTTAAAGGTAATTCTACGACGTATAAGCCAACACAAAGCGTCGTTCAGTTACTTCGATTCATAGTGACTCTTTTTGTTGAGCATTGACTTAATTAAAGGCCTAGTGATAGACTCATAAATACCCTGTAAATTTATTTTAACCACAGATAAGTTTACTTTGATCTAAAGTGACAACTATATAGTAGTACACTACCAATGATCGACATTTAGATCTCCTGTAAGTCAAATTAAGGAACATAACGTACTTTCACTTCAATCTAGCAAATAACTTCCGAGTGCTTGAGCTATATCATAAACTAGCCGTCACATATACCCATTAGAGTATCCCAAAAAATGCGTCTCAATTTGTATTTCCCTTGATCTAAGGGATGGCCATGGACGCGATGTCAAACAGCCCAGACATCAGCTCATCATCAAAGATGTGTTGCGGGTGCACGAAGTGTGAATGGAAATTCGTCATTAGGCTCATAAAATTGCAATGATTCGGCGGAGAATCGAAGCCAAATCTTAAGAAATAAAATAAGGGCAACTTGACAAATGACAAGCAATAGATGCAGTTGAGTTTCATCTAAACGAATGCTGAATACACTACAGTAATTAAGCCTCGTATATTTATTATATTATTAATTTTTCTAACCCAGAAAAATGGTTAAATAAAGGCTTTTCAAATTGTTTAAAGAATCAAACTTAAGTACCTGATTTGTTTTTGATGCATTATTGCTGAAAACACTAAAATAGTTAAATTTCTTAAATATATTTTTAATTGTTTGCTGATGAATTCAGATTTCGTGCCCACCGCTGGTTTAAGCCAAAAAAATTTTAACCATAAAGGATTTCAAATTATTTAAAGAATCTATGTTCAATTTGATTGCTTTTAAAATAATCCGAGCCAAAATCAGAATTCAAACTTGTGATAAAATGTGTGAATAACTGATCAGGCTCAATGTAATGATAGGGCAACAGTTGGTAGATAGACTGCTCTGGGGATTCCATAAGATGGTTTCTGGTTGGGCGCAGACAACGACGACGACGACGATGACAACAATTGACATTCATTGGCCAGCTTGATGGCCAGGCCCAAAACGACCCCTCAAAACAAAAAAAAGAAGGGAACTGAGCAAAACTTTCGCGCCATCATTGTCATTGTCTCGTTGGCATTCTCAAAATCTCCTTCTTTAGTCTCAATTTCATTCGCATTCTCAGTCGCAGTTTCAGTCTCATTTTCATCGTTGTCTTCTTGGCCTGTCGCGATTGATTTTCTCTAACGCCAACTTTTGGCATCGTCCTTCGTCCTTCGTCCAGCGTCCTTTGGTCCTCTTGCTCAGATTTATCCTTGACTGCGTCTCATCGCGACGCTGGCGGCAAATAAATTACATTGTAATTTGTGTGTCCCTGGCGTTGTTATTGTTATTGTTGTCCTGGCTAGACCGCGTGCAACCCTCAATTTTGAGGCGAGTCCTGCTTGTTGTTGTTGCTGTTGTTGTTGCCTTAGTGTGGACTCGTAATTTGATTTCGAGTGCCTTTTGCCCGCCGCCCACCGCCCACCGTTTTGGCATTGCTCATTTTTAGCTTGGCGACGTGCCCAGCAGCCCTCACTATACCCCATCTCCCATCTGCCGTCTTCGTCACTGCCACGCCCACACCCTCCTGCAATCCTGCCATCTCCTTTGCTGTGAGCTCATTTAAAGTTGATGGTGTGTGAAAAAATGTGAACAGATTGTTATGTAATTGAGTTTTTAGGCAGCCGTTTTGAGGTCGCCTTTTGTGGCTGACTCGTTGGCTGACTGCCTGATGATGTCCTGATGTCCTTGCTGCTCCTTTTAGCTTACATATCTCCCCTCCCCACTCCCCTGCCCTTTCTCTCTGTCTCTGTTTCTCATTCGGTTTTGTTTTGTTGTCGTATTTGTTACATTTATTTGTCGCTTGATTTGATTTTGTCCCCCCGCCTCCAGTTGACGGCACGTTCTTCCTTTTGTTTTGCTGTGTTTCTTTTCAGTTCCCCCCGTTGATTTCAGCCCCTTTGCGGTTTATTTGGCATCACAACTCTTGGCTCGCTGTATTAGCTGCCCAATTTGTAGCTCGTATTTTGGCTTGTACATAGTTAAGTGATTATATATTACACTTACGTCACTTACACTTAAGTAATACATATAATCAACAAAAATCTTTATAAAGCTTATCCTATTTAGTAAACTGTAAGCTTAATTACATTAAATCAGGAGTGGAAATATGCACCGAAATCATGTGCAGTAATAATGGCTGAACAACACAAGGGAGCAAAATTGCATTCTGACGATTAAAAATTATTTAAATGAAATTTATAAAATTGGAAAACGGGAATTTTAAATTGGTCTGATTTAGACCTAGGAACTCTACAAGTCAATATTTTGACTTACTTGGCCATGATTAAAAAAAAATGTAATGTCTCAAAATCATACCTGTTAAATAATGATAAGTAATCATAATCATTAGTAATTAGATTATTTTTGTTTAAAAGTCTAACTCATAATTAAATTACGATTATTTTCGGGTTTTCCCAATTATTTAATGATATGATTACAAAAAATAAAAAATATAAATCTAAAGTTATTGCAATTATTCAAAAATAATCAGAATAAAATCAAAAATAATCTTTTTGAGTATTTCGGATTATTTTTGATTTTTTCTGATTATTTCTGATTATTTTCGATTTTTTTAGATTATTTATGATTATTTGGTAAAAAATTAATTTATTTTTCTGATTATTTTTGAATAATTGTAATAATTTTAGATTTTTTTTTTATTTGTTGTAATCGTAATCATTAAAGCCCAATTTACACGATCGGTTTTCGACCGACACTTTTTGACTGATGGAAAAAATTCACCAAAAAATACCAAGAAATGCCATTCTTACGTATTATGTTCGCTTCGATGACAAACCGAGGCTCTAAAATTTTGTGTGTTCACACGAGACCGACGATTTATTAACGTTAAGTGTCGGTCGGAAACCGATCGTGTAAATTAGGCTTAAATAATCACAAATTTTTCAACAGTGAACTATATAATCACTACGATTATTTCCAAAAATAATCTAATTGATTAGTAATTCTAATCGAAATTTAACAGGTATGCTCATAATCAATTTCAAAGTATGTTTTACACTAATTTTGACATAAAGAGTTGACTAAATGTTAAATCTTGAAGTGTAAAATATTCAAATTTCATATTATAGGGCAAGGCTTAAAAATCGATACATTGACGCAAAAAATTATTTAAACGAATTAAAATGCAGAATAAACTTAGCGGCCAAATTATGAACAAAATTACGTGGTTTAATTTTGGAAAAGTTATTAAAGTTTGAAGTCAGTTTTACATGAAGAAACACATTCCACATTAGATACATACGCGATCTCAAAATGTTATATAGCGTGAAGTCAGAGGAAGAAACAATGTCTGAAGCCACAAAGATAGTTACAAACAGTAATATATGTAATCGTATATCCATCGTATCTACCAATATAAGTATTCATATACATATTCTTTCACTCTACTCACTGACTAAACGTGTTTGGCCAACTAAATGAATTGAAAGCTGTGCAGTGATTAAATCGTATCAATAAATGCAGCTCATATTCACACTTGACTGTTGTATTCATTTAACAATCTCAATATGAATATGCATTGTGTTCAACGTTTCTTTTGTGCCGAATTTCGGAACCAGCCATAAAATGAACAGAGGGGCAAGGGAATGCAGCGTTGCACATGGATTGGTCATGGTTGTCTCGGTATCGGTCTCGTCGATTGTCGGTTGTCGGTTGTTGCATGCAACGATCACGAATAACACCCTGAGATCTGGACTCGTTTATGTGCAGGTTCCCTTCGTCCAATTCCACCTCCACCTCCGCCTTCAGTTCCATTGCCCCGTTCCTGTTCTTATTAGCTTGCATTTAAAACCCAGCAGGGTTTTCACACCTTTTGCGCCTCACTGCGTCTGAGTCTATCCATCTCACTCTCTCTCTCTCTCTCTCTCTGTCTTTTTCTCTTGCTGCTGAAAGTGCCGACAATGAGGGCAGAGGATCGGGAGAGAGGAGAAGGAGGAGGGGGGAGAAACTGATGCTGGGAGAAGCGCACGCGCGGCACAATCAAATTCAAATCACTTTGCATCTTTGAGATCTCAATAAAAATCTTGTTCTTCTTCTTCTCCTTCCCCTTTTGTTGTTGTTCTCGGTTGTTCTCGATTGTTGTTGCTGTTGTTCTGTTGTTGCCGTTGACTTTAATTGTTGCCGCAGGAGCATTGCTCAAATATTAATTGGTTTTGTCTGTATGCCCATGCAGAGGATTTCTGGCTAAAGATGCTGACGCCGCTGCTGACGTTAACGCCAACGTCGACGCCGACGCTGACGCTGACGCTGACGTCGCGGTCGCGGCTGCCTTTTGTGTTTTGTGTTGCGGCTGCAAAAATTAATTACGATATCATGATTTACAAAATTAGCCGCAAATGGCGCGGCCTTTTTTTTCTCTTTCGTTCTGTCTTTCTTTCTGTGGCCAATTC
Organism: Drosophila subquinaria; assembly: GCA_037043405.1. Taxonomy (NCBI): domain Eukaryota; kingdom Metazoa; phylum Arthropoda; class Insecta; order Diptera; family Drosophilidae; genus Drosophila; species Drosophila subquinaria. The sequence continues at coordinate 1,316,716 of JBAMBL010002225.1, read as the reverse complement.
CAAAGGGGGCGTGACATTGAGGGCATGGCTCCCCGTTGGGTTTTGATACCCTTTAACAGTTAAACGGGTAAGTTGAGGGTATCAATAAGTTGTGTTTATATAGGCAAGTCGATTGATAAACCTGTGAAATTTAAGAGCTACAGTTTGTACCTCTGGGAATCTTATTTTTGGGAATATGAAGTGTGAAGTTAAGTTGAAAGTGGAGATGAATGCGAAAGAAAAGAATCAGTTTAGTACAAACTAAGTATTCTGACAGCTTTCAATTTAACACTTTTCAAACGATGTTTGATGCTGAATGTTGAAGCTAGAAAACTGAAACTGGACTCATTTTCATACCCTGTGCCCATTGACAATGGTCAAAAAGGGTATATTAGATTTGTGTGATGTATGTAACAGGGAGAAGAAAGCATCTCCGACCCCATAAAGTATACATATTCTTGATCAGCATCAACAGCCGAGTCGATTAAGCCATGTCCGGCTGTCTGTCAGTCCGTCCGTCTGCCCATCCGTCTGTCCGTCCGTTCCTGGATACCGGACGCAGATCAAGATTGTTTTTAATTTTGGATCAGACCCCTACATCATATACATAGCGGCCATGGGATCGATCAGTCGAAAATCAAGTCTTAGTATGAAAAACTTTTTTGTTGTTTGAGATATTTAAACTGAAATTAATATTTGGAAATTACCCCATTACAATTGTAATGGCCGCCCCAAGTTTTTATTAATTATGTGCTTACATATTAATAATTCTTTTTTATTTTATAGATGTGTAGAAAAATTATAAATAACAATAAATTTGGTTTCTAAGTCAGGTTTTTTTCTCAACCAAGGCTTTTTAAAAAAGTGGTTCGCTTCCCAAAAATTTTAATACATCAAATACATTTTTTTTGTTAAAATTTTCAAATTATTCAGGGGTATCCCAGAAATCTACTCCAACCAACTCAAAACCAACATTCGGTGTCACAGACAAAAATTGATTTGAGTGCTGAAAGTCAAGTTAAGGCAGTTATCAGACTTTGTTAAGAAACAAGTGTCTTTCTTGTATTTTCGGACTCAAATAACCAAAAAATTAAATCCTTCTTTTTCTGTGACTCGATAAAAATAAATCTAGTGTTTTGTAATCCAATCCAAATACCCGAATTATTTATAAAGGTAATATACTTTAAAAAGTCAGAAATTTAATTTTTAATCATTTTATAGACTTCAAAACTCAAAGACAACTTAGAAAACTATAAAGAAAATAAAATAAATTAGTTAAACACAGGAATTAAAATCCAAACCGAAACCGTAACCTTTAACCGGTAAAAACCGATTGAAATTTAAAACCGTAACTGAAACCGTAAACGAAAAAAGAAATTGTACATTTCACTGAATCCTTTAAACCGAAACTCTCTTTTGATTGTTGACTTTAATTATCTTATATCAATATTGAATTTTTATTTGTGATATTCATAAATAAGCGCAAATAAAATAAATTTGTTAAATGACATATTAAAATTGTTGAAATTGTAAAACTAAACTAAAATCAAACTGAAGAAAATATGAAATAAATGTGTGAATGAAACATTAAGAAAGTAATGCCTTTTTAATTATTATTAATATAATTATTTTTTTGCCACAAACAATTTTATGTGTGAACCGAAACCATACCGGTATTCTAATACCGAAACATACAAAAACCGGTTCACCGTTTCGGAAGCTTTATTCGAAGATTTTGCGTAACCAAAAACCGAAAACCTAAATGCAAACATAACAGAAACCGTAACTGAAACCGATATTCTTTTCGGTTTTAATCTAATCTCTAGTTAAAAATAAAATAGAAACAAGTTTTTAATTTAAGGCTTTGGATCAGGGTTTCAAGATGAATGATACGATATTCAGGGTTTCCTTTTTAACTTGACTTATGTGTACAAGCTTCGAAAAAAGTGAACTTTTCAATTTTGCTCTTCACTTGTGTGAACAAATTTCGAAAAGATTGCAAGTCTAAACGAAGGTGCTTGACTTATTGATTGAAAAGTGTGGCTATGACAGTTGAGCTGAGCGGGACAGCATCCTAATTGGCATACTGACAATGACAGCGATTCTTAAATGTAGTAAGTCAATCATAAAATTAAATTGGTTGCAGCCCCCAAGGGCTGTGATTGAAAGCGAGCCGAGACATGTATGCAAAGCATATAAATCGTAAATCGTAAATCGTGTCCAATCTCAGCAACAGCATCGCTGGCAAGTCCCCAAAATGTATGTATGTAGATATGTGGGTTGTGCCAAGCGCCTACAACTCGCATCGGTTGCCAAATTGCTGGCCCGATTTCGGGGGCACAACTCATTTGGCACAGTCCGAGCAGAGCAGCCCCCAGCCCCCAGCCGCACCCTTCGATTGGATCCCGTTCTAAGTCTGCCCATGAGCTCATGGCTTTGATGGACACGTAGAAGTCATCAGTGGCGTTCATTATGTGTTCGAAGTGGCAAGGAGGGGCATGCCACAATTTGTGGCCTCATTCATTTTCATAAGCACTAAGCTACCTCACATCCAATGCTCCAATGCTCCAGTGGGGAGAGAGAGAGCGGGAAGTTGTCGGGGCCGCAGCTTCTGCTGCACTGAGAAAAAACTCAATTAAGTTCGTTAGCAAGAACCATTTGGGAATTTTAAGCAAGCAAACGCAAAATAATATAAAAGAATTAAACATCTCGATTTAAAAGTTTAAGAACTTGTTTTATGAGTTGAAACAGAGCTCCAAATTTAATTTGTTGATCAGGACTAAGCTTGTTTACACTTAAGAACGAAACAGCCTTAATTTAATTCAATTTGTTCTTGGTTTTGAAATTTTCATTGGATTCGCTCATAAAGTAAGAAAATTAAAGACTGAATCATTCTAAAACAAATTGTAGAACAAGACGGGATTAATTTAAGAACATTTTCTTTGTAGAACACACATCGTTTTGTATTTTTTTGAGTGTGGTTCTCTTTGGGAAGCTGGCAAGGGCAATTAATGCGCCCAGTGGTCCACCTGATCGGCCTTGGGCCGTTTTCGCGATGCTCCACATACTCGTAATACTTGCAACTTGCAACTTGCCACTTGCAACTTGAGTGTTGGGTCGCAGCTGCCCCAAAGATTTAAGCCACGCCCCCTTTGGTGTGCTGGCTGCTCGGCATAAACTGGGGGGCCGCAGGCGTTGCCACTGTTACAATTTTGTCGCTTTTGCGCTTTGGTAATTAACATTGTTGCACAGTTGCAAAGTTGCACAGTTGAACAGTTGCATTTGCCGCTTTGGCCGCTTTTTTGCATATGCCCATTGCGTTTTGCGTTTTGCATTTTGCATTTTGCGTTTATTAATGTCATCAACGCCCTAATGGCCACGCCCCGCCTGTCCGGTCGTGCCACAGTTGACAACTCAATTGTTTGGGGCCGTCGTCATTAAAATGATTTCTGCGATCGCCTCGCAAAAACATTCGCCTAACAACAGCCAAAGGCAAACAGTTAAAAAAAAACAGAAAAAAATTGGAGCTAATTTGATTAATATGCAACGCACAGAAGAGACGTTACCCCCCATTCTCCACTCTCCATTCCACATCCCCCCATGCCCCATGCCCCCTGCTCTATCAGTGACACCCTAATGATGGGAAGTGCGAATGCGTTTTGGCTCCCAAGCCGTTCGATGTTGGACGCGGACGCGGAACCCGCAAATCGTAATTCGTAATTCGTAATTCGCACGACGCGTAATTGCAATTGTAATTAGTGCAAGTGTTCAATGCGGCAAGTGGAGCAATCACACACACACACACACACTCACACTCACACTCACACTCAAACTGTTGCCCCTACACCCCGTTCCCTGAAGTTACCTTACCACCATTCACAGGATTGTATCCTTAGCACTGTGCATTATACAATATACACTTCACAATCTGCTCTCGATGTCGAGCACTCTACAACCTACGCTTTTACCCAGCATCCAACACAATACACCTTACACCCTAAGTCAAGTCCTTTGAACCTAACAAACTCCTTTCAACTCCCTTCTTTAATTTACTAAACTTTCTTACGCACTCTACATCTTGCTCGTTACTTCAACAGACCATTTAACTAGTGATGTTAAAACACTGAATCGAGTTTAATATCGATTTTTTAATCGAGATAATATAAATCGAGTTGTCGAAATATCTCCAAATTAGACGGATATATCGAGTTATCCTAAGAAAAAACAAAAAGAAAACATAATTTGAAATACAAAATACACGCGTATAGTTTAACTTGTAAGTTGCTAGGCTGAAAATCAAATCATCAATCAAATATTCAAGCTATCGTCACTCTGCCAAAACTAGCACATTAAATAATAAGTGTAAACTTGTAAGGCTGGGAAATCCAAAAAAAAAAAAAAAAAAATAAATAAATAAATAAATAGACAAGCGAAATGTCATTTTGATCTTGGTTTGGCCTCTTCAACGATTTTTCATTCAAAGTGAATTTATTCATGTCCTTCGAATAATTTTCTGCCTCGAAATACATTCGAACTTCCCCAACTCGAATCATCATTTGTGATTCATTTGGTTCTTTTGCTGTATCCAGAAAATGTTACCGATTCAAATGACATCATAATTAATTTTCGTTCTATTTCTTAAAATAATGAAAACTGTTTTTGCTGAGATACCATATTTTTCAGCCACTTAATTTGGTCCACTTTTGAATTCATTAACTAATAAGTTTGAATATTTCATAATTTAATTTAATTATTTAAATAATCTTGGGCTGATTCGCTAACAAAGAAATACATAAAGTACGTCTTTCCTGAAGCTAATTCACCAGCCAATGTAATTGTTGGTGCAATATTTTATCATATACCATCACTTTATGTTAATGTACATCAATATTACATATCCAAACGAGTCGGTAACAGAAGCATATAACAGAAACGAAAAACAATTCAAGCTTTACTGGGGATTTCCCGAAAAATTCGACTTGCAGAAGCACAGGCCAATATTTTTGTTCGAGTTATGGAGAAATTCGACTTATGGAAGTCCGAGTTACGGAAGCAGAATTGTATGATATTTGCTCAGTAAACGCTATTGCCACTCGATTTTGTATCTATATTTTAAGAAAATTTAAAATCTTAAGTTTTAACATTTAATCAAATCTTGATGTCATAATTAACTAAAAATAATTCTGCAAATTATGTACAATTTGCACACTATCAGCCCACCTATTCTTCACACCTTATACCAAATACCCTATAAATTTGCTGTTCATATCCTATAGCCCAGATACTGGCACCCTACACCCCTTATCCGATTCGACAAACAAACACACAGCTCAAAATTTGCCTAATCCCGGACACACGCATGGAATCGATTTCACGGGCAGCAACCGCAGTCGGTCTAGTGCTCCACAGGGACCTGCTTAGCTGGTTACTGGTTACTGGTTACCGGTTACCACTAACCAGTTGCCAGTTAGCTGGTTCGTTGCTTTAGACAGGAGCAGAGTGTGGTGCAAGGATTTGTGGCTTCGACACGGCCACATTTCACGCCTCCTTTGCAAAGGGAAACCACCACCGAGATGAGATGCGCATGGCGTATGGCGCATGGCGTATGGCGTATGGATAAGGATATGACAAATTTCACGCACCTTCCAGGACTAAGGTGGACGTCGCCAGCGGCTTAACTTTCGCCCCCTTCCTGCCGTCGAGCGTTGGCCAGATTTCAAATATTCCAAAATTTCAAAAGCCGATAATGAAGTCAAGATTGCAATCGAGCAATCGACCAATCGGGCAATCGGGCAAATCGGCCCGATCCAGAAAGGTGGTTGAAGCCGCAACAGCCGAAAGGACACACTTTAATCAATCGCAACCGATTTGTCGGCTTAACATGTACAACATGACGTAAATAGTGGGAATGGTATGGGAATGGGAATGGGAATGACAGTGGGATTGGGAATGAGAATGGAAATGGATGTGGGTTGTGGGTTGTGGGTTTGTGGGCTCAACTGTGGCACAACAAAGCCTCGAAGGGTGTCGAGCATTAAAGTGAGCAATCGACAAGGATTTGCGTCTCTGGAGGCGGCTTGTGTTGGTGGCTTCTTCTCGGGATTAGCGCCAGTTTTGTCCGTCTAAAGTGGCCAGCTAATAGTTGTTGCTACACACAGAGCGTGAGAAGATGAGGTGGAGATACGTCTGCCGAAGGAGGAGTCTTAACACCGCAAAACAATTGAGGATGATAGGTAGAAAAGTTGAGGGCAAATAAAGAGAGATTACTAGGAAATTTATAAATATGTATAATAGGAAAATATATGATAGTTATAAAAAAAAGAAAACATAATAAAAAGTTGCATACATACGATAGATGGATAACCAATTTAAATCTTAGTAATCTTAGAAAAGGAAATATCTTAAAAACGCGTTAAGTAATTTTATGTCTTCAAAAAAAAAATACTAGGCTTATAGATTTTATATAAATAGCTAAATAATAGACAATTTGATAAATGAAACATAGTAATCATCTTCCAGAGTTATAAAACTAGAATTTGAGTATAGCAAAAATATAGAGTAATTAATATTGCCGAAATAAAAAACGGATACATTTTTTTAAGTATTAAACAAACAGTCAGAAAGCCAGTATCAGATGTAACTTCTTATGGAAATAAGGCAAGAAAGAGAGTAAAAAAACCAACCTGGGAAAGGATATAAATATATGCAAATATAACTAAATAAATATAAAAATTAAAACAAAGTAAATGTAACTAATGGAAGAATTGTTAGGATAGAAATACATACATACATGGAAATAAACGAGAAGAACAGAGTACAAATTTATATATCAAAATATGAAAATTAATAAAAATACAATTGGTAAGTCAAATATAATGCGAAAATAATTGAGAATAGTCAAATGAATAATAAAAGAAAATGATAAAGTTAAGAAATGGATGATAAAATGGGAATTACTATTAAAAGTACTAAAAATAATTTCGGAAATAAAATATATTTTGCAATGTTTAGATGAGCTTATTAAGAGATAGAGAGTGGACATGGGGAACAGAACGAATGAATGGCACTCGACAAGGACATAAATGCACAAATATAATGGCTTAAATGCGACTATTATAACTAATCGGGAGTTAGGATCAATCGCCTTTTGTTCGGCTGACTTTGCACATACATATAGTCTATCCGAAATGTAAACATCCCCCTTTGTGAGATGACAATCCAATCTCTCAACCCTCCCCCCCTCGTTTCTTTCAAGATGGACCCTTGACAATGGCTCAATTTTTATGCGATTTACTTGTTGTGATAAGCATTCGTCGACTGTCCTCAGTCGTCTGTCGTGTGTCCTTCTCGTGTTGTGTCGTGTCAAACGACACCCGGGACAAGTTGAAATCAAAATGCGAAATCAAATTCCATTGGCAACCCCAAAGCTGCTGGAAATAATTTGAAAATTACTTTTGTCCAAAGAAAAAAAAGAGGGCAACACATTTTTATGAAGGTCGCGTGCGGTTTGAGTTTAAGATCGTTGCTGATAAGCCTCCAAAACAAAAAAAAAAGTATATTGTATAAATCATTCAAATCTACATATAGCCCAAGAGAAAGAGAGAGCAAGAGATGGAGAGAGTGAGAGAGAGAGAGAGAGAGAGAGAGAGAGGGAGTCAGCTAAGCCCAAAGCTAACCCTAATACTCGACACCCTCAGTCGCCTATCTAAAGTTCGGTTTGCTTTATTGTTTGATAAGTATTTTGATAATGTTTTGAGTGCTGTGCGAAAACAATGGGAAAGTATGGAGCGTTTAACACCCCGCCGAGTGGTAAGTGTCAGTGGAGAGGGCGCAGGGGCGGGGGAGGGGGGTTGTTATTGTACTATGTCTGTAAACAGGTTTCTCATTATTAAATTGAGATTTATGACAAGTTAAGCAACACTTTCGGCATTTGCCAGCTGACATTTAACAACACTGGCCGCTGTCCCTGTCTTTATACACTTAGAAAAAAAGGATCTAAAACCAAGATTTTGGTCTTAGAACTAAGAACATTGGTCTAAAAAATGTGTCGAGAACATGAAAGTCTTGAAGTAAGAAAACACATCTTGATTCTAAATACATTTTAATTAAGACCAAGTTCTTATTTTAAAGATCATAAATTCTTATATTTTCAAGACCACAAATATTATTTTAAGAAAAAAACTTCTTTTTTTTTTTTAATTATATGTTCTTATTTATAGACCAAAAAGCTTTGAATGCTCAAGACAAAAAATCTCAAATAAACATTAAGCTTCTTAACATTTTACGAAGTATGAAGTAAGTTTTAGTTAACTTGAGGTCTAGTAATGTCGATATGACACTAGTTAAACAACAAACAACAACATAAAAAACACTTGCAGAACGCAATTACCTAATCTCTATCATCAGTACCGTTGTGCTGACTTGACCAGCGATCCAAGCCTAATGTCATCTTTGAGACGTCAGATCCAGTTGTGAATTCTAAGTCTCAATAAGTGTGTTGTTGTTAAGAGAAAAAGATCTAGGGTCTAAGATTTGTGTTCTTATATTAAGAACATACGATTTTTTAGAATAATATTCTAAGTTTTAGTAATTTGGTCTGGAAAATGGTCTTATATTAAGAACAAAATATTTAAATTTGAGAATTTTATTTGTATGTTAAGAACTTAAGATTTTCAACATTAATATTCTTAGTTTTAGTAATTTGGTCTTAAAATATTCTCATTTCAAGAACAAAATATTTAAGATAAATGTTCTTGGCTTTAGAAAAATGTATTTTTTTCAGTGTACACTTAGAAAAAATCAAGATTTCCGTACTTAAACAGACGATATTCAAGTGCACACGATCTAAAAAGCTGACTGAGCTCGCAATTAAACAAAATTTACAGCATCAATCTTATTTCAAGTTCGCTTGAATCTTAAATAAAGATTTTTCTGGAATACTTTAAGTACGTTTTGGGATTAATTTAAGTCTGTAAAAGATGGAATTATACTAGTTAAAGTACACAAAATGTATTTGTTTCCTTTATAAAATTTAAATTCAATTTTAAAACATACGCAGAAACTTTAATAAACAAATAGTTTGTTTAAAAAAATTCTGTTGTTTCTGGAGATATTTCAGCTGAACTCACAGATTTTGTTTTAATATATTTGGCATGGTTCAATTTATTCTGACTTAGATTGGTAAGAAATTTATCTTTTTTATTAATTTATTTTATTATGGTTCAATTTATTCTGACTTAGATTGGTAAGAAATTTATCATTTTATTTATTTATTTTATTATTCAGTCGGAATTTCAATTTTAAGATCGCTACATACTTAATTCAAGAAGAATTGAATATACTGAATTTTAGTATGGTATATTTTGCTGAGTGTATTCCTACTTGTGTCTCTATACCCGTCCCTATCTGTCCCTATCTCGCTGTCCATGTGAAGCCTGTACAGGTAATGAGCACCTTGGCGTGCCAAAATGACAACCTGCGCGCAAATTGGATTACTTCATTGCAAAGCGGTCAGATAAGAGCAACAGCAGCAACAACAGCAGCAGCAACAACAACAACAACATCAGTCGGCTAACATCAAGAATCTTCAGGAAAAAGGATCTCTTCGGGCGGCAAAGCGAATATAAATAAATAAATACAATTTTGCGGCCATGCATTTGGCCGATTGATTTCTCCAAGCACGAAAATGGCAACTGGCAGCAGCAACAGCAACAGCAGCAGCAGCAGCAACAGCAACAGGAGACGGGAGGGAGTGAAGAGGAAGGGGAGAGTGAGGGGGAAACTTGCAACTCGCTCGCAGCTCGCAAATTGCCGCATATTTGTTGAGTAATTACGCTTTAACTTGTAATAAAGAAGACAAACAATAAAACGAGGACCCGGCCATGGATCCCAGCTAAGGATGAGCTCTAACCAACAACCAGCAACAACCACAACCAGCAACAGCAACAGCAGCAACAACACTCAAGGGCTGGCAGCGAGGGGGGTAAGGAGAGTTGTGAGACATAGAGGAGACAACAAGAAGAAGAAGAAGAAGAAGAAGAAGAAGACATCTGGCGGCGCGTTCTCAATTGAAAAGCGTGAATAACAAACGTGAACGGGCCGCAAACGCGCAAATTGGCTAAGAAGTCAGTCAGGAGACACGTCTTCAGCCACAAATCCGATCGCAATGCCAGCTTGCCAGCGTTTATGCGTCAGTACTTGTTGCGAAAAACATTTATCATGAAAAGTAGTTAATAATTTTTTTCTTCGTCGTTCAGGTTTGTATTATATTTCATATTTATATTCATTTGCCGCTTTTTCAATTTTTACTGTTTATTCTTTCTTCTCTCCTCTTACTTCTTCCTCACATCTTCTTATCTGTTTATTTTTTTCGCTCCCGCTTGCGTCCGCCCTTTCTTTCTCCTATTTGTCACCTTCCTTTCTCTTTAGTTTATCCGCTACTTTCTTCCCCCATCTTTTATTCTTCTTTCGTTTCCCTCTGTCTTAATTCTCTTGTCTTTTTTCATCTTTCCTTTAAGTCTTCCTTTTTGCCACATCAGTATTTTCTTGCTTTACATTTCCTTCTGCTAAATTCTTCTGTCTTCTCATTCTTATATCCTTTCAATTCCTTATTCTCTCTCTTCCATCCTATTTCTTCTCTCCTTATTCCATCTCCCATCCCGTTGATTGTAATAAAAGTTGCACGCATAAACTTCACCATTGTTGTTCAGCTCTCAAAACATTTAGTTGCTCCGCTCTCTCTCTCTCACTCACTCTCTCTCTCTCCCTTCACTTGCTTCCCCTCTCTTTCTGCCTCGCTCTGTGTGTCTCTTTCGCGCGCTTTCTGTTCTTGGTTAACCACAAAACAAATCTTTACACTAAGCAGGCAGTCAAACCAAAGATTCAAAAGAGCCAAAGAGGCAAACGTAGCATCGCTTAATTTACTGTTGAGGATTGTGAGACGGAAACGGAGATGGAGACGGAGATGGAAGACGGGTGATGGGAGATGGGAGATGGGAGAGAGTGGACAGGAGACTGGCTGTTTGGCCGTTTGGCCGTTTGGTCGGTTGCTTCGACTGGCAAACCATAAAATGCATTATTATGCTAAATGACTATAAAAATCACGTTTACAATCCATTTATGCCTGGGATAATAACCCATCTCTTTTGAACTGCGGCGCAAGGAAGAAGCTGCCATGGACTACACCGGACTCTGGCCATATTCCAGTTGTAGTTGAAGTTGGCTAAAACCCTGAAAGGCAGCATTTGTTTACGCCGCGAATAATTGAGTTATCTGATCCCTGCTAGCCACAAGACACTAGACAGACCAGACACGAAACACGGCAACACATGATGACTACGGATGGGGCAAGGGGGGAAGCAGGACAGGGGTCTAAATGGGGGCCCTGCAAACGAGACTGTGGCCTAGGCTAGGCTCAGGCAGGGCGAGCAGGGGTACACAGAAAAAAATAACAACAAAAGTTGAGTAATCTTCGAATTTCCTAAACCAAGTACGAATCGTTTTATTTAAGTAGGATTTTTCAACTCTTTCTCTGCTAACATTATGACTATCAGGGCTCGAAGACAATTTCTTTCAGTGAAGTTAAATGTTTTGGGATTCTTTGACCATTCGTTATCTATTTTTGAACCTTTCATAATAATTCTAAGCAACTATATTAAAAAAAAATAGTCCCAGAGGTGACAAGCGCCCAACATTAATTAAATTCGAATTAAATTTGTATAATTATTTTTATCAATGAAATAAAATTTTTTAAACTTTATTTTTGACATTTTATCCACATTTTGTGTTAATTTAAATAAATGCAGAAATTAATAATTTGTAATTTGAATTTTAGTATGATGTTTTTTTTCCTGTGTAGGGTGGTAGGGACAGGCGAGGACGGGGGGAGGAGGAAGACATGTTGCAACGGCGTTGCATGTTTGGCAGCAGGTAGGTGTGGCCGGCCTACGTAGCAAATTGCTGGGGCGCATTAGAAGGCAACACCGCCCAGTTTCCAGTACCTATCCCCTCCTCTTCCTCCTTCCCCACCAACCCCTTACCCCCTTCCACCTTCCACCATCTAGCAATTGCCCAGCATTTCATGTCCAGGTTTTAGGCCCAAAACGCAGCCTGCTTGGCAGTTGGTAATGACTTTATTTGGTTGCTGCGTTAATGGGCCGCAGTTGCTGTCGCTGTCGCTGCCAACGTCCACGTCCACGTCGACGGCGACGCTAACGCAGGCAGCGCAAATTGAAAGCGCATTTCAAAATTTTTCACACCTGAAAATTGTTTCGTTTCAAGATGTGTTTTTTTTTTTACATACATACATATAGTTTTTTTTAACTGACGTCGCTCACCGCAGGGAGGCACATGGAGGCGGGGGCGTGGCAGCGACAGTGGTGAGGGGATGGGGGAGTGGGAGGGGGTATTTGTGGCAAGTGCAGCGAATTTCATGCGGCCTGGAAACACTTTTCACGTAGCGCCGCTGACGATTGCAGCCAAAGTCAAAAAGGTGCCGACCGTCGGTTGCAATTAATCAAAATTTAATTTCAAAGAGGCGACGTCGACAGCGACAGCGACGGCAGCAGAGGCTGCTGACTGCACTTGAGAAGCAGCCGAAAAGACAAAATAAAAAAAAAACAAAAAAATTGAAAAGGCTAAAGAGAAAACTGGCTAAAGAAAATGTAATTAATCACCAGGCGGTTGTTGTAGCCGCTGCTGCTGCTGCTGCTGCAGTTGTTGTTGTTGCTGTTTTTGTTGTTGTTGCTGTTATTCGATTCGGGAAAATGAAAAGCCGCAAAAGCAACAAAAGCGACAAAACAAAAGTAACGCCAGTCGCAGCCAAAGAAAGGCGCCCCTCCCCCCACCCTTTTACCCCTCTTTCTACATAGGAAAAACCGTTACACTCTATAAAAGAAAATACATACTTATGTTAATACGTTATGGGCCTTAAATTCGTTGGGATCCATAATAATAATCACATAATTCACAGGCAAACAAAGGCAATTAAATATGTACTTATGATTCGATTATTTCATTTGTTTAAAGCTATTGATAATAATCGAATTTTCAGAAATATCATATCTATTATGCACTGCAGTTGGACTCTTGATTTTTCCAGATTCAGTTGAAAGTGCAATTTTCATTCAAATCTTTCTTATTATTATGTTAATTGAGTTGTTGTTTTCTCTGACATTTTCAAGTTGTTTCATTTGAGCACGTATTCGAAATCAAGTGAGAGCTTCCCAATTTATCATAAGCAAAAATATAACAAAAGTGCATATTATAATTATTTTGACAAAATAAAACATTTACAAATTTGCTATTTATTTTTAAAAATATTTAAGCATAATAAATCTCACAAATAAATAAATAAAAATATGTCATAAGCAACCATAATAAAATTTAGTCCGAATGATAACGATCACCCAGCATTCAAATTACCTCCCTTCTACAATATAAGCGAATACCGAATTAAATTTGTATAATTAATTTTAATCTAATTGCAATACTAAACAATTGCTTAAGCAATTTCATTATTTATTTAAATTGCGCGCCGTAAACAACTAATAGATGGAAACGAACTCATAACTCATCACTCTTAGATGGCGCCACTAACCAACTCCAAGAGAAGTTGACCGAAAATGCAATAGATGGCGCCAGACAATCAATCAATTTATCACTGCGGACGGCAGTCCGCGCTAGTGACGAAAGCAGCACGAAGGGTGCGAAGGCGACTAGCATATATACACAGGAAGAATGGAAGATTTGCTATGACTGTCCGATCAGGTCGAGTTATATACCGATCGAAAGGTATCAACCTAACTTACAAATGTGCATACTAAGACTTTTGAAAACTCACCTGGTTCGTGAGATAAACAGGTGTAAGAGGGAGGGGCAAAATTTAAATGATTGGAGCTAATGGGGCCGTTGGAGCCTTTTTGAATTTTCGTTGAATTTTTTACAATTCTCATCAAAAATACGCGTCGAATGACACCTCGATCATCAAAATCGGACCACTGGTTCAAAAAATAATTAATTTTGAAATTTTTAGGGGCCTTCCGAAAATGAGATGAAAAGTCAGTCTGTTTGTTTGTTTGTTTGTTTGTTTGTCTGTTTGTCTGTTTGTTAGTATCAAAGCGTTGATTTAGCTTAAAAGTTTGAATGAGGACTTGTTCCCGATCAAAAATCTAGAAACGTTTGTTCTACGACTTTTTCGAAAAAAGCTAGTTTAGCGGGAAATCGCTAAAAACCGCTAAAATTAAAACCCTTATAGCAGTCAAATGATTAAAGCTACAGATGCGATCTATATATCGTTGAAAAGGTAATTTGAAGGGCTGTTATGCATACCTTTTAACTTTTTTTCTAAAGTACACAGGTAAATTTCTACAGGTGAAATAAGGTATTTTCCCCCACATTTTGGCGGTTTTTGAGAAAACGCCGCTAACGATTTTTTTTAAATTTCAATATGTTTTAGTTTGTAAAATTTCGCGTTTTTTGATATATGACACAAAAAATTTTACCGTTAGGTTTGGAAGATATAACCTATTAACTGAATATATACGTTTTACTTTGAATTGGAATAGTGCAGCAGCAACAAAGTGTCATAGCAGCCAGTTTGTTTGTTTGGATAGCTTAAATGTTTGAATGAGGACTTGTTCCTGTTCAAAAATCTAGAAACGTTTGCTCTACGACTTTTGCGAAAAATGGCTAGTTTAGCGGGAAATCGCTAAAAACCGCTAAAATTGAAACCACCATAGCATCCAAACGATAGAAGCTACAGATGCTATCTATATATCGTTGAAAAGGTATTTCGAAGGGCTTTTTGCACTGCTTGCAGCGTAATGCGGAAATTACCTGTTAGCTGAATACATACATTTTATTTAGAATGGGAATAGGATAGCAGCATCAAAGTGTCATAGCACCCAAAGTTTAAGAGTGCTGATAGCTTTTGCGCTGGACATGTGTGTTTGTAAAGGGAACCAGTGTTGCCAGACAGTTTGTTTAGCTGTACAAACAATAAACAAAGTTGACAAAGCTATACTGTCAAAAAATATTTAAATTTCAAAATTTCTGAGGTCTTAAGCATAATATCCAGTAGTTGAAAATATTTTGGCCGCTCAAAATGTTCGATGTTTTGATGTCGGACCTTACAGAATTCAGTGTGTCAGCATAATACAAAAAATCCCTAAAAAGTTGAGAGATTGTTGGTCTTATGCTGCTGTGGTCACACTGTTCGTTAGCTGTGCAGAACAAACATATAAATAACGTTGAGCACAACAAAATAGAGAAAATGGACCAAATAGACATGATGAGAGAAGTGGCAGCGACTAATAGCCTAATTATAAAATTAAAAAGATTAATTATAAAAATCCCATCAAAATGTTTTTTTCTCGGTCAAATCCCACAATATTGATCTCTGCTGCACTTCTTCAATAAGTCTAATTCGCTCTTTGTGTTCCAAGATCTCAATTTGGCTCTAATTTTGCTGCTTGTTGGTCACCATTTCTGTTCAAAATGATTTCGACTAGTCGAAACACTGAACGAATCGATGTTTTGAAAGGTAAAAAAAAAAGCTGCCAGCTGTCATTAAAGAGTGTTGTAAAACACCCAAAAATTTTCTGAGCTGCCCAAATTTAGGTACTGGATACAAGGGTTTAGAAATAGCCTTACAAAATAATTTCGAGCTAGTTTGCAACCCTTTTTTTTATATGGAGTTGATACCTTTCAAACTGGTTTTTCAACAACTGGATACTATGCTTTATTCAAAAATTTCTGATATCCCACAAAAAAAACCTCTTTACGAGGTAAAAGTCTAGTGACGAAAACATTTTCATGCCCCAAAATTTCTGATATCCAATTTTGTGACGAATAATTTTAAGTTTTACATATAAATTATTTTAAGCAAAATTTTTGCATTCGGCACTGCGCAAAACAGTGAATGAGTTTTATTTGGTATGAAGAATTGATACATTTTAGCGCAATGTGCCGAGTGCCAAAATTTTGTTTAAAATAATTTATATGTAAAACTTAAAATTATTCGTCACAAAATTGGATATCAGAAATTTTGGGGCATGAAAATGTTTTCGTCACTAGACTTTTACCTCGTAAAGAGGTTTTTTTTGTGGGATTAATTTAATACGCACGACCGCTGTAATTATGAGTAGTGATCCCAAATTGTTTTTTTTTCGGTTAGATTTTTCTGGTTTTTAACTGCTTCAGCCGGAAAGAATCTCAGACAGCTTCTATCCGAAAATCTGTTTTTTTAAGATTCATTTAAATTGAATACAAAAAGGATTCTATACTGCCAATTTTAGAACTTTTTGAAAATGGAAACGATATAAAGGCAAAAAATCCTTTCCCTGTACACCAAAATTCATCTCTTAAAATGGTAGAATGTTGAAAATACGTCAAAATTTTGGTCCAAAGCAAACAGATATCGAGACTCTGCAGGCAGTAACCCTTTTTCAGAAGTGGTCACTTCACTCAGTCTCTCTTAACGTTGCCTTGGTCAAACGCTGAAGCAGAGGGTTTTTAGCCAAGTTAGTTTGGTAAAAACTAAATTGAGAAACCGTCTTGAAATAGAGACGTTAAATGCTATTTTAACAATTAGGTAAATATATACATATATATTATACAAATTTTCAATTATATGCATATGGGCTAATCCGAAAATTTTTAAACCAAGGGCAAAAACCTTTAATTGTCAATAATTTGCATGTTTTTTAATAATAGTTGTTTTTTGTTGTAATAGAATATATTTAAGTCTTCAAATTACTAAATCAAAATGATTTTACGGTGGTTTGGTTGTTCATGGCCGAGCTTAATCAATTAATTCCTCTTTTTGCCTCTAAATTTCAATAAATCTTGTAAAAAAAAGGGGTATTTTCAATGGCCAAAATAGTGGGCAATACAGTCGTCTGAGTGTTTAGAGCTTAGCTCCTCTTAAAGTTTGTTTAATTTTCTTTTATTTAAGATAAAAACTGTATCGAAAAAATATTTAATATATATTAATAATTTGAAAAGAAGTGTGTGTGTAAAAAGTGTAACGTCCGCAACGTAACGTCCGCAACAGACAAAAACTAAAATTTTTAATTAAGGAGACTACTTATCTTTATTTTTGATGATGGATTGATATGGTCATATATTACACTTAATTTTTTGTATTTGGATATTTTTTGTTTATTATGCAAAATTCGCTAATATATGTGCAAATGTACGTTAACCTCAAATCGACTTCCATTCTTTGTAACGGCCGCAACGGAACTTTCAGCAAGCCTAATTTTTTTTCGAAAACAGTAAGGCTCTTATCTTAAAATAGGTTTAAGAGTACTTTCAATGAAATGCATTTTTCAGAAAATTTCATTTAAATTCACCAATCTGAACGCGAGCTGAATCAGTTTAAACATGAAAATTTGCGTGCAAATGTAACGTCCGCAACTCAGGATTAGCCCATATGTATATTTTATCTTCTGCAGACTCGGATTGCGTCGACACAAATCGTGTTGCCATTCGTACATCTTGCCCATCAAATACCTAAAGTTTATAGCCCCCACGGCGACGTACAATGAAAAAAAAACAGACGAAAAAATCATTAAAGAGGCCTTAAAACTATTGAATTAAATAAAAAAAAGTAATACAACAAAATTGGCCTGTTTTTCTGTCTTTTTTTAGTTTTTCAGCTTTTATTCCTTTTTTTTCTTTGGTGGTTTTGTCTTTTTTTCCAGAAAATGTTTGGCATCACTGATTTTGAGTATAAGAATGTCACAACTTGCAGAAGATGAATAAAACAAGAGAGTAGCAACAATTTCGTTTAATTTTTATTATTAAAAATTTGTTATATTGCCTTTCCATTGCTCTTTGCGTGTGACCATTGTTTTTGTTTTTTTTTTCTTCATTTATTTATATTTCATTTTTCTGGTCGTTTTGTTTTTGTTTTTATTGTTGTATTTTGTTTTTGGTTTATAATTAATTTTGTATTTTGTTCTATTGCTTAATTTATAATTTCCATACACAAAGAACACACTATGCAACAAGATGCCAAATCGAGCTGAGAGCATAACATAATTGAAGGGTTCTTAGAATTTGCTGCATAGTGTAATTGCAATTGTTGCTTGTTGTTTCTCGCTGTTTGTTTGGTTTAAGAAGGAAACAGAATTCATTGACATTCGATTTGTTTTTGTTCACATACACATACATATGTTATATATATTATTCGTGAATTTATAAACATAAATATATACAAAGTGTTCTTCAATACAATAAAATTAAAAACAATTTATAAAAAAAAAATGATATGGGAAATAATAAAGAATCGAAATGAGCCTAAAACATAAATAACAAATAAGTACAAAACAAATATGGTTTAACAATCATTCAATTAATTAATTAATGCATAAAATCAATGTACATATTGCGTTTGGCAACCGAATTCGAATCGTTTGCAACATACCCCGCCCCCGCCCCCAACTCCTCAACTAATTAAATACATAATAATAATAATAATAATAATATTTAATTAATATTTAGCATCAACAATTATGCACAGCTTTCCGATGTTCAATGCATGTTTCGTAATCATTTCATTTTGTTTAATTAAATTCATTTTGTTGTGTTTTTGCCAAGACTTTTAACTCTGGGCACGATTTACAGAGAGCGTTTCAATAATTCTGTGATGATTTGCATTTCTACAGCACGAAAATTAATATCAACTTTTGGACAAGAAGCGACAAACATGTTGAGCCGTTTTTTTTTTTTGTTTTTGAGTATTTTTCGCAGTGTCAGACCATAAATTTGCCAAAGATTCGTAAGTTACAAAACTAACATTATAGATAATCAGATATATGCATACACATGTATATATATATACTATATAGATATACATAGATAGATAGTCATGTTATGTTGCTTCGTTGTATCGTTGATTATTACTTGAGCAAATTTATTAGTTTAACAAACAGAAGATTAACTCGAATTGAAGCATTATTTGCAAATTGAGAAACATTCGTTATATCTTAAACATATCTTATAATAATACACACACAACACTCTCTCTCTCTCTCTCGCTCTATTTCTCTTTTTCACATTCTTTCCGTCTCTCTCTATCTGAATGTTACATTTGCTTTTTGTTTTTTTCTTTGGGGGGGAGGGGAGGGAAATCACAGCTAAAAGGCAAGCATTAAAGTTATACAATTCTAGAATTTCATCACACTCGAATCGTCATGTCGTGCACAAAGTTTTGGAGCTGGCTGTGTTTGTTTGTTGTCATTTGTTATATATTATAATTGTTATAGTTATGCATAATTATATACATCTATTGTTTGTTTGTGTCTCTTGTTGCCTATGTTGCTATTGTTTTTTCTTTCATTTTTCTGTTTACTTGACTACGCATAATCATATCAATTTTAATAATATGTTTTGTTTTTGCATTTACTTTTCATTAATTAGTTAATATTTATAGTATAGCACCGAGTACAAAAAATGATCAATAAACAGAGTTTTAAATTTGTGTTTCTTTTCTTTTCGTTCATTCGTTTGTTTTGTCTCCACAACAAAGATTTGCTGCTTTTTATGTTGTTTACGGTTTAAATGCCTTTGCTCTTGTTTGCTGTATCCATTGTTGATCTGTTTTTAAATTCTACTACTTATATAATGTAATAATTTCTGTTTGCTTTCGCTTTCACTTTCGTCGTCATCTTCGCATTCTTATCCTGGTTCCTTCTCCTGTCACAAGTCAATAAATATCATCATCTTTGTCGTCAATTGCCTTGCTAAATTTTACATGGATCCTTCACCGGAAATCTATCAAGAATATTAATTTGTAATATAGAAATCCAAGATGCATCAACTGGAGACCGAAGACTCACCTGCGAGTGCGAACTGTCGCTTTCCACCTGCTCGGAGTAGCAATGCTTATAGTTAAGATAGTCTAGAAGTCTTCTTGGTAATGGCAATGTCTGTATTAAATCCTTTCGTATAACCGCCTTTAGTATAACAAATCTGTAAGTACAAATACACATATTTTTAGAGAGCTCACTCCTTTACCCGTAATCTGAACCAAACTCACCTGCACATATGCTGCAAGCTTTGTACATGCTTAAATCTAGATACGGGATTGGTTAATTGCACACGCATTGGTCCATGTTCCGGCCGACGATGCAGAAAGAATAAATATCTGCAAAAGATAATGCGACCAGTTAATAGTTATCTTTTAACTAAAGTCAAGTTTCGTATGACTTACCTGCCACTACGCGAATGCTCGACGGCCTTCTCAATGAACTCGGTTATAGTTTGGGATTTGAACTTGGCATATGAGCCAAATGAGAATGTGCCTGCAAGACGAAAGAGAGCGACGGATTTGGAAAGAGAGAAAGATAAAGAGTTATTTAAGAAATATTTATAAGCAGGGTCTGCAAATAAAATTATGAATGCTAATTTCAAAAAAAAAAATCAATGTGAAGGAAATATGCTATAGTAAAATTCCTATTTCAGTCGGGACTATCGATATCAGCCAAAAACTTCTATTTTCAATTTATAAGATATAAATCAAATTTAATTCTTATACTTAATTTTTTATTTAAGAAGCTAAAAATAATCATTAAAATTCAATTTTTAATAAAAAGTTGTGAATAACACTTATTTCTGATTTTTTCAATAAAAATAATAAATAAGAGTTATTTTTGATTATTATTTTAAAAGTTAAGAGTTATTCGTAACTTTTATTTTTAAAACCAAAAATAGAACTAAAGTGATAATATTTTTTGGAATTATGATTTCTAGTATATTTTTGGTATTTTTAGTATCAATTGGTATTTTGTATGCCAATAATTACATCATACATACACTCAACCCAACATTTATTCGTATACTCTTGTTTATACTTTAACAGCCATTGTAAGTCAAGTCTTCCCAATGAAATTTTAGAATTTTTGTAAACGTCTACTTTTTTCAACTTTTTTCTTCGATTTTTTAAAAAAAAATGTTTTGGTGCAGAAAAATTTTTCAATCAATTCTAAGAGTGAATGGAAAAAAAAATGTTCAAAAATCTTTTCCCTAGTATTTATTTATGATTTTCTGAAAATTGCTTAAAAGTCACTTATTGTATGAAAAATTGGAAAAATGGGTTAAAATCAGAGCTTGCAAATAACAGTTGACCCTTTCAAGCTGTTCAAAAATAACTCGCATTTACTGACTTTTTGAGCAAAGAGTCAGAGATGAACCGTTCCCATAGTATTTTGAACGAATCGGTCTTCGCTCAGCTAACAATCTTTTTATTTGTTCCCCTTTTGCACTGGTTATTCTCTGACCGTTTTGACGTGAGCGAAGAAAATAAATCTCGTTTGCGTTTGTATGCGTCTGAGCGTTTGTCGACTTGTCACTTGTCTTTCTGATTTAAGTGCGTTCGGTAATAAAGGAAATATGGGCCGTTGTTGAGTTAAAAGTAGAATAAGAAAATAAATATATATGTACACATAATTAAAGTATTGAGAAATTATGTTTTTACAAATTATTAATATAATTTTCAGGTCAGATATTTTTCAGGAGTTTTACGGAAACGAGAGGGCAACATTGTAAACAAGGCAAAGTGAAGAAAATAAAACAAAACAACCGTTTGCGCTGAGTAATTCATTTTTTCTCTCCTCTGCTGACTGTCAATATGTGAGCGCTCAATCGGTTCACTCTCTACAAATTGTTATTGAAAGAGAGTTACTAGAACAGTTTAACTCAGCCTACTCAACCGAAAACAAAAAGTGAGAGAATCGAATTTTTCTTCTCAGAGAGAGAGCAAGCGTGCATGTTTTTTTCGGCTATTTTCGTGAGTAGATCGCAAAGGGAAAAACGGTCAACTGTTATTTGCGAGCTCTGGTTAAAATAGTCATTTTGAGCAATTTTCAAAAAATCATAAAAAATACTAGGGAAAGATTTTTGAACATTTTCTTTATTGATGTTGCTCAACGAGAAGTTGACTCGTTGAAGTTATTCAACGAGAAGTTGTTTGATCGCTGATGTTACTCGTTTACTAAAATGTTTAAATACTTTATCAATTAACTATGTAAATGAACGAGACATACCCTGGTCCTGCTCGATGCGCACATGGCGCACACAGTTGTTCAGCTTGAAGCTCAACGAGAATATATAATGATCATCGGAGCTGTCGCGCACTATGAACGAGCCATCTGGCTCATTGGAGAGCACCTTCTCGGCGGCCTCACTCGACAATGGACCCCAGTACCAGCCATACTGCAAAAGTAAATGCAAAAGTAATAAGTAACGAGTAACGAGTGACGAGTGACGAGTATCAACTTACATCCTTGACCTTCTCAATACTTGAGGTAAACTGCAGCGCACGCGGCTCTTGGGCTGCGTTGCTTTTCTTTGGATCCTCCGTCTCCGTTTCGGCGGCATCAATGGCATAAGCTGCAAAGTGTATAATAACAAAATACAATTAGTTAACAGTGCAACATTGGTGGCATTGTAGAGTTCGAGAGTTGTTCCTACCCTTTTTTGGCAATGGCGGCAATGCACGCGACTGAAACTTCTTGCGCAAATCGGCATTCGGTTCGGTGCGACTGTTGAGGCAATTGTTTGCCTCCTCTGTGGCATCTGTGGCGTTCGCTGCACAACCGGCTGACGCTGCCGTTGCCGACGTCGCGTTGGCGCTGGCAGATGTTGCTGACGCCGCAGCAGCAGCAGCGGCGGCAGCAGCAGCAGCTGCATTCGCCCGACAGCGATTGTTGTGATTGCTGCGGCGAAAGCGGAAAATGCTACAGAATTTTTGCTTCAAATTTAATGAGAATTGTGACTTTTTCTCCGTGTGCAAAACATGTTTGTTGTTCGCATGCTGATTCGATTGATGGTTGCTGTCGTTGTTGGCGGCTGTTGTTGTTGCTGTTGTTGTTGTGGTTGTGGTTGTTGCAAGCAGCAGCTTGTCCGATGAGGTTGGCAGCTGTGTTGATTGATTGATGTTATTGTTGTTGTTGTTATTATTGTTAAGCTTATCATTGTCAATATTGTGTTTGTTCTGTTTGCTCAGATATTTGGCGCTGCTCTCGGCGCTGTTTGCACCACCGACACCACCACCGCTGGCATTGTTGGTGGTGCGATTGGTGCCAATGCTGCTGCGCGTGCGCGCCGTCGTTGTGGTTGTGTTTGTTGTATTGGTGGTATTCGTGGACACGCTCCAAATGGTCTCGTTGCTCGACTTGACGGCCATGACTTTGGTTGACGAAGTGCTCAACATTTTGTTGTTGCCA
Source organism: Drosophila subquinaria (assembly GCA_037043405.1). Lineage (NCBI taxonomy): Eukaryota > Metazoa > Arthropoda > Insecta > Diptera > Drosophilidae > Drosophila > Drosophila subquinaria. Next base: position 1,293,506 of record JBAMBL010002225.1, on the reverse strand, counting down.
GCAGCAGCACCACTGACACCACCACTGACACCACCACCACCTCCGCCCCCTGTCCAGGATGCTTTGCCCGCATCCGAGTAGAGCGTGTGATAGAATTGCTTCACTTCGTCCAGTGTCATGTGCAACGGTTCCGTTTCACTTTGCGTCACTGGCGTGCGATATTTGCCATGTTTGCCTCCTCCTCCTCCGCCCTTGTCACAACCATCGTCGCTTGTCTCTGTGGTGGCACCGGTGGCATAACGTTGTTTGCGCTTATTGCGTTTATTCCTCCTGGCCGCCTTGTGATACGCTGGCTTCTCCAGTTGTTGTTGCTGCTGCTGCTGCTGCTCAATCATGTCAACGGGAAAGGCATAAATATCCGAATCGATGGGTACATTATAGAAATCAGAGATCTCCCGTGTGAACAACGCATCATGCGACATTGCCTGCGTGATGAATATGGAATCGTCGGGTTTATTCGCCGACGACACATTCAGGGAATTGTGCGAGCTGCTGAGGCGACTGTTCAACGAGTTCCTCGAATTGGGACGCTGTCCGTGCTGATGATGCCCGTGCTGATGATGGTGATGATGATGCGCCGGGTGATGATAATGCGCATGATGCGAATGATAATGGCAATGACTCGTGTGTCCCAGTGGACTATAAAGCAATTGTCGGCGCTGCAAGCTGCTGTTTTCCGTCTGCTGCGATTGTTGTTGTTGTTGTTGTGGCTGTGGCTGTTGTTGTTGTTGTTGCCTTCCCCTTGCACCATAGTACAAATCATAGTCGTGAATTTCCGATAGTCCGGCACTATTGAAACGCTGCTGTGCCGCCGCCGCCTTGGCACTGGCGATGTTGTCCTGCTCCGTGGGTATGGCCTTGAAGTAGCGCGTATGATCCTGATAATAGGGACACAGCGTTTGCTTGATCTTTATTATGGACACGGGCGGCGGTGGTGATGGCAACGATGGCGAGCAGCTGCTTTCCTCCTCCTCCACCTCCACCTCCTCCTCATCGACTTCGACATCATCGTCGTCGTCATCCTCGTCGAGCAGATCAATGCTGTTGCCCAGGGAGCTGCTTATTATATTATTTGGCTCATCATATATATTATCCGTATGGCTGTTCAATATGGAATCGCTTGAATATAGATGCTTATTATGGGTATACGATTCCTTGAGTGTACGCTCCTGGTTATGATTATGTTGATGATGTTGTTGTTGCTGCTGCTGTAAATTCAGATGCTGCTGCTGCTGCTGCTGCTGCTGGTGGCACAGCATTGTCGTTGCGGTGGGCTGTGTGGTCACCACCACGGGCATCGTCACCACATTGTGACACATTTCGGGCTTGGCCAGCAGCAGCACCAGCTCCTGGCTGGCGGCACCGCTGGCCACCGCGGCACTGACCATGGTCACATCATCCTTCAGGTGCTCAAACGATGACTGCGACGATGTCCAGCGTCGCAGGCTGTTCACAATATTCTTGGAGATCGAGCGCACCAGCGTCGTTTGCGGCGAATCCTGGAATTCAGGCGGCGGATCTATCGGTGCCAATGGACCCTTTTTCAGTGTGTTGAAGTTCTCAGCACTCATGCCGCCCTCCGAGCAATTGTCGAGCGAATCAAACTGCGACACTTCGCCATCACTTTCCACCATCTGTTTGAAAGGAATCAATTAGTCAAGTTGTCACTGAATGCAATGGAACATGGAATGTACTTCACCTCAATCTCGAACTTGCACATGCCAATGCGATAGGAGTCACCGCTCGATATGGAGCTGTTGGTGGTGAGGGGAACTCCGCTGTCGTCGCTCAGCGATGCCGCCGCGTTCAGTTCGATGCTGTTGGCGCTGACCAGTTCGTGATCCCGTTGTGTTCCTGGCGGGGGCATCATGCTGCTGAAGCTGTCGCTGCTGCAAATGCTAACGGTTACTCCGGCTCCAGTTCCAGTTCCAGCTCCAGCTCCAGTTCCGGCTACAGTTCCGTTTCCGGTGGTGATTGTTGTCGTTGTTGTGGTGCCATTGCCATTGCACAGGGGATTCTGATTAAGGCCCTGGCTTTGATTACCATTCTCCTTAAGCTTAATGGACGATTCCATGTTCTGTGTCTGTGTCAGTGTGTGTGAGTGTGTCAGTTTGCTTGCGTGTGTGTGTGTGTGTGTGTGTGTGTGTGTGGTGTCAGCCTGTGTATGTGTGTGTGCTGCAAGTTGCAAGAAGACAACAAATAAGTATGCTATAGTCGACAAGATTTCTTTCTCTTTTGCAATTTAAAGCGACTACAAAATTAAGAACTCTTTTTTTTAAGTGTTTTATAAATTAGTAATATGCAAATTAGTGCATACATTCAGGCGCTCTCTTTGCTTAAGCCAAATGTAAAACAGCCATAACTACCATTATATTTATTCGATCTCAATATGATTAAGCAAAATTATTGACAAAAATAAAAGGGAGTGTTTACCATTCAAAAAATGATTTCTATCTCAAACACTATGAATGTGGATGATCAAGAACTTATAGCAGCGGTGGGCCCGCATGGGCTCCGGGAGCTAGCGGCTGCTCCCAACATTTGACACTTAAAATTTATGACCCTCATAAAAATTTTAGTAGTGCTCCCGAATTCAGATTTCGTGCCCACCGCTGATTTTTAATATTACACGCTTTCTTCTCTATTGCAATGAATACAACAATATACCCTTTGTGTACTCTACACATAACGGGTATATTAACTAATTGCTTGATTTCCAAAATGTATCATTTCGAATTTGAATTCTGATTCAGTTTTGGAATTTCATTTGAAATGCATCTGATTGTGTATTCCGAGCATTTTTGATGAATGATAAGTTGATTAATTGATTGATTAATTGATGACACACATCGCACACATCATCGTTTGACCTTTGGGTGCGGCGAAGTTGATGCTGCATGCAGCGAATGCAGCGAATGCACCGAATTGAAGGTCAATGACAGTTGCGTGCGCCACCCAACGCCACCCATCGCCTCCCCTCCAACCTCCAACCTCCGCCCTCCCCCTCTGACCGGCCACCATCACTGCCCGAACCGTTTCAACAGCATTTGCTTGTGCGCAGAAAATTGTTGCCAATTTAGTAGTAGATTTTGGGCGTAGATTTTTTTTTTTTTTTTTTTTTTTGCTACCTTTTTAGCAAATGCGCTGACGCCGTCGCTGGTAATTTAAAAATGCACGCACGCACACACACAGTAGCATACAAATAAATTTGCACCTACACCCACACACATACATATACTTACACAAGACCAAAACATTTGAGTGCGTAAAAAATGCTGCGCTGTGTGTAGTACGCTAGCTCACACATACACAAATACGCACACATACTCACATGCACATACACACACACACAAACATACATCCACTCACAAATGCAGCACCGCCCAGCAGAAGCAGCCCAAAAGGAGTAGCCGGGAAATGCGACGTTGTTTCGCTGCCACTGCCGACGTCGCTGCTGCTGCTGATGCTGCTGCTGCTGCTGCTATCGTCGTCGTTGTCGCCTTCGTAGTAAGTCGTGCCCTGTAGTAATTTTTTTTATGATAGCTAAAAGCCGCTGCCGCTATTTTAATGCGAATGCAGCCAGTCAAGCGTTATTGCATTTCGCTTATGTATTTTGACAGCGCGACAACGAGTGAGAGCGAGCTAACAAGCGGGGGAGTGAGTGGGCGAGATAGTGATAACAAATATTCTTATTAGAATTTTTGTCACTGTATATACACAACTGGGCACTCACGCTCACATGCACACACACACACACATACATCGACAGATATACGTAGGGAACGACGCAGCAGCAGCAGCTCACATGCACGTAACACCTTTGCTTAATTTAATTATTGCTCTCCTGGCTCTCGCGTACTCACTGCCAGACACTAATACACACAAATCTGCACGCACATTTTTACATATATACGTGTGTGTCGCACACAAATTCAAACACACGTACACACACACACAGGCACACACATACAAAATGCAATAGCATTCATTACAATTCCACGGCGCATACAATTTTCATTGCACTTGCCTTGGCACTGGCTCTCTTGCCTGCTGACTGTGACTTCTCTCCAACGCCTACAGATCGCACTTTTTGCTTAACACACGCACTTTGGTAATAAACACATATTGATTGCTTGCATTTGCACACATTGCAATTGTTTTTCGGCTGCTGCTTTCAATTTCAGCATTATTTTATTCGTCCAAAACTTCGACGTCGTTTTAGCGTCGTTTCCAGTGTGACCAGTTCGGTTGATGGCCAAAATCAACTATGTGAATTGAACAACTTAAGGAAATACCAAAAAACTATCGGTAAAAATACTGACTACTACACCAGATATCTATCGAAATAAAGGTTTCACATTGTCTCACAGGGAGTCAGGGAAATCAATCCAGCAATTTTTAATTTAAATAAAACGTATGCAACTTTCAAATGATAATTTATAAGCATTTTTATTCAATTTGTGTATTGAAATTATGGAACATGCTTATTTTTCACGGACTTGCCGAATTTAAAATTCTTGTGAGGATTGTGACGCTCTGTGACAAGGACACCAAAAACTATTCCCACAGACACAAGTGTGAGCTCAACATTTAAATTTATCGATAGCTGTGAACAATTTGAAATTCAAATTTAAAATTTTTTAGGTGCAAAGATTAGAAATTTGGAGCAAACAAAAGATTGGAGAAATTATTCCGAATTTATTCACATTCAGTGCAAGAACAAAGACATTTAACTTATCAACTACAAGCAAAAAAAAATCAATTCAAAGCGGCTTTCGATAAATGCAAACAGATTGGGTGAGAGATGTGATCCTGTTTAGGGCATCATGCGCAGGGCGCCGTCCAGGCGGATGACCTCGCCGTTGAGCAGCGGGTTCTCGTAGATGGCCTGCACCAGGTGGGCGTACTCACTGGGCTCGCCCAGGCGCTGGGGGAACGGTATCGACTTGGCCAGGAAGCCGCGCACCTTCTCGGGCAGCGCAGCCAGCATGGGTGTGTTGAACAGGCCCGGAGCGATGGTGCAGATGCGGATGCCCTGCGTGCTCAGGTCCCGGGCAATGGGCAGGGTCATGCCCACCACGGCTGCCTTGGACGCCGCATAGGCGGCCTGGCCAATCTGACCGTCGTAGGCGGCCACCGAGGCGGTGTTCACGATGACGCCACGCTGGCCATCCTGGTTGGGTGTATTGCTGCCCATCAGTCCAGCCGACAAGCGAATCACATTGAACGTGCCCACGGTGTTGATGTTGATCACGCGCTGGAAGTCCTCCAGTTTGTGGGCCACATTCTTGTTAAAGTTGTACGTCTTCACGGCTGTGGCTGTGCCGGCACAGTTCACGGTCAGATCGAGGCGACCGAACTTGTCCTTGGCCGTCTGGATGGCGGCACTCACGTCCTTCTCGGAGGTCACGTCCACGGGCACGAAGACAACGTTGTCGCCCAGCTCCTTGGCCACCTCGTGGCCCTTCGACGAAGGCAGATCAGCGAGCACGACGCTCGCTCCCTGCCGCGCCAGTCGCTCGGCTGTGGCACGGCCCAGGCCGGAGGCACCACCGGTCACCAAGGAGACGACGTTCTAAAAACAAAGAGACAATGAAAACACCATGTTTATACGACAGCTTTATCAGGGACTGTAATCATTAAGAGACATGAATATTACAAAATAATAACATCAGCTGTTGGTGCTGATCTGGATCACATATGTATACAGCGATATAATCACATATATTTTTGTGATTATTGTGTAACGATAACGGTGCGCGTGAATGTTTGCGGTACAAGGTACACATACAGTTATTCTTAGCAGACAATGGTCGTCCCAATTGGACTTTGTACCCGTCTAGCAAATTAATTGCTGTCCCACACTCACTATTAGCATTGTCACCAGCAATATAAACGAGAGCAGTCTGTTTATATTATTGCAAGTTCAATGTGCGATTCTTACCTTGATCATATTGATGCTTTCGGGTTAAATTAAAAACAATTGATTGAGCAACTGTGGAGAAATCTGGAAGACTGGCGGCTTCGTTGCAAAAAAAAACACCGGTTGCTGTTGCTGTATGTAGAGGTGGGTGGAGAAACATCGAGTGAAACATCGAAGTCGACGATGTTTGGTAGGCCCCTATCGAATGTTTTTATAAACATCAAAATTAAACAATCTTGATGATAATTACAGCCCTCTAAAATATTGAAAGGAATGAATTTCAAAATATTATGAAAAATATATGTTCAATACAATCTCTTAAAAGCTGTGTCAAAAAAAGTGTATGTGTTTGCAAACATTTCGATGTTTCGATGCTTCGCCATCGGGACACACACACACCTCTATTAAATCAGCTGATTGCATTGGCAAAAAAAAAAAGGTGGCAGCCTTGGCAGCGGTATAATTTTTGACCACATTTGACTCTTTTCAGGAAAAGAGTTAAATATGAACAATCTATTTTTTTAAATAAATATTGAAGCTAGAGCTTTGAAACTTTCACAGGAGCTTTGTTATATTTTTTTCGATTTTATAATTTTGTTCTTTCGAATTTTTTTAATTTCGTCACCATGCAAAAGCTGGCGTGCCTCCAAACAATTTTAAAATGAACTTAATGATTTTAGAAAATTTTTAATTTTGTTGGTTTTTTTTTAATTTGTAAGTAAAAATTTTTAACTTATTTTTTAAAAATAATAAATTTTATTAGAGAATAATAATGACACGGGGACTCAATTTATATCGATTTTTTTGCTGTTGCTGCTCTGGCGATATATCGTTCGTAATCCTACTTGTATAGCCATATCGTTAATGATTTGATTTCCATCGATATATCGCTTATAACGCTTTTGGTTAACTAACTAGTTAATTATACTCTTTAAGAAAATGTTTACAAGTCTATTTATTACAGGTAAATTATTCTTCCGACAGATTGAGATGCTCGGGCGATAGATTAGTTTATGTTATGTGGATTTCGATGAACACAGTTTTGCATGCACTGAAATCGAATAACATGGCGCCAAATAGATTTGTTGTTGCACACGACACATAGATGCCGCCACTGGTACCGTGGCACACCAGGCGCGGAATTTAAACATTTCAGTTTTGAAATGCGACAAAAGTTAACTGCTCCAAGAGAATCTTAATAATTATAAGTATTATACTTTCAAGTTTGATAACCTGCTACCAATGCAGCAGGGTATCGCTTGAGAGAATCGCCGCCGTTGATTTGATTGCAAGACAGCAATAATATCAAATAAATTAAGTAAAACGTGCGAAGCATATTTAAATTGGATTATTGCGTTTGCAAGTGAAATATATGCAATTCATATAACTGTGAATTCGGCTGCAAATAAGTGTACAGAGGATCATTTCCCTTTCCTTCCAACTGTATAATTCACACATAAACTGAATGTTGTAGGCACTGGCAATGGTCGCCATCTTGTCGCCGCTGCAGCTGCATTGTGTGGGTGGGCGGCCAGCGAGACAGGCCGAGGGCAGCGTACAAGCCTACAGTAGTCATAAGTGCGACTGAGCTAGCATGCTGCAGCATCCCATTGCGTGTGCATGTGTGTGTGTGTGTGTCGTTGCATTCTGATTGGGTGCATTGATTTCTTGCAACGAAACTTGTTATGGCTCCCAACACTGCACAAAATCAAAATGAGAGAAATGATGTAGAGGGGGCGGGGGGCAGCAGCCGTTGCATTTGTTGTTGCTAGGCAAAGAAGAAGCAAGCGTATACCGTTGCTAGCGCATACCACAAAACCAAAACAACGACAAAAAATAAATCATGCATATCATTTAAAGAAACTTTGGCAAATATTCAGCTTATTGATTTGTCAACACATATGTATATATACATATATATGTATGCGTTGGTATGTGTGTAAAACTTGTACGCATGAATTAATTAAAAATTCCGTTGGTGCCCGCTACGCGAAAGTGGTCAGCAACAACAAGAACAACAACAATAATAACCAAAATTCAAGTCTTTGTTGTTTTGCATTGATCTCACAATATTAATGAAAGTTCTTGTGAATTATGTTTTTTTTTTCTTTTATCATTTTATCATCATTTCCTCTTTGGCACGACTTTTACTGCTTGCTGCTTTGTCCTCCATTTACCAACACTGCGCCGCTGATCGATGCCAATCGATAAGCAAACAAACAAACAAAAAAAGTGCGTGCAATGCAAATGAGCTGAAATCTCAATGCAAAGAATATTTATATGTGTGTATGTATGTATATTAATACAAAAGGTGTGTGATTTATTGTGTTTAATTAATTGTTCAAGTGTTTTGGCTGCTGCTGCTGTGTGCTGCATAGTTTAAGGTAAATGGCTGGAATTATCACAATTCCAAGCAGTGCAACATGTGTGCGCGCGCGTCCAACAACAATTAATGCACTGCCAAGCAGTGCACGTGTGCAGGTGCCTGTGTGTAGTATGTGTGTGTCAGTGTGCATTGTTGTTGCATATTGCCCGCCTCCTTTTTTATACTCTTGAATTGGGCATAACGCTTTTGTCACAAAATTTGTAATGCAGTAAGAAAGGCGTGGCGGGGCTTATAAAGTATGTAAAGTAGTATTATTGTAGTAATAGTAGTAGGATAGTAGTATTAGAATAGCAGTAGTAGTTTAGTAGTAGTAGTATTGTAGTAGTAGTATAGCAGTAGTAGGATAGTAGTATTAGAATAGCAGTAGTAGTTTAGTAGTAGTAGTATTGTAGTAGTAGTATAGCAGTAGTAGTTTAGTAGTAGTAGTATATTAGTAAAAGTACAAAAAGTAGTATTTTCTTATAGTTTTCTATAACATACTACTGTGGGCAAAAAGTATCGGGAATTTTAAATTTAAAAAATTTTGGGATTCCAATTGGAACAAATGTTTGTACTTTTAGGTTGGCACTACTATCACTAACATCTGTGCAAAATTATACGTTAAAATATTCATTAGTGTTTAAGCTACGATTAGTTTTGTACGACGCCAAAAGTGCAATTGGCGATTTTGGTTGAATCTCCTCAATCGACTCGAAACGGTGTCCTCGGAGTGGTCTTTTGAGCTTAGAAAATAGCCAGAGGTCACACGAAGATAAATCAGGCGAAAAAGGTAGCTGTGGGAAAATTTTGGTCGAGTTTTTGGCAAAATGGTCACGAAGAACAGGGGCAGTATGAGAGGGCGCATTATCGTGTTGCAAGAACCATGAGTTGTCAGCCCATAGTTCTGGCGTCTTTTTACGCATAGCTTCGCGCAAACGACGCAAATCTCTCAAACAATATTCCTTGTTGACAGTTTGGTCGGTCGGAAGGAATTTATAATGAACTACAACACGATAATCCAAATAAACTGTCAACATGACCTTGATTTTTGAGCAAATTTGACGCGATTTTTTCGGTCTCGGCTCACCTTTAGCCGATATTCGCTCGATTGATCGGTAATTTCCATGTCGTAAGCGTAGATCCAAGTCTCATCGCCCGTAATAATAATGCGTTTTATCTTGTCCTGGTAGTCAGAAAACATTGTTTCACTCACTTCTACGCGGGGCTTTTTTCGATGAAATTGACCGTTTTTTGGCACCAAAATCGCCAAATGCACATTTGGCGTCGTACCAAACTAATCGTAGCTTAAACACTAATGAATATTTTAACGTATAATTTTGCACAGATGTTAATGATAGTAGTGCCAACCTAAAAGTACAAACATTTGTTCCAATTGGAATCCCAAAATTTTTTAAATTTAAAATTCCCGATACTTTTTGCCCACAGTAGTACATACATCGTCATCGAAAAGATAAGTCAAAATTGTAAGACAAGAGTATCAAGTGTGCGGTGTCTTGTAGTTATCCCGTTCTATCTCGTTGTCTGTTTGTATGCAAGTGTGTCTCTGTATGTGTGTTCATATAGCTGACCCTTTCCCCCTGCCGTCTGCTATACCGCCCCCGTTGTTGCTACTTACATTCACATTACAAAAGATACGATCGAGAAAAGTTGCGAGTTGTTGCTGCTGCTGCTGTTGCTGCCGCTGTTGCTGCTGCTGTTTGTTGCTGCTGTTTGTTGCATGTCTGCACGCGCAACGCACTTGACTTGGAGTTGGACCTCTTGTTGTTGTTGTTGTTGGTTGTTGGGCCTCTTGAATGACGAGCAGAGCGACACCTTCTCCATACCAAATCAACTGGATGGACGCCAATAGAAGCTGCTGCTGCTGCTGTTGTTGTTGCTGTTGTTGCTGCTGCTGCTGTTGTTGTTGTTGTTCTCTCTTAAAGATGTTTGTAATTTAATGGCCTCCTTTTGTTGTTGCTGCCACTGTGTGCACAATTATTATTCAAGTGTTGCGCAGCCGCCGCAACATTTCTCTCTGTCAATTGATCTTTTTGTTAAGTTTTCTTGATAAAAATGGGCCTCTATAAAACCCCCTCCCCCTCTCCCCTCCCTCTCTCCAACTCACTCCCTTTCTCGTCTGTCTGCATTGATCTTGCTGCCAACAAGCTAGCTTGAGGTGTAGAAGTACACTGAAAAAAAAAACAGTTCTAAAATTTTAATTTAAAGTACTTGATTTTAATATTTTTTGAACTATGTATTCAAAATACTTTTGTTGAATTAATACTTTTGTTAAAATTCCGAATTTTTTTTGTCGGTGTAGGAAACGTTGGATTTAAAGTTGGGCTCGTCCACTAGAGGCTTCTTCTGCTTCTTCTCTTTGAGACTGACTGAGACTGAAAGAATTTATGATGTTTCATTAGCATGCAAAAAGAGTGGACAGCCAAATGGCCACGACAAACGAGCCAAGTTGTTGATGATGGCTAAATCGAAGTTAGCCAAGGCAATGAGAATGGGAATGGGAATGGGCATGGAAATGGAAATGGGAAAGGGTTACCCAAAAAAAGGGAGGTGGAAGGGGGCAAGTACTTGAGACTTTTGACCAGCAACAACATCTTTGGGCTGGGTCTCAATCTCAACCTCAATCTTTGTCTCATTTTCTGCCTCACTTTGGGGGTCAAATTTTAGCGGCATTTGCCCTGATTTATGTTTCTATTTTAAGCTTTACTTGTTTTTTCGCTTTGCTTCATCTTTACAAATAGATTTCCATATTCATCATTTATTGTTTATCAGCTTATAAATTTGTGGTTTGTGTCGCTTTTACGACAGCTCGTAGAAATCTTTTAATATCGATATTTATTTGCTGTCATAGGTCAAATTCGCTTTCCTTCTTCTACTTAAAATAATTATACCCTGTAGGCAGTCAAATTCGCCAAATGGAGTATATTCACATTCTTGGCATTTATAATTAAGTCTCTCTGGTCAAATATTTATTTATTTTTTTAAAGTAAACTTCAAGTTGTGGACAAATTATATTTAAAAGAAATTAAAAATTTGCAAAAATTACTTAAAATATATATTATTTTTTTAAATTTATGACTCAAAAGGTTATTAACATAAACAATTTTAAGGTTTTTTTTAGAAATGTTCATTTGTCTTTGTCTATTATTGTTCTTTTTTTCAGAAACATTTTTAATTTATTATATTTACTGTATAAGCTATAATACTACTAACTACTATAATACTATAATTTTAGTAGGTTTGCTTTTCATTTTTTTTAGACTTTTTGGGCTTCAATCATATGAAAACATATAAAGTACGATAACATTTTAAAATTATAAAACATAATTTATGAAGTTTCATTGCATTACAGGGTATCTGCTAGTCAGGCGGCATCGTTTGTCACAATCCTAATGGTTTTTCTTAAAAAATGCTGCAGGGTCGAAATTATAGATAATCTTTAGCACTTGGGGCGCCCAATGTGGGGCGCCCAAAGCTAAATAGAAATTTTAAAATTGAGGTACTCTTTATTGGATAAGTTGTTAGTTGTTAACAGTATTTTTTATATGTATTTTAAAACTGCTTGTGAATTATAGCTATGGATGCATAGATCAGTTGTGTAGTCCTTGATTTGGGCGCCGAACGTGGGGGCGCCTTAAAATCAATTACTTTAAATAGTAGTTATCCTTTCTACACTAAGTTCTCATTTAAAATAGGTTGATAATTATAATAAAAAAGGATATATATTGTCCTTAATTTGGGCGCTCAACGTTGGGTGTCTGAAAAATAAAATATAAAATGAATGTTAAACCTAATATTATTTTTATTATTATATTATATTCAATTTCTACTCTCAGCACTTACTTATTGGTTAAAAAATGGAATACATCTATGCTTAGTCCTTAATTTGGGCGCCCAACGTAGGGCGCTTGTCGTTTCCCGATTCCGGCCCAAACAAACATATGTAGAAAACTTTCGATGGTTAGCTTAATGTTATTCCTAGCCACTATGGTTTTGCCCATAGATTAGCGAATATGACAAAGACACAGAAGCAGAGAGAGAAAGAGAGAGAGAGAAAGAAGAGGGAGAGAGAAGAGACAAGAGACGGACTTTGAGTCAGGTCGATTGGTGTTGGCCCTTTGACCAAAACCAAAAACTTTCTTCCGCTTTATTTGGTGAGCTGTTGGATTTCTGCGGGGTTATTAATTGACCATTGACCCCGACGCCGATTCATTCGATCGACACGACGGCTGGAAAGAAGGCTGAAAGTTTTGTTGGCGAAAACGAGTTCTTACATAGAAATTATGAATATTTAAACTCTGTGAATTCTATAAGCCAAACGATGTGTTGTTGGTCCAACTATCGATGTCTGATGAATAATTCAGATCGCAGTGGAGATTTTTTCTTTTTTTGGCAATTAACTGTGGGTCAATAGGTCCGCGGCGAGCTAATATAAGTGGCAGCCACAGCAGCTGGAAGTTCAGTTTAAGTTCAGAGATTCAGAGAGATGGGGAAACGTTGCCTCTTGACGCTGTTCGCCATCAGTTTCGTCATCTGCTGCTTGGCCCCGGCCAAGGCAGAGACCAAGATCGAGGTGGACGAGAATGGCGATGAGTACGAGCTGAAGCGTTTCTATATCCAGGGACGGCAGTTGAACGGCAGTGGCAGCAAATCTCAATGTGTGGTCACCAGACGCAAGCGGGAAAGTCGCTCCATGACGATGCCCGGATCCGGATCCGGATCCGGAGTCACAGTCAGCTCACAGCAATTGAATCTGGGTGCTCTACCAGCTGTACCAGCGGAGCATCGCGAGACGGTTTTGATGGATCTGGAACAGGATCCAAATGGCAAGCGTCGTTATGTGGCATTGACAGCCTTGCAGCTGGATGAAGATGATGATGAGGAGGAGGAAGATGACGATGAAGAGGGACAGGAGGAGGAGATGGCTGATCAGGATGAGGAGCAGGCGGAGCGTGATGAGACAGAGGCGGTACCGCAACAGCAGCAGAAACAGTTGCAGGGACAAACCAGCTTGGTAGCTGCCACATTCGCCTTGCCCCAGAGCTTGTCGCAAGGTGTCAGCGTGGTGGCCAATGCGGCGACACATGCCAACATCATCGGAGGAGGCGACGCTGGCATTGTGGTCGTGGAATCGGAGCAGCCGCCCAAAGTGAATCCCAGCACACATGCCGTCTTCGAGCTGAAGCCGCTGAATACACAACAGCATCCGCAGCAGGACTTCCAGTTCTGGCCACAGAACTACGAGGAAGATGAGGACGAAGACGACGAAGATGAGCAGGAGGAGGATGGTGATGAGTTCATTTACTTTGGCGGTGATCGCTACCAGCAAGTTGGCTTCTACGATGAGCAGGATCACATTATTACAGAGGACAGTCCTTTGAGTACTACGGCCATTTGGAGCACCGACAACAGCGACATCCATCCCGTGATCAATGAGCCCAATCAGCCCACGGATGTGGACAAGAAAAAGAAGAAGATGAAGCGCAGGAAGCCAGCCCAGGAGCCGCTTAAGCGCAAGACTAAGAAGAAGCAACAGAAGCGTCCCAGTCAGCAGGACATGGAGGTGGAGCAGCAGGTGGTGAAGAGGAAGCAGCAGACAGCGACAGACAAGAGGAAGACCAGACCCAGCAGCAGTAACAGCTCCAGCTCCAGCTCAGTGAGCTCCTCCTCCTCCGTTGGTGCCTCCTCCTCCTCCGTCTCCACGACTAACAAGCGCAAACGTCCGTCCTCCAGCCAGGGCGTCAGCAACAAGCGCAAAACGAATCCCGCCAAGCGTCAGCAGCAGAAGCAGAAGAAGACCAAGCGCAAGTCCAAGCCAAGTCAAGGAGTCTCCAACAACAGCAACAAACGGCGTCGTCCAAGCTCAAATGGAGGCAGCAGCTCCAACTCCCGCCCCATTGGCGGCTACAAGCGACGTCGTCCAGCTCAGTCCGCAGCCCCAGCCCAATCTCAGTCACAGAAACGTCGCCGTCAGCAGCAGCAGGAGAAGCGTCGCCGTCAGGAGCTGCAGCGTCGTCGTCGTCGTCGCAACAGGAATCGCAATCGCTTGAACAACATGAACCGTCGTCAATATTTCGGCGATGAGCCCATCATCAATTGCATCTACATCAACAAGGATCCGCCCGTGACCACGACCACGACCACGACGGCGCGTCCCTTCTGGAACATCCTGGGACGTGATGCCGCCGGGAAAGAACAGCAACAGGACACAGTCGAGGAGTCTCAATCCCCAGTGCGACGCAGCGGCGACTTTGGACATCGCAAGCGCACAAATCTCCGATTTGCGGCCTGAAAAAACGAGATTCGAATTCAGCTAAAGTGAAAACTTTCTCAATTCCACATTATTTATTTATTTATTTTACTTTTTTTTAAACATTTTTTTGTCTAGCTTTTTAACTTATTTATTTATAATTTTTACGCATTTTATAATAAAAAACTTTTTTTTGTGCTCATAAATTTTATTGTGTGAGCAAATGGGCTTTTTATCAGGAGGATAAAGCTATCGAGGTTCTGGAATAATTAAATTCAGTTTGTTATTATTCATTTGAATTATTTTTAGTATTTAAATTTTTTTAATATTTTTAAAATTAATCGTTTTACAAATTCCAAATTTGAAATAATTGATTTAAAATATTTCTATCATTTAAATTTTTTTATTAGAAAAAGAGAAAAATTGGAAACGTTCCCAAGCAGTTGCTAAATTTCTTATAATTTATTTATTGAGTTAGCGATTAAAATTAGGGTCCGGAAAAGTTTGGGAATTTCCCTAAAATATTCCGAATATTTATTTACTTATATTCTCTTTTAAGCTTTGTAATTTTTTTTTCAAAATATTTATACCCATTACTTAATACATAAGTAAAAGGGTCTATTGTTTTCGTTGCAAAGTATGTAACAGGAAGAAGGAAGCATCTTCGACTCTATAAAGTATATATATTCTTGATCAGCATCAACAGCCGAGTCGATATGGCCATGTCCGTCCGTCCCACACCAGGCACCACACGCACAGTTTTAAGAGTTTTACGTAATTTTTGGTAATTAATTATCTATTATTAAAAGCTATCATTCTTCTTAATCGCAACAAGATCGGACAAATAGAAAATGGGTAATGGTTGATTGAAGTTTCAAGCAATATATGTAAGTGCCTAAAAGTGTGCAGCATTTTTTTAAATTTATTTAAATAAGTAACTGGTATCTTATAGTCTAACTATAAACTTGACTATAGTCTTTCCCAATTGTTTAATTGTTAAGCTATAAGCGGTTTTGGGATGAGGTAGAATATCATGGATATCATGATATTTTTGGGATGAAAACATAGTTTTTAGATACGGTTTTATGTATTACAATAATTGCAATCCTTATTTGCTTACCGTTCGATTAAATTTTAATCAACGGGGGACAAAGAGGAGGGAGAGTGGGAGGCGAGGACTGTATTGATTATTTGTCGAGTGAAACTCATCTAAAATGTGCAACGCCCTCTCCTGTGTCCTGTCCTCTGTCCAGTTGCCGCTTCCGTTGATTCTCCCCTTGGCACGCGCAGGTGTGTAACTTGAATCTCCCAATCCTCAATCCTCGGCTCAGCCTTGTGACGTGACGTGTCCACCCTGAGGACGATGACGATGACGGAGACGGGGCGCAGGATATATGCATGAGTGCGCACAATGAGTGAGAGCGAGAGAGTGAGATAGTTACATAGAGACAGTGAGGGAGAGACAGAGTTACACAGTCTGTTATTTTTTACGGTTTCCGACGCTAGATGGCGCTAGCTATTGAATAGCAAATGTCATCGGAACAATGGACATTCGCTGCCTGACGCTGCGGCATTTCCGCTTTCCCCTCCCTCTCCCTCCGCCCTCCATATCCTCGCCCCTTCCCCCAGTTGGGTGGCCTCTCGTTGTACACACGTGTCTGCAGCACAGTGCCTGACAAAAGTCTGTGCATTGCCGATTCCCATTTGTAAGAACACTGGAAATTAATATAATCAAATTTTTTTATAGAAAATTTTCCAATGAAATATAAAGTAAATATAAATAAATATAAAACAAATACTTTAATTAAATTAAAAAATAAATCGATAAATTAAATAAAAATAAAACGAAATAAATATTTGCAATAGTATATATTAAAACTTAAAAATATATTGATATTGCAAACATTTTAAAATATTATAATTAAAATTTTAATTTTTATTTATTCAAAATATTTGACTTTATTTCTTTCAAATTTAAATTCGTTTCGAAGCGTAACTTTTGCTAAATAAATATTTATAGATTCTAATTTGGAAAAAAGTGAAAGTGGTTTTCAATTCCACTTTTGCCTTAATTTGGCCTTACTTTCATATGGCGACATTTAACTATGAATGGGATTTCAGAGCAGCTTTAGAATGCGAAAGAAAACTATTTGTTGTAACTGTGTGTGTGTAGAACCAATCGATATTCGTGTCCAGCAGCAGCAGCAGCAGCAACAGCAGCCAGGCAGCTGTACATTTCGTGCTAGTTGCGGTTAGCAAAAGTATCTATAAGATACACACACACACACACACATGCACACACACACACACACCCGCACAATCGTTGGGCGTTTTTTGTTTGGGCTTCCGCCCATGGCAAAAGTTTTCGATCATGTTTTTGTTGCTATTTGTTGTTTTCTGTTTTGTTATACAAATAAAAAGCGTGCGCGCACAGGACACAAAGAAAAGCGAAAAGAAGGGGGAAGAGGACGAGGAGAAAAAGGTGAAAGGAGAAGGAAAGGAAAAATGAGAGCCAGGGGCCGTTGAGGAGGTTAAAGGTGAACAGATAACAGAAATGGAATGAAATGGAATTGGAACGCCATGCAATCAAATGACAGCTCCGAGTTAAATCAAGGAGTACCAACAAAATACAAAAAATAAAAAAAATACCTTTTGGATAACTGAAATGCTCAAAATGTCCCTTCTCCAATAATTTTTATTGAAAAATATGTATTTGAATATCTCTTGAATATCTCGTCATACCAAAAAAAAAAAAACGTATCTGAAAAAAAAATCAACTTTAAAAATTGTCAAATTTGTTGCTGAGTCAGATTTGATTTTTTTCTTGTATGTTGAACCTGTATATGTTTTACATACATACATCCGTACATATTCACATTTTTTAACTGTCTTTCAATTTGCTTTTCGGACATGTATCAATACTTATAAGCAAGCTCTTAGCTAAATATTATCTGTAAAGCTTATCAGTTCAAAATATCATATCAGAATATTTGTATTTATCTAATAATTATAATTTATAATATATTCACATTTCTGGATCTTTTTCTATTTTTTAAATACATTTCTGAGCGAAATCTTAATTGAATGTTATTCTTAGGAATTTTATCTGCCCAAAATAACGCATTTACATCTTAGTTTCTCAACCATTTATTAACTAATCATTAACTTAACTATTACTAAGAAATAATCGTAGCTATTTCGAGGTTATGTTGCATTTAATGCGTAATCCGAAATTTCAGAATCATTTGTTAACCAATTATTATCCATGAAACTTTAGCAGTTTAAAACATTACCCAAAATTATATCAACATTTATTTGCTAATCATTAACTTAACTATTTCTGAGAAATCATCTAAGCAATTTTGAGGTTATGTTACAATTTATTTGAGGTTAGCTTTGGCTTTCTCACGCTTGGGGGGTGATTTTTTTATTCTGAGGGGGAGTTGAGTCACTGAAATCGTGTGATGATTGTTACTTTTGCTATTGGCACGCTTTTTTATAGCGTGTGTTTTTTGTGTAGCTTTTGTAAATATTTACGCGACAGCGAACGCTCTTTTGCGGTATTTGCCGAGGGGGTGACAGGGAAAAGGGAGGAGGGGGAGGGGTGGAGGTAGGAAAGGGGGCTGCCAGGAGGAAGAGGGTATGCTGTCTTGATGGGAATAGTTTGTTGTTAGTTTATTGGTTTGCTTGACTTGGGCTTTGACTTGCATTCGCTACTTTATGTAATTAATAACTGAAAGAGGTTCGTGCACTTGAAAGAAAAAAGGAGTAGGAAAAATGTGTAGGAAAAAGGAGTAGAAAAAGGAGTAGAAACATGAGTAGGAAAAAGAAGTAGGGAAAAGAAGTAGAAAAAGGAGTTGGAAAAAGTTGTAGAAAAAAGTAGTAGGGAAAAAAAGTAGAAAACGGAGTAGAAACAGCATAAAATTGAGCTGTTTGTTCTAAGGATCGCAGCTGCAGCGATCAGACTGCAGGGAAGACTCCAACCAGGTCATTGGCTTAAACACACACACACACACACACATACACGAAACGGGTCCTAATTTGTTTTTGCGGTCGCCTCAGATCTGTGCCCCAGTTAAAAAAAGGCACGAGCTAAAAATACGAGTGCAAGAGCAGCAAGAAGAAGCACGGGCAGGAGATGTAGGCGACTGAAAAGAGAGAGGAATCACATTTGGGGTCGATTCGACACACTCAGTTAGTTTCAACTGATTTATGGCAGGGTATTGATTAAGCCTCAACTCGCGAGGTTCAAATCCCCCTTCCCTTTAACTACACTCAGAAAAATGCAGAACGCTTCGGCCTTCAAAAAAAGTTTGTAAATTAATCACGTTTTTTTCTGGAATTATTTAAAAACAATGGCTAACTATTATATGATATATTTTATTAAGGTGTCCCTTATTTGGAAAAGCTAATTTCCATGACGGGCTAGTTATTGTTCATTAGGTCCTAAAGCACTCAGAAATAAATTTTTACCTCAATCGGAGTATGATAACCCGTGCCGACTTGGATTCGGAAAATTTAAAGATTATATGGGACAACAAATTTTTTTTTTTTTTTTTAATTTTTTTTTATTTTATTTTGTTTATTAGGTCCTAAAGAACTCAAAACCAAGTTTTCACCTTAATCGGAGTACGATTACCCATTCAAATTTGCATCAAAACACGAAAAATCATCGAAAAATGTATAATCAGTGTTAAAACACAGTTTTTTCATGTTTCGATGCAAATTTGAATGGGTTATCGTACTCCGATTAAGGTGAAAACTTGGTTTTGAGTTCGTAACCATAAAAAATAAAAAATTAAAAAAATAAAAAAAATTTTTTTGTCCCATATAATTTTAAATTTCGATAAGCTCGACACGGGTATCGATACTCGATTGAGGTAAAATTTATTTCTGAGGCTTTAGGACCTAATGAACAATACTAGCCCGTATGCGTTTGAGAAAATTTTCGACTTTGACCAAATAGAGGGATACCTCTAAATATATATTGAATTTAGATTGTTTTATTAAAAACAAGCTTAATCCTGTAAAAAATCTTTATATAAGTTTGGAACTTAAGCTCGATCAAAAATAGTTCGTAAAATCTTAATCAAGATCTTTAATTCTTATATAATTTCGCGTTCGCTTTCCTACAATTCCCAAACGGTTCTTGCTTCATGAGAAGCTGTTTGAGGGTTGGGACTTTCTGTCAGGAGAATTTCTGTAGTTACTTCTCTTACTTTTCCACACTAATTGAATGTTTTGAATACCAGCGCTTATGATTATATGTTACAGGTTATTTATTTTTTTACTAAAAATTTATTATTATTATATTTTTTTTATTACTATTACAAAAAAAGCAATACAAGAAGTGGATTTAGAACTTATTTTAAGCATACAAGTTCTGTAAACAGGAACTATTAGTTCTTAAACTAAGGCATACACTAGTTACTAAATTTAGCCTAATACGGGATTATATTGAGTATGGAAAATTCTGTAAAGAATTTTCAGGATCATTGAACTTTTGACACTGTCAATTCTTTATTCAAGTTGGAACGTACTTGACTTTACTCTCAGTGTACTCTCATACCCTGCCCCCTTGCCCCTCAAGGTGTGATCGCAACCCTCGCAGCGCATTTTTGACGCCAGTTGCTGTCGACAGATTGGCCCAAGGGTCGATCCCTTTAGCAGTCACTGTCGCTGTATCTGTATCTTGCCTTCTTTCGGCAGATGTTTCATGAGCTGCTCCTTTTCTTTGTTTTTTTTATCTGTTTCCTGAACTCGACTCGCCTAGTTACGCAATGATTTGCTTGGGTCAAAAAGGGGCGTGGGCGGGTTCAGGACTACTCAAAAAAATGAACAAAAAAAGGTGCGTCTATTTAGTCATAATTGGATGCGTAATTGACCAACTGATGTGTCTGTCTGTCTGTCTGTCTGTCTGCATTTTGAGCATGATATTGCAGTTAAAGATTAGTCCATTAAATGATCATCAAATTGTTAACAGATCTAAAGGTGTGAAAAATCAGAAATTGACTGCAGATTAAAATGTTATTGGGTTATGCTGATCATGTGGCCTGAACTTTTTATAGAATATCACTAATCAGGACTTCTTTTAGGGACTTCACTTGGATTCTTCAAAAGATTGGCAGACTCACTGAGAAATAAAAAAGCTGGAATGATTTATTGTACTCTCGCTAGAAGGTCAACAGATTTTCAATGTTACTGAATTGACAATTAACTAATTAATTCTTATAATACTTTAGTCATTTTAGTAATCGATAGATAAGTCATGGGCTTAATAAGATCTCTCTTTTTTCGAGAGATCGGTCTACTTTTTGACTATAACTTTTGGAATCACTCCCTAATAGCTTCGCAATCCAAGATTATCTGATTAAGAACTTGTTGGATTGGGATTTGAAATGATATTTTGGCTGGATATCTGATCAGTTGCTGGGACCTCGACTTTAATTTTCGAGAGGATCTACACATACACGAGAAAATTTATTTTAATCGCCATATGGAAACGATTATTTTGCTCGACAGTTGTCAAGAGCTGCTATTGACAATCTATTGGAGAAGTGATCATTTTAATTCACCTAGATCCTAGAGAATCCACTGATAAGCCAATCATTTTCTTTAATTTATTCTTAAAAAAAAATTTATCGATCCAAATGTTTTCAGTACTTACTTTTAAAATCTACAACAGATCAACTGCATTTGTGATCGTTACTCAAACATTTTCTATAGGATCACCAGATGAAATTTTAAATACTTTTAATTGCTCTCAAAAAAACGATTGATCAACAGAATGGTTTTTAGGACTTGCGATTGCGACTCTAACTAACTGAAGATCGACTGAATCACTGATCGCAGGCTGAGAATTTAAATATTTTTGTGTAGAAGATCAGATGAATTGAAAAACTTTTATGGAGTTAAGGTCAACTAATCGCTTAAACGAATATTCTGTAGAGGATTCAAAAATATGGGCTTGCCTTAAACTGTCTGAAAGATCAGCTGCTTTAACCTTGGTTGGGATCAACTGAAGAATTGGTCAAATGGGCAGCTGCTGTTGCTGTTGTTGTGTCTGTTGCCGTTGCCGTTGGATGCTGCAACAACTAAAGAGCAAGAAAGAGAAGGAAATGAAGAAAACGAGGCAGAAACAAACCGATCGTCAAGTTAATTATAAAGCGGCAGCAAAGATACAGAGACTGAACATAACAACTCAGCTGGCTGTCCTTGCCACGCGCTAACTTTGGGGCTCCACAAAGTGGCAAAACGACGTGAATTCACGGGGGAATCGCAAGTAGGAAAAGGAAGGAAGGGAGATAGGAAGAGGCACGAGCCAAGAGAAGAGAGTGAGATGGGACAAAGAGATGGGAAAATGCAGCTTGCATTTGGTAGCTGGTGACTGGTGACTGCTAAAACGGTAACAGGTAACACGAATGATCGAATGATGCCTGCAACACAAACACTCACACACATGATGTTGCAGTTGCCCAAGATGACGACGACGATGATGATGATGGAGCAGAGAAAAAAGAGCGGTAACAGGGGCAACAACTGAACAAGAACAACTCGAGGGGCACGTGTCCCGTGTTTCGTTTTATTTACGATACGATGCGATGCGATGCGACTCTGACTCTGATGTTGATGTTGATGATGTTGTTGCAAGGATGCAAAAAGGACCTGCCTCGACTGCCGATGCCGCTGCAACATCCGCGCACACGCCTTGTGGCAGGTCTCTTGCCTCGACTGTCTGCCTGCCAAGTGCACCTGTTAGCCCTATTAAATAGGGCCAAAATGACTGGCCAACACACAACAACACAATAATGCAATGTGTCTTCTGCTCTCACCGCTAGGTTCATTGTCCTGTGTCCACACACTGCGTGGCACAAGTGGCAGCATCTGATCAATGCCCCCGATCCGAGTATCTTTAAGATCAGCAGGATGTCAATAGCTTCTTTCAACTGCAACTGCAACTGCAACTGTCCTTATAATTGTTTTTATTGCATGTTATTGTATGGGGAAAACTATGTAACATATTTGTAGACAACAGGAATTCAACGGAATGGGAAGTCCCAAAGAGTTCTTAACGTCCTGAATGTCTTCAATTTATTAATATTTAATATTTAATTTGTATTATTTACTATTTTATGTAATTATTATCGTAATGAGTGAAATAATGAGATCTCCTTGATGTATTAATGCACAATATTTGTAGTTTGATGATTTTAAAGTCATTAATTTTCTTTTGACTTTTGCTCTTTTCTGAAAAGTCATGTTACCTTTTCAGTATCTTCTTGACGAATATCCGGTTGGTAACGTCTTCTTAGAGATACTTTCTTTTAAAATCTTTTCATAATCGCTTTTGTTCTTTTACATGTTTAATCTGCATGTGAAGTTTCTGATAAAGGCAATATTTTCTGGTTTCTAAATAAGGGCCGCCTTTTCATTTTATCTAACGTAGAGTTCCATATTTGAATACAGAATACAGTCAGAATATTGTTATTAAACAAATGGTTCTTAAACTAATCTCAAAATTAAAATTAACTGTCAGATAATAACTCTCAGAATAGAATTGCTTCGATTAAAGTACTTTCTTTGAGTCTCCCGAAAGTCTGAGTGAAGAGTGAATTTCTAAAAATACATTTTAGAATGCAAACTTTCTATTTAGTAATATTAAATTCATCTCTCGGACGAATACATAATAAATAAATTGGAAAAATTAATAATAGATATTTAAAGAATGACAGGCCAAAAAAAAAATTATAAGAAAGAATTTCGACGGATCATATCAAATAATTACATCCAGTTAAAAAACATGAATCTAGAGAATAAAGAGATTAGATGGATGCGAAATGGACTTTTATAGCTTTATTAACTTGTCTCTTCAGCATTCAAAAATTTATATACATATTTAATTAGATTGAAATTTTCATTCTCTAGGTCTTTCTTCTATCTACTGTGAGTCTTGTACAATTCATTAATAAAAAAAGAAAGAATTTTCAGACATTTATTGTATTTAGTTAGTAGAGTTTGTTTTGGAAACAGCTGGTCTAATGTTTAAGATTGACAATTAGACAGAAGAGTCAACAGACCAAGTTATTATCCCCTTTAGCCGTTAGCCGGCTGTTGGCAGTTGGCCATGGCCCAAAGTGTCCCTATTGCGGGTCGAATGCAATCGAAGACATGTGCATGACTTCTTAATCTAATTTAGCTGCAGTTCGGGGTTCGCTTTAATAGGAAAACTGTATTTGTAAAAAGCGGGAAACGTAAGAAAATTAGGGAAAACCTGCGGGACAGGATAGACTGGATGTATGTGTATGTGTGTGTGTGAAGTGTGGAGAGCAATTAAAGAAAACAAAGTCAAGAACGACAAAAGATGATGATGATAATGATGGTGATGATGACGATGATGATGAAGATGATGATGATGATGAAGACAAGGAACGGGTAGGAGAGGAACGAAGTCAACCGCAGCGCCGGAAGTGCAGGTTACGTGACAGAGAGGAAGCGAGAAAGAGCGAGAAATACAGAGAAAAAGAGAGGAAGTTTACCAAGGAAAAATACACTTGAAGAAAAATCAAAGGATTCTGTAAGTACAGGCTACATTTATTAAGGAAGAAAATTACTTTAAGGCCGACAAAATCTTTAATTTATCTTAAAGATATTTTTATTTTATTGTTTTGGCTTAAATAGGCTAGAATACAATTTTTTTTTGGTAAATATAGTTTTAAATAATAGTATAATAGATATATTAAGTTGATATAAAAGGGATGAAACTTAATTTACAAATGTACTTCATTTCGGAAATGAAAAAAAATTGTTCACACTTAATTTATGTAAGTGTATAAAGATTTTAAGAAAACACAAACTTGCTTTATAAAATTGAAAAATAAAATAAAAAGTATAATTATTCAAATTTCAAATGTATTTTTAAGAATGTTTGGACTTAAATTAGTTGTATACCTAGTTGTTTTTCTAAGTGTACAAGTGGAGTAATGCAATAGAAGTTGGTACAGACGTAGCACGGTGGTACAGACGGTCCGCAAAGTGGTTGGAGGTCGAGTTCGAGTCGTTGTTGAGGCATCTTCGTCACGTGGCACCGACTCGACTCGCTTCGCATTCGCCTCGATTCGTTGCAAAGTTTCGCGCTTGAGAGGGCACGTGCCCCTTTTCCTCTACCTTTGCCTTTGCCTTTTCGTGCCCCTGATCTTGGAGGGTCGCTGTTGAACCCACATGACATTTTCTTAGTTTTTCTTAATTTATAAATACCCTTGCAAAGGGTAGTTTAATTTGGTCATGAAGTATGTAACCCATTAAAGAAGGCAGACTCCATATCAATATATATAAAGGTCTTTGTCCTGACTGATTCATTGACTGACATATCAACGTGTAGGCCAAACGGTTGAAGCTAGAAATCTAAAATTTTCACACAACATAGTTAAGACAATTTTAAAAGTATATTCATATATTTTTGACATTTTCTTAATTATTATGCAGGTAGCACATACATATGTTGGATCGGAGCACTATGTCAAGTATCTGATGTATTCAGAATTGACTAATTTAAAATCAACCTTTATATGGAACATTTTGTGCTTTCCTGAGATATTCCAGGCATTTTAACAGAATGTGTATCTTGTTTTATTATAAACATGCTGACTAAATTTGGTTTCAATTTTTCCACTTTTTAATAAAGCTGTCATCGATCGAAAATCAATTTCTAGTATGAAAAACTTTATTGTTCTTTGAGATATGTCGATCAATCTTATAGATTTGGCATTTCGTAATGTTTTCTATATGCTAACCAAATTTGCTGCAAGTCCGAGTACTACATATTTATATCATAGGAACCATCAGTAAAATATTCGATACTAGGCTCAGAAAGGGTATTAAAACTTCGACTTCCCAAAGGGAACATTTTTTTTCTTGCTTCTCTTTTTATTGTTTGTGTTCTACCCTGAAGCTGAACTCGAGTGTCGTTTTGGTCACAGATGTTGTGGCAAGTTTGTGCCTTAAGTCTTTCGCTCTCGGGGCTGCTGTGGCATGATGATGGTAGCGTAGGGTGTAGCTTGTAATCTGTTGGCTAACAGAAAAGTCAGGTGTGGTCTCAAAAGGAGGGGGAGGAAGAAGAATAAGCAGCTTAGAGATCGTTGCAAGTTGCAAGTTGCAAGTAGCGACCCTCTCAATTGAGACGACCCTCTGTAGATGATGGCAACCCACATGCAACAACAAACAACTGCATTTTATCTAGATGACAATTGTTGACTTACCAGAAGTGCAAGAAGGAGAGCAGAAGAAGTAAAGAGAGAGAGGTAAAGAATTGGCCAAGTGGCAAGTGGCAAGTCGCAAGTCGCGAGCCTTGCAGCTGGTCAACAACAACAACAGCAACTGATCAACTGATCAGGGTGTAATTTTGTGGTGCTTCTTCGTCTTCTTCTTCGGCGCGTACTTACTCGCTTCAAGGGGGAACGCTTGAGTGAACCAGTTGATGATTTGGCTTCTAATCTGGCTTGGAACGAGCCAAAAACCGTCAGCTGGAAGAGTTAGACATCAAGCCAAACGTGTCCTGATGTCCTGTGGCCCCGATGTCCTGTTCCATTTAATAAGCCACATTCTCAAGGCAGCCGTTACAGCCAAGATAGAGAGAGAGAGATAGAGAGAGATAGAGGGAGAGAGTCAGCAGGCCATGTCAAAGGTCTGATGAGGTCTCAAGTCTTATCAACGGACTAAACAACTGTGTCTTGACTGAGTCCCGTCTTCGCTTCGCTGAGCAAATGGCGGGAAAAATCCACGCAGCACCTTTTAAAGAGCGGGAAAAGAGAGAGGGAGGGAAAGAGAGAGGGAGGGAGCAAAGAGTCTACCTTTATGAACAACGCTTCTTATCAGCTGAACACTTGGGAGCCCTCGACACACTCATCACTTGATATTCACTCACTCACCACTCACTAACTATTCCATACTCACTACTCAAATGTCTGTCCATGCGGGTGTGCAAAGCTCCAAATGATAAGTTTGGCCCAAAGCGTTGCGTGGGAAAATCAGACCAGACCCAATTGTGGGAAATTCCATATCTGCATTTGCCTTGAGAGTCAAGACAATTGGGGATATACATAAGTAGATAAAATGAATAGCAAAAACTTCTCAACACTTTATCCTCGCTTTAAAAATTCTTTAGCTTAAAAAAAGAAACAAAACTTAAAAAGTATTTATATATATTTATTATATATACATATATTTATTGACAGCAGACATTGTGTATTAACAATAAATACATAGTATTTTTTCCAATTCGATTCTATGAAACAGTTAAGGATCTAAACTTTATAATACAACTCTTCAATTGTATTGTGGCGCTAGGAATCAAATTGATATTAGATATTTAAATAAATAAATAAAAGTTCTTGTATTGTTTTCATTTATAGATTTCTAATATTACATTATTACATTACTTATTAATGGTGATATAAATCAATCATCATCAATCGAGCTCATTAAATCGATATTCATCAACAAAATCAACAACTCGCTGTAGTTTGCTTATCGAAGTTCATTTGAAGAATTAAGTTAAGTCTTAAAATTGTATATGAACGATCGACTAAATGATCAAAAATTAATTTCAGGCAAATAAAACTAATTTGAACGAAATTAGTAATATTTTAATGCAGAATGAATTAAGAGGAAACCATGATCAAAATGAGATTTCTAAAATCTTGAAAAAAAGTAATTAATATTTTAACTTCTTTAAACTTTTAACAAATCGAAATTTTTGTTAATTTGGGATTGATTTTTGACAAAACTAGTCGGCGGTGCTACAGTCGAGCGGTACTCGACTGTCGAAGACCCCGTACTTACTATGCAAAAGCAAACACTGCTTAAAGTCATGTAATATAAGTCGCTACAAACATTTAAAGTATTTTAATATATATATATTTTCGCCCAAATATATTGAGGATACGTATATCAATTTACATTAAAGATATAATAAATGATTTAGTAAAGCACATCATCAAATTTAACAGATGCACAAAATAAATTGATTTAAGCATTAGAGAAAGCAAGAAAGCGATAAGAGCATTTCCCACATCTCTTAATCATAAACCAAAAAAAAATCAAATATTAACATTGAATTGATGTAACTGCAACATATATAAAATGTCAGGAAAACATTAATAAATCTTAAAAATAAAAAAGTCTGTTCAAGCCGGGATTCGAGCTCGGGACCTACATATGATCTAAAAAGTCTGCAAATATTAAAAAAAAAAATTAAAAAATTTGCTCTCGCTGGGAGTTGAATCCGCGACTAATTGCTAATTTACTGGGAACTTTGCCCCTTAGGCCACCGAAGCCAACTTTACAAATGCAAAATGCAGATATGTTAAGACTACAATGATTTATTCTTTGCCAGTTATGATTTCTGCAACATCATTTTAAAATTTAATAACATTAAAAAAAACATTTGGGGATCATCTGCTAACAACTTAACTTTATTGGTCAAATAATAAATACTAACATTTTGAATTGATAAAAATGCAACACTTATATAAAATATCAACATAACACAAAAAAATTGATTTTAAAAACAAAAAAAATTTTGTCCGTGTCAGGATTTGAACCCGCGACCCCCTGGTACAACTGACAATGTAAGCAAAAAACTAGGCGTCTTTACACGTTGCGCCACAGTCGCTCTTTGAAATCCACTGTCCAGTAATAGATTTCATTGTTACTGGACTGTAAGTCAAAAGTAATTAATTGTATTCATTGATTGTTGTTGTTGCTGCTAAAGTATGGCAAATAAAGGAGAATTTAGTTGTTCAATATCTTCTCTGTTTATTATCCGATCGCGATGAAATTTTCAGCACATATGGAAAGTAACAATATCTTCGTCTATGCTTAATAAGGAATGTCTATCTTTAAAATTGTCCTTATAATTAAGATTTTCTAATTTGTGGGCGTTTAAGGGGGCGTGGCCAAAATCTAAAACAAACTCGATCTGCTTACAATATAGACGCACCTACATACCAAGTTTGAAGTCTCTAGCTTTTATAGTCTCTGAGATCTAGGCGCTCTTACAGACGGACAGACGGACAGACGGACAGACGGACAGACGGACAGACGGACATGGCTATATCAACTCGGCTGTTGATGCTGATCAAGAATATATATACTTTATGGGGTCTGCCACGCCTCCTTCTGCCTGTTACGCACATTTTTTTTTGTGACAAAGTTAATAGACCCCTATACTTTTTTAAAGTACGGGGTCTAAAAAAAGAATCGTCTGAAATCAAGTTAAGTGTGTTGTTGATTTAATGTTATAACTCGAGATTTAAGATTTTGTATTTTTGCGTAAAATTCGATTTATTTTATTTTCAAGAAATAAATTAAACTTGAATACAGATTGAATGTAGAATGTATTTTTGAATATGAATATGGATTAAACCATACCCAACTATAAATAAAATGACATTCTCATTGAAAGTCTGTTCAGTTTGGCAAAGTAATGAAAGTTTGAAGTTTGTCAAACCATTGACCTATCTAAATTTAATCATTTTAATATTGTATCTCATTCTTTAAAGTTTAAAAAACCTTGGAAGTTAACTGAATAATATATTTGGTTTTTTAGCTAGTTCCTTATATTATATTCAACACATCTTATATGTTTATACTATCTTATATCCATAAATATCTTTTAATATTTCCGTTCAATAATATATATACCATAAATTCATCAATTAGCTGCGCAGACACCTTGAGATATATTGGTATGTGATTTTGTAATCTGTGCATTACGATTACCTTTTACTTTTTCCTCTGCTTCTTCTTCTTCGTCTTCTTCTCTTTTGCTCAACTTCTCTCTGATTTTGGCTCCAGTTTCATTTCATGGCTTGCACGTGATAATTGCATTTTATGTGATTTTTTGTATTACATTTTGAATTTGTATTTTTTACTGCGCTGCGTTTTTATCTCGTTTTCATTTTCATTATAAATGTAGATGAATGTTTTATATATAAAGTTTATATATAAGAAACGCTTTGTAGCGTAAAAAAAGCAAGCAAAAAAATTGCAAAGAGGAAGTTGCTTCAATTCAAGGAGTTCCTGGTCGAGTTGTGGGTCTATCGGCTGAACGGAAGATGCCACTTCCCCAATGTTATATGTAGTTGTTAATACTATAGTTGTTGTTGTTGCTGTTGTTGCAACTGCTGCATGCCCCAAAATGCCAGTCGCTGTCTGGCACTTTCCACCAGAATCCGCATAGATTACTTTGGGTTTTTTGCTGCCGTGCCAAATGCAATTAGATGAGAATAGTCTGGATTTGAATGTCAGATCCATTGGGATTCAACAGACAACTACGTGGAGAGCAGGAAAGGAAGAGAGAAGGAAAAAGAGACAAAGAGATTATTAGACAAAGAGACTGTGAGTAGAAATATCTAAAGCAGACTCTGTTTAGTTTGCATTCCTCATTTGCTTTAAAGTCTCTTTTATACTCTGGCAAGGGGTATTATAATTTTGTCAGTAAATGTGTAACTCCATAATAATATATAAGAAATTCCTGATCAAAGCCACAAGATTAGCTGACTTGAATACAATTTGAATAAAATCGGACTACTACTATATCAATCACTAGTATAAAAATCTTTATTGTTTGATATTATTATAAATATTCTGCTTAAATTTGAATCAAATTTATATAGCTTCCATATGAAGGATCTGTCGATAATCAGCCTTATTTATAAAAATGAAAAAACTTTGTTGTTTCCTGGCATATCTCAAATAACCTGACAGATTGTGTTTAAAATTATCTTATATATCCTGAGCAAATTTGTTTTTTGTTGCTCAATATATTTTTACAATATTAAAAGACACCTTGTTTTAAGAAGTTACTTAATGTTACATTTTATGACTATATTTTTTTTATGAATGCCCCCATTTAATTTAATATTTATAACTTTTCAGTTACAAATTACAATTCTTTTTACTATAATGTTAATTGTTTATTTTACATTCCTACCTCGAACTTCTATTTAAATTCTAATAATTTTATTTTTTCTCACTGTCCACTGTTTATACATAGTCGACATTAAATAAATAAATAATTCAATTACTTTCGCTAGCGTATTAAATCTTCGTTCTTTCGGAGCTTATATTTTTTTCATGTTCTGTCAACATTTCTTTCTTTTTTTTTAGCTACTCAGTCAAAGTTGCTTTGACTGCAGATGCTTTTTTTTCTGGCTGCCACACCCAGGCAATCCTGTCTCCCGCACCCTCTCCCCCGCATCCTGGTCACCCTGCCCCTTTTCCCTTGTGTCTACATATATCTGACACCCTAATGCCAAGCATTCAACTTTACCCCTTAACGCAGCGTTAAAAGTCACGATTAAGCGTCAACACTCGCCACCTTATGCCACCTTGCCACACCCCCTGTTAGCCCCCCTCCTCAACTACACCCTCACCCATCTTCCTCCTCCCTTTCACTCCTCTCTCTCTCTCCATCATCAGTTGCCTTTTAATGCTGCACATCCCACAAGTTTACATCCCGCCCCAGACGAGTTTCAGTTTTAGTTTCAATTTCAGTTTCAGTTCAACGCTCCCTCATTTGTTGTTGTTGTAATCCTTAGGGATGGTTTGGGTTCTATTCTATTCTGTTTTTTGGGCTTGGCTTTCGGCACATAAACTGCGTGAAATTAAGTAATTAAATGTGTGTAAAGTTCAGGTCAAAATCATCATCATAATCATCAACATCATCCTCAACTTTTTGCTCTCATGTGGCGAAAGCCCATCAAATTGATGAATGTCCATAGATTTATCATCAAAAATACGAAAGTCGCATATTTTCTCTAAATGAGTGCAATTATTCATACATTATTCATTCACTATTTATGTACATATTAGCCAAACTAGCCGAAGCTGGAGCTAGTGTAAATATGGTGAGAGTTCTCGAATGATAAAAAAAGTAACAATTGATATTTAGAATAAAATAATAGTTTGATATAGAAATATTATTAAATATATTGAAAGACTAAAGATATATTAAAAGAACCGAAAATATAGTAATTACAAATTAAGTAAAGATAAAACAACTATTAACCTCAAAAACTTAAGGTATTCGATTTGTTGTTGGTAATTATAAAAGATTGATGTAAATTTATTTTCCGGTAAAGCAAAAACTTCAACTAATTGAAGTAATATTAATACCTAGAGGTAAAAAATATGTTCCAATGATTTTAGAATCTTATTCAAGGAACTTTGAGCAAAAATGCAACTTATGAAATTTCCTTCCTTTGAAGTTTTTTCATGAAAACTTGAGAAATATTTGATTAACATGTTGTTGAAAATTCACTCTAGATGTGGATAGGATGTTGAAATTTTGCAAACAGAATGATGTACAGAGATAGAGAAGTTTGTCGAATTTGACTTTACCAAATAAACTGTAATTTTTTTAGAGTAATTAAAAAAAATTGAATTATAATTTAAGTATTACAGTTGCAATTTTTATTATGTCTTAGTAGAATTATTCCATTTGTATTCCCTATAAAAAAAAACAAGCTGAAAGGCAATGAGGTCAGTTTTTTTAATAGTCCAGCTAAAGTTTCTCTAAGAGTTATTTCTAAATTTAACATTGATTTCTATGCATTTTTAGCTAGATTTGTAATCAAACCAATTAGCTAGATATTGAAAAACGACGACTAAGAGATTTTAGAATAAACTCTTTGAAAATTTTAAGAATAAGCTTGATTCTCTACTCTGTCTGAGAGTTGGATGGATGGATACCATGTTGAATTCATTAAGTTGCAGATTCAAAATGAATTGAATTCATTTTTAGTTTGGCGCCAAAATCAAATCAAAGCATATAATTAGTGCAGCAAGGAAAAAAACACAGAGTGTAGAGGGAAGGCCAGCTAGAGTAGGGATAGAATAGGGAGATAAAAGTGGGACTGGGGAACTAACATACAGCTGTGACTGTTGCTGATTGCCGCGAAATATGTCTTACTTTTTGTGGGACAGTCGGACAGTCAAACGAGTTCCAAACTCAAGAGAGCTTTGTTCTTATCCCAATCCCAGTTCGAGTTTGTTCTCTAGTATAGAGTGTCCTGTGTCCAGTGTCCTGTGTCCAGTGTCCTCTCCAGCGTGCTGTCCGACATGACATAAGAAAACAAAAGGCGATGGAGAGAAGTGAATAGAATTGAATAGAAAAGAACAGAAAAGGTTCTCTGACCAACGGACAGTTCCCATCGCGGGGCAAAGCGCGGCACAACAAACACACACCACACACACATACACACACATACCACACACATACCACACACATACACACAACAAAATAAATAAATAAAAATAGTTTAAGAAGGCGCCAAATGCAAATGAGACTAAGGACACAGAAGTTAGCTCTATCTTGAACTCTCTCTCTCTCTCCCTCTCTCTATCTGTCACTCACCCTATCGCTCTCTCTCTCTCTCTATATTACTAAGTAGCCTCGCGAGGGTCGCTTGACCACTGTCCAGTTTGCTGAACTTCTTTCGAAGGGGGTTGCTACTTAATGCAATTTTCTTATATCCTTTTTTCCCGTTCCATCTTTTTAATTTTTATATTTTGTTTTTGCTCCCATTGTAATGAGTTGCGCTTGTTTCACCCTTTTGGCCTCTTTTTAGTTTCAGGGACAGTCCCAGTTGCATTTCAGCTTGCTGGTCAGTTAATTTACGCAGCCCTTGCCCCTTCGTCCTTTGGTCCTTTGGTCCTGGCCCGGAACTGATCCGGTCGACCTCATTTGAATATTAGTTGGGTTGGTCAAATTGTGCTCCTTGATTTGCTGCTGTGAAATTGCCCCAGAGAGAGAGAGAGACTCGTCCTGTCTTGGACTTGGACTTGCATTTCTCACATCCTTTGGCATTACACGCTTGACCGAAACCAACGTCTTGCCCCCTGCCCTCCGCCTGATCCTTGTGCCGCCTGCAGGACCTGAACTCATATTTCATGCAGTGATGCGAGTTCAGTCCAGTTGTGAGACCTTTAGCTCTTCGAAGGGACATGCGTATTACAATTTGATCCTCGCTCGATTCCTGCAGTTGATTCAAATTTGTTTTATGACTGCGTAATTTCTCGCTCCTAAGTGCGCGTGTGTGTGTGTGTGTATGTGTGTGCGTGGCCGTTAAAATTATAATTTATGGATTGATCCGGTCAGTCTCTATAATATATGTAATGCAGCAACCTTTCTTCGGGTTAATGAGAGTTTGAACCTTTGCCCACGTTCGTTTTATCTTTGGTTTATCGCCTTAATTCCACTTCATTAGCCAAAAGGTTACAGATATGAGAATATTCCAAATTTATTAAATTGTATATATAGTGCACTCTAAGATAGCAACGATTATAGTTTGTAAAAACATGAGCTTAACGATTTTTTCTGGATTGTTAACAAAAATTTAAAAAATTAACTTATTTTGCAATCTTATTAAACAAATGACAACATACTCGTATTAATTAAATTAAACTTTTTATTTTAAAATCATAACTTAGCTCGAACTTTTCAACTAATTACAAAATTTTTATTCGTTTATTATGGCATGACTTGGATTTTTAATTTATTGTCAATCGTATCTTATAATAACCAAAAACGAAAAATTCCATATAAATAAATTATGATTGTTAAGCAAAAATTATTATTAAATTATATGACATTATTTTATTTATATTGAAAAAATATATTAACAGATAAAAATAATAAGTATATTAGAGTTGTATTTCCATTCATCCAGATTAATTGTTTGAAAGTTCTTTTTTTTTTTATTAATATTTTTGTTATTATAATATTATTATGTTGAGTTACATTGAAGTTTTATTTGAAATACTTTAAATACCTAGGTGAGTTTCCTCTGGTGAGAGATTTCAAATACATATATTTTACTATCTTATATTTATCTTAAGTTATCTAAAGCTATATTCAAAATACAAATTAAATATATTTATAGAAAATTTTTAAATTTTCATCTAAATAATTGAAATTTGCATATTTTCTCTTCCTTTCTCTCTCTCGCTCTCTTTCTTTCTCACATTCAATTCTGCCTCCTGTTTCTTTGGGAATTTAAAGAACCAGAGTAAGGGGCAAATCTAAGGCTAAACTCGATTGAAATGAGGTCAGTGACTGGGCGAAATACAGAGAGTCCCGTTTGTCTGTCTGTCTCTCTGTCTGTTTGTCTCTCTGCCTCTCTCAGGATATTGGCAAAGGACAAGGGGCAATTCCCCAGGGGCATTGTCCAAGGAAGTAACGGTTTTTCATAGTCCGAAAACGAGACGTGTCCAATAAAAAACGCAATGAAAATTAGATCAAGGCATAGGACAGGTTTGCCTGAGATTAAAAACAAGCAAATATTTAACGGACAGTTCAAAGCATGGGAAGAGGGAGAACGAATGAGACAGATAGAGAAAAGAGAGAAAGAATGGAGCACTATATAAGATTTCCTATAAGTTAATGTCTCTTAAATTAAACTTATTTTTAAAATACTATAAAAAATAATAATTTCCTTAGTTAAAGTCAGAATTGACTAATTTAGTATAGCTATCCATTTGTTTTTCTTTAATCCTAACTAAGCAGTGTTTCAAACAAGTGAATGTACGCCATTTTCTGTGCCCAGTTTTCTAATTGGTCCAGATGACTTTGTGATCTCATTATTATAAGGCAATCATATAAAATCAAGGGAAAATCTGACATTTTTTAACCCAAAAAGCCATGTTTAATTGTTTTGATTTGCAACCCTCCTTAAAGTTGAGGTCACAAAGGGATGCAACCCCAAAAACAGGCCGACAAGGACATTTTTAATGAAAAATTGTGAGGTTCAAGATTCAGAGATCAAGATCAGAGATCTAAGAGCAACAACATACTCGGTATTCAATTAATTTTTTCATTTTTGAGCTAAAAACTTCATCATTTCCGCACTGGACATTGGTCAGCTTGAGGATCATTTCATTCTGGCGTGACGAAAACGAGGGCTGAGAAATTTGTGAAGAAGGGTCAACAGGGGAAAGGGGAACTTACTTAAGCAACCCCTGGAAGTGAGAAGTGAGAAAGGTTGCCTAAGTCGATAAACTGGTTTCTGGCTTCTTTTTGTTGTTGATTTATAGGTTCACAACCCTTTTGGCCCCTTTCTTGTTGGGCTGAGGCCTGCGGCGAAAGTAGAGCGCATACAGCATCCGAATCAAGATCAAGATGAGGATGATGATCATAAAGATGATGAAGATCTATTGCCCACAAGATCTGCGTGTTAAAATACCTTGTTTGGGGTGGTGGTTTATAGGGATTGTCCGTGCGATTAATTGGCTTACTTTTCATTCAGGTCAGTCTTCTACTTTTCAGCTTCATATTCAGCTTCAGTTTCAGCTGCTGTCTAATTAGTCCGAGGTTCTTTCAGCGCCCTGTAATAAAAAACTGTTTTGAAAACGCCTCAGAAGAAACTCATTTGGAAACTGTGAAGCAAAACCATTAAATACTAAAAAAAACAAAAAAAATGTACCGCCTAGTCAGCTCCCAAAAAATAAAGTATAAACAAGTTTTGTGTCTTGGGGCTTTTAGCACAATTTCAGCATCATTTTTGTCATCATTTGTGGAGTCTTTTTTTGAAGACTTTCTGGTTCTTTCTCAGCACCTTTTGACCCGTGTCGTTGGGTTTCTTAACTGCGCCCCAGACTAACAAATGAAGCGACAAAACTTCACAAAACTCCACATGTTTTATAGCCATAAAATCTACACACACTTTGCACTCTCTACACACACCCAAACACACAAACACCCAAATACACACACACACACACATTTTAGATGAAAGCTAGCCGAGTTGTCCCGCAACTGGGAAACTGACCAACTGTTTACAACTGTTTTCGACTACACTCGGAGAAAACAAATGCTGAAATTTTTCTTGAAATTACTTGTCTTAATATTGAAATATTTGAACTTATGCATTTATAATTTTTATATTTATTGTTATATAATATTAAAAGCGTCTTTAATTTAAACTTATTATTAGACAATGTACATAATTCTAAAAACTTTAACTTTCCCAAAGTTAAACATAATAATTTCCATAATGTTATGCTTTGCTTTTATGTAACTAAATTATTAACTGAATAAATTAATTAAAATTAAATGAAAAGTTTAGAGAATATATTTTTTGTTGTTTTAACTCAAGTTAAATTTAAAAATTTAATGTACTGTAATAATATACCTAACTAAATTCCTATATTACTCCAAACTGAAAGTTAAGTTAGTAAAATATTGAAATCGTCAATTTTTTGTTCAGAACATTACTTAAAATAACTTGAATTTAAAAAATTAAGAAAATACAATAAAAATAAATTATTTAAATATTAATAACTCGCATTACAATAATAATATATTCATATATAATATATCCTCTATATAAAGACTAGCTGTACAAATATTCCCTTAAAAATGTTCTCAGACTTTTTCGCTCAGTGTACCAATTGCCAACTACCAATTGTCAACTACTCAACAGGGCGGTCGGTCAACAGTTTCCGTTAGCCCTCTTCAACTTGTTCAGCTTGTATCTTGTATCTTGTAGCTCTAATATCTGGTATCTGGTAGCTCGTCTCGTTAGTCATAACTCAAACAACAAACATATATAACAACAGACCAACAATTTTTGTTATTTCTCTTTTTTTTTTTGACAAAATCACAATGAAACTGAGTTATGTCTTACATGTCTGTCCCTTTGTCTGTCCGTCTGTGTTTTCCATTTGTAAGGCACTTGAACTTGCGCCAATGCTGGGAACTCGACAGATTTAGTCTTCAGAAATCTTCAGCCCAGTTAAATGCCATCGAAATTGAAGGTCAAAGTTGATATTAAGCTAAACTTTGTGGGAGGCGACGATCTGTTTCATTTATGTATCTAAATGTGTATAAATTGAGATCAATACAAATTTTCATTTATAGAAAAAAAGAAATATTGTATGATATATTTTATTTTTATTTTTATTTATAGGAAGTAGTAATCTATAAGAAGATTAAACTATTATCTTCAAAAAATTGAGCGATTGAAAAATGTTTTAGATAGATAGATATATACTTACGTTCAATGAAAGAAAGAATCAAAGGATTTATATTTCTCACATCACACGATATAGATAAATTAATATTATCAAATATTTAGTATGTCATCTTAATTTAATTTGTTTTAAGATTAGCTTACAGCTTTTATTTACAGCTTTAGAAACTTATAGATAAAGAAATATATGTGATACATAGATCAGTATGAATCTAATTTAATCTATACTAAAATGCCTACAAATATATTTTTGATATAAATAAAAATTTAGAAGTAAATAAATAAATTAAATGCAGTGCTTAATTTCTCATAGATGAATCAAATCTTAAATATATTAAAATATTGATTAATACTATCTTATTTTCTTTCTCTCTGATCTGGAAATTTTTTCAAAGTGTCAAGTGTAAATTCGTATTGTAAAATATTTTAAAAACAGAACGAAGATTCACTAGGAATGCTTAAAATGATCCAATTTATAGATAGTGCAGATCTTAAATTTTGAAGTTTGTAGATTTAATAGATCAGTTGTTAAGCTAAGATTTAAAGACATCATTCTGAAGTTATTATTCTGTAGCTCACAAGTTTTTGAATTCCCATTAAATTCAGCGTGTTCTGCTTTACGATTAATCCGATCTGAACTGTTTAGCAGTGATCATCGTAATCACAGTGATCACACTCGTAATTCAGCAACAATGCAATCTTTTTTTTTGCTACACAATTTGTGGCTCTTGTTGTTGTTGTTGTTGTTTGTAGTTTTAACAAAGTACGAAAAAATAAAAAAAAATGAAAATGAAATCATAATAAAAATCTCGCATAAATGCAACAAATTTGTGGCGCATGCGCAACCAAACGAAGCTGCCTCAGTTTGTCTCCCCTCTCCCTCCCTCCCTTTCCTTCTCTCTCTCCCCTTCAGCCACAGCTGCTGCTGCCGTGTAATTAATAAAAACAACAGGCAGTTACTCTGCCCCGCCCCCAGACGCCCGCCCGCCCGCCTCCCATTTTGCAGCCACATTGTTGCCGCCTCTTCACAGCCGCCGCGTTGGGCGATGAGCTAACAATTTTCATTTTCATTTTCATTTTCAGTTTTTTTTTGTTTTACCTGCCGTTTGGCGGCACGCGCTGCGCTGCGATGCAATTTTTGTATCTGCAAGATACAAACGCTAGCGCAGCGCAGCTTTTGGCACTTGGTGTACCCTCTAATTGCCCAAATGCCCTAAAAGTGTTGCTTAAAGAAATGTATATTTATTTAAGTGTTCCCAGACTATGAAACTTTTTATTTATTTTGATATTTTCGAACTGAACTTACATAAAATTAGCTTAAAGTAAATTAATTTGATAATCGTTTTTCCTACTTTTATTAAACATTTTAAATTATTGGCTGTAAATATATTAAAAGACTTTTGTGGGCTATAGTTTTTAATTCTTTTCAATTCTAGCTATGTATATACAATACATGTATAACTATAAATACAGATACTCCGCAAAAGACACTTGCAATATACAAATTTTGCATAAAAACAACTTTAAAGACACAATTAGTGTTTATTAGAATTAGTTTTTATCTATCTATCTCATTACTTATAAATACTTATATTTATCTGTAAATATTCTTTATCAGATACTTCTTTCAATTAATGAGTAATAGATTAAAATACTACGATTAAGATACTTATAAATTTCCCTACAAATATTTCTTGAAAAATACTTAACTTTCTTAAAATACTTTCCTAAACACTTTAATCTAGAAAACAGATCATACTTTTCTATAGATAAAACTTCTCTTTAGCTAAATTTTCTTTTGTTTCTTAGAATATGAAAATCTAATCTGAATTTATATCTCTTCAAAACTCACTTTTGATTTGATCACAAAACAAACAAACAGCAACTTTATCTAAGTCTAGTTTAAATTCCAGCTGTCTATAGGGTGTCTGTTAGTTGATCACTCATTAAATTGTTGTATATATTTTATGATTTACGCTCGTTTCGTTTTATATAATCCACAATCACTGCACATGGGCGCACTTGGCACACACCAAAACAAAAACAACAAAAAACCAAACTCAATACGAGAAGCAAAAAAAAAGAAGTGCAACAAAAATAATAAAACAACAAAACAATTTCATAATTGAAAAATGGCGCAACTATTTCGGTTGCTGGTTGCTCTTTTGGGGCCCAGCCAGCAACTCAGCTCCGTCATTTATCCATACATCAATCCATCCATCCATCCATCCATCTGCCCCCTTGTGTTGTCCATCTCTGTGTTGTCCGTGTTGCATGTTTGATTTTGGTTAATGCAATGCGGCATCTTGTTGTTGTTGTTGTTGTTGTTGTTGTTGCTGTTGTTGCTATTGTAATTAAACAAAAATGCAACCCAAGAGGAAGTATACGAAACTGGGCAAATTTACAGACTGCCTCCTCCACTTAATAAAGTCTAATGTTTGAAAGTCTACCGGTCCACAGAGTCTGTCTGCCACATGCCACATGCCATAAGCTGCATGCCACAAACATATGCGAATTGACCAATGATCAGCACAATAATCTGTCTCACTCACTTCTTCCTATTTCAGTCATCGTAAATGATATAACTATAAGTCATTGATCATATGGAGATGGAGAGATCATTTTCTCTTGATCATTATTTCATAAGCTAACTAATTTTTAATTCTCATCTATACAAATAGGCAATGACATGATCATATTGAGCTGTTGAGATCGACAATTTATTTACAAAGTTAAGAATATAATTTGTGGGGTTAGATTCGATTATACTTTAGGAAAAAGTCTGTACAGTTATTTAGGAAGGTAGGCTAGTAAGATCACTTTTGAAAGATCACTTTTTATTTATATGAGTTATTAAAAACTCAAAAATCACTTTTATTTAGCAAGCAGCTTGATCAGCAGATATTTAGGGATATAGGAAGATCAGCAAGATCACTTTCTATAGATCACTTTTTTGTAGTTCACTATTTCATGAGCTAATTTAAATTACATCTAATTCTTGCTCATGAAACATTGGTGATCTTCTTAAAGATCCCTTTACACTCCTTAAGTTAGCACGATTGACCTTGAAGATTTGATAATGTGATCGTTTTTAAAGTCTCTGAGAATTTCCTCTTTTGTCCACAAACTCGCTGCTATTGCAGTTTCGAAATGCAGTTGTTGCTTTAGTTAAGGCACCTCAGATTCAGATTACCACACACTCCATCCTCAGAGCCGTCAGAAGAAGTTGGGCAATCGGTAAGACAATATTAAACTCATGTCAGGAAGCTGCAAATTTGCTTAGCCCAACAATTTGGGAACTGGCGCACGACTTATGGAAATTTAAGTACACTACAAAAGTGACTTTCTGAAGTGTATATTGTGTTGGGCATATGTCAGGTATTTTTTCTATTTATTTAAAAAAAAAATATTAAATTTAACATTTTTAATATGCAATAAGAACTAACAAAATCTTTTTGGTTATTAAATAACTTTCAAATCAATCAACATTATCTTACTGTCTAGCT
Source organism: Drosophila subquinaria (assembly GCA_037043405.1). Taxonomy (NCBI): domain Eukaryota; kingdom Metazoa; phylum Arthropoda; class Insecta; order Diptera; family Drosophilidae; genus Drosophila; species Drosophila subquinaria. Next base: position 1,252,414 of record JBAMBL010002225.1, on the reverse strand, counting down.
GAACTCTAGTTTTTGTTGAGCTATTCCCTAAAAATATTGATATGTAGTAAGTAAATGAATGTCTTACCGATTTGAAGTGTCGGAACTGATTACAGGGTATCTACTAGTCGAATAGTTAAACTTAAATTCGATGTTTGAATTTTGTATTCAGTACTTGATTCAACTAAAGTTTTGTTTATCGCAAGAGACTTGAATTTTACAGGGTATGTGTTAGTCGACCACGTTATTGTTCATGGTATAATCAGCTTTCAATTGTGCGAAATTTTTGCTGAGTTTTTCTGGATTCGGTTTTCGGTAATCGGATGAAAGGCGACAAAGTCTGATGGGAAGTGCACACGAGGCGACTTTTACAGTTAGTTATCACGATTGCCATCTCTCTCACTCACTCTGTCTCTGTCTCTTTCTTACTGGGCTAATAGATGTGTATGAATATGATTAGATGTTGTTGTGGGTGAGGATTTCCTGCGAGTCCAAATTAAAAATCGCCTGGCGTACAACAACAAAAACAACTCTAAAGAGTTCTTTTGAGTCTCTCGAATCTTTTTTAACGTTTGTTAGTTTGATGTTGTTGTTGTTGTGTGTGTGTGTGTGTTGACTGTCGACTGTCACGTTCCCTACATAAATATCCATAAAAAGTAATGCTCACATCCGTCCGGATGAAACGCGTTCGTGTTGGGATGTTCACTAAAGATTAACAACAACAACAACAGCAACAGCAACTGAATAGAATGAGATGGAGATAGAGAGAGAGATTACAGAGCGAGTGAGATGGCAAAAGATTGAAAGATTCTTCAACACTTTCGTTCAGTTAACTCTCGATTCTCAATTCTCAGCTCAATTCTCAAAGGCATTGCGCAGTGTCATAAATACAAGTAATAAACGATAAGATAACCAGATACCATAAAAAGAAACGAAACAAAAAACAAAAAAAGCAAGTAAGAATTTCTACTCCTCAACTTAACGAAGGTTAAATACGCTTACGGATTGTAGCGAAGATACATATATACACTGGTCAAAATGGACCCAAATTAAGAGTTGTTTTTTTTTTAAGCTACAAAATTTTGTTTGAACAATAAACATCTTGATTGTAAGATCATTATTTATAAATATTTCTGATTTTTTTCATCAAGTTGTCTTATTTCATAACTGAAAAATTATTTTATTTAGGAAAATTAAATTTTTTTTATTTTTTTTTCTGAAACTAAAATTTGGTTAAGGAAAAATTATTTATTAATGATTTTGAACTTGAATTTTTTGAGTTTTGATTAACATATTTTTAAAACCAAAACAGATCGATCAATCTATACAAAATAATGTATTTTTTTATTAATTCGAGACATTTGATTGAGATGACTGTAAAAAAAATACAAGTTTAGATACAGAATCTCATTACTGACTCGAAATGTCAATCACATAATATAATTTTTAAATAAAATAATCAAACATATAAGAATAATTTGGTAGCTTAACAAATTTAAAGACAAACTCAAAATGCCCAGCAGTAAGAGTATAAACTAAATAACAATTTGGTTTTGCCGTATTCACACGATCTGAGCAAAATCAAATAAAGATACAGACACAGACAGAGTAATATAATCATACATATTTACCTGGGATGCCAATGTCGATGCCGATGCCGATGCATGGTTAGATACATAGATAATAATACTGAGAGGCAACAACAGAGTCAGATAGATAGTATATTTTTTAGCTCAATTTTTTCGAGTCAAGTCAAATAAATTCGATTGACTGACTGTGACTGGCTGTGCCTGATAGATAACACAACATGCAGGTGTCCATAGACATGGAGTACGATCCCAGTAATTTCAGATCAGAGTTTAGACCTCAGTTGATTCAATATTTGGCCAGCTTATCGAGCACCCACACAGAGCCAAGAACAGAACAGAACAGAAACTAGAGCCCAGAACGGAACGAACTCTGTCTGTCAATAAACCACAACTCGATTCATATCACAACATAGATCAACAAATTCTGTGTGTGTTTTTCTGTGGGAAGTGTTAGGATTGTTAAGCCTTTGCCATGGATGCAATGTGCAGATGGGCAGATGTGTAGAAAATACTTAGTTGTATATAGTTGGACAGATGAATTGAATTAATTTATCTAATATTTATACTCGTATATATAGTACTTGATAAGTCCAAAGTAGCACAACGATCGCTGGGGTTATGCATTTTCATATCAGAAAGAAGATAACTTTTTGATTTATAACTATCACAGATTCCTCTTTGAGTTTGCAAAATTGTTATCCTATTTAAGAGTTTGATAAACAAACTGATCGTTTCATAAACTTATTTGTTATCTCTACGATCTGAATATAATTGATTTAGTATTTATTTTTCTCTCAAAGAAAAAATCTAAAGGGAAAAAGAAGTTGACAAAAAAAATTAACAATAATTTAAAATATTTATAGTAATTAAATTTAATTAAGTAAATTAACATCAAAAATTATATATCAAATCATAACTGAAGGAAAATAAACAAAAATGTAAAATTTTTGCAAATTTTTCCTTCAAGCTCAGAGATCTATGAGCTCTATCATTTTTATTCAAATTTAGTTAAGTTTCAGCTTCAGTTAACTAACTTGAAGATATATTAAAGTAAAATGTTTGTAATATTAATTCAAAAGTTTCTCTAAGATAAAGTTTAAGGGCCCTAAAAGACTTAGAGAAAGTCTTACAGTCTCTGAAAGGTCGACAAATTTAATGATGCTTCCATTTACCTTCTGTCTATATATTTTCTGTGCAATTATTCTAGATATTTTTCCCAGTTTATATAGCTTAGAAGGTTATCTAGAGGTGGAGCTAACGTCATTGACTATATGTTTATATTAAATCTTGTTCGCTAACTAAACTAATTAGTTGTGTCGAAGGTTCTTACATTTAAGTTAAGTTCTCGATTCTTTTGGTACCATGGACGCGTTTCGCATTCATGATCGCCACATGCAATGCCAAATTGAAGTCAAGTTAAGTCAAACTGTGTACATCCGCCCACCCAAGACTACGAAGACCCGAGAACCGAGAGCCGAGACGATTGTGGGTCTCCAGCTGCCCGAAGTGATTCATCGATTCAGCGATGCCTTGAGAAATCAGCGAAGCAATCGATCGAATGGCGTTACTTTAGTCTATACTCAAGTCAAGGTTCCTCGACTTTGTACATCCTCCTAAATTAGCAATTACTTGGTTTTTTATTCTATTCCATTATTGGATTCTTGGGCTTTATTTTAATTCATTATTTTAATTAAAAGTCTAAGGCGCATAAATCAATGTTGAAGTTATTAGAGCGCTGAGAGTGTTCGATGTAAAACGAAGTCATTGCTAAAACTCTAAAAGACAATTCAATTAAACAATCATTATCAAATAATTATAGTCATGACAGTAAAGCGAAACTATAAAGAACTGTCTAAAAACTCAATTTTAAATTTTAAAAATATTTGAAGTTGGCTAATTGATAGATTTTTTTTAATTTCTTGTTTATCTTTTTAAACCAGAAAATTTATCAAAAAATATTAATACATAATTATAAATATGATAGTAAGGCATAGCTATAAGGAATGCCAATCTATAGATATCACTTTTCATTTTCTTCTCATCTAGATAGATAGAAATATATCTATGATCTGTTTAAAACAGGAAATTTAATAAGAAATTATTACTAAATGATTATAAATATGACAGTCAAGCAAAACTTTAAGGAACTTCAAACTGTAGACTGAGCTCGGCAGTTTCTTTTTGAGTTTTATCGCAAAGAATTAGCTAAAGCTTTTTAATGGAATTGATTTATTTCAACATTCGATGATCTATTATGTTGGGTGTCGGGGCAGTGTATTCACTGTACTTGTATGTACGTACATATGTCCATTGTTGGGGCCAACAAACCCATTTAACCTACAAGTGGCCAATGTCTTGAGCTGCGTCCGTTTAATTATGGAAAATGATCGCGGCAAAGAGCATTTCCTGTCGTATTGTCAATGCCTTTGTATCTCTCTCTCTCTCTGTATTGCCATCTCTTTCTCTTCACTCAGTGTTTTTTCGACTTTGCGCACACAAAGTCCATTTTAAGAGGTAGCCAGTTTAAGTCGTTCCTCTCCTTCCATATGGCACACCGTATGCTTATCTTTTGTCTTTCTTCATTTGGCCCGTCTTCTGTCTTCTGTCTTCGGGCTCTCGTCTTTCACTTTGATAATTTCTCCGCACTTTGGCGGCAAGCCATTGCCCATTGCCCATTGCCTTTGTCTGGGTCTCTGATTTGCTCTTAGAATTTTAAATAGGCTTCTCAGATCAGGCACGACACGACACGATCGGTCTATTGAACAAAATTCTGGCTGGCTGCCCAGCACAGTCCAAATTTGTGCCTAGCCCATCCCCCAACTCCAACTTTGGCAAATGGTTTTCGGATAGGTAACTTTTGTCCGAAGATCACTTTTTGTGTGATACTCGTAACTAACTACAGAAGCTTTGATGTTGATTAGCACGAAAACATAGCTACTGTATGGTATTCAGATAAGAGAGTTCACTTTTTTAAGAGGATCATTTTTTTGTGACTGATCTTGAGTAGCTTTTCTATCAAAAAATCCAAGGGAACCTTTGAAAGATCAGTCTCTGAAATGTATTTTTCTTTTATATGCTTGATTATTATACTAAGTAGAATTTAAGAATTTAACTTAAGATTACAGTTCAAAGAAGCCTTAATCTATTTATGAAATAAACGAATGATCATACGATTTGGATTTTATTTGATTAGAACTAAAGATCTAGCCTTTAAAGTGTATGTTGCTTAGAAGTTATCTTAAAGATTCAGTATTATAAATAAGAAAAGATCACTAAATATCACTTTATCCACTATTAACTAAATATTCAAGAATTCAGCCTTAACTAAAGATCGATCACTAGATACATTTCACTAGAGCTTTAACTTTTTAATTAGCAGTAACTCCAAATATTTAGGTCTGATCTCTTTTATAGAAATTACTTAAAAGATCACTGAATATCACTTTGCATTTCACTTCCTTGGTAAATTTACCAAAAATCGTATGTATAGAGAAGATACCAAAGTTCAGTTATCGCTATGGTATTCATATCTATCAAAATCGGTTTTCATATGTGGGCGGATCTTGTGATTTTAAGATCTTGAGAGTAAGAAATGTGCAGATCGTTTAGAACTTTGCAGACATATTTATGACCCTGCAATTGCTATAACAAGATGAAAAAGAAGAAGAAGAGAAAAGAAGAAGCTGTAGAATATTAGAGTCAAAAGATACTTAAAGCAAACGGCGCGTCAAACGTGTCAAACATAAGAAAAAGTCAAGTCTTGGTAAGATCAAGTACTGAGATGACACTCGCCAGTAGTCCAGTAAAAGGTGTGGGCGTGCAGGCACTTACACAAAAAGACAGAGAGAGAGAGAGAAGAGGCAGTAAGAGGGTGAGAGAGAGAGAGCATCATGTGATCCTCTTTCGCGAGAGCCATTTCCTTTGGGGCACTTGACGAAATGCCGCTGCTCTTGGCATACTAATTGGCATATTTGTGTTTTGTTTTTGAAGCTGAGTCTGAGTCTGAGTCTGTGCCATTAAATTTGGTACTTGATGTGAGAGAGGCAGCCAAGAGGATGGATACTGGATGATGATCATGATCATGATCATTTCAACATGTTTGTCGTTGCCATTTTTTTAAATTGTATTTTATTTTTTTTGTGTGTTTTTTTGAGGTCGTCTTGTCGCATCGCGCGTCTCTCCGCACAATTTAATGGCCCCTGTCAGCTTGTTGGCCGTGTTGCATACTAATTGTATGATTTTCGTATCGTTTGCTTCGCTTGCGGATGATCTGTGCATCCGATTCCAAAACCAAAACCAAATCCAAGCCGATGCGATGTGATGCGATGTGATGTGATGCGTTAGGCAAGCCCAGAGAAAGAAGCCTCTCAATCCAACATCTTCCTTCCAAACCTTCCGACCGCCTACACTCTCGGTAGCTGCTGCGTGGGAATCACTTCAAAACAGGCAAAACAGCTACCAAAAAAAAAAAGTTAAATAAAAAAAAAAACAGAAACTGAAACTGAAAAACCTCAAATTTCAGTCGAAAATGTATTTTATGTGGAAAACGTGAGGATGCCTACTCGCTCTATCTCGCTCACTCCATGCTCTCCCTCTCTCTCTTTCTCTCTCTCAGTGTGTGTCTCATTTTGGGCTTATTTATATGCCAGCCGAATCATCAATGGCCCTCATAATGCACACGCCAAACTGACATTCACCGTCAGATTCTCCGATTCCGAATCCGATTTTGATTCGGATTCAGATTTCGGGCATGAATTTAGTTTGAGATTCGAATTCGGTATTCGGTTTTCGGATTCAGAGTTTTGGCATTGCTAAGGTGACATAATCAAAACAAACAATTCAGTGCGCTATGAGCCAAAGTGAATGACTTAAAGATACCCTGTAACCAAAAGATAACTAAAATCTTAGCATAACTTTTATAATATCCTGGATTTCTTGCAATATTTAATAATTGCATATTTTTCAGTGCTAGAGCAGAAGAGTTTTAGCTGAGTGTGCACGACATAAAGATACCCTGTAGTCCAAAGACAATAGCTATTCGCATAATATTAGATAAGAAATTTGAGATAATATCGTTTTTAAATACTCGTTCAAGTCTTGTATAGATTGCTCAAACTTAGTATACCCCGTAAATTAGTGTGTCCGAGTCTGGAATGATTTCAATATCAAATTATTATTACATATTATTCTGACTAGAGTCTTGTGCAAATATTCGAGTGCTACAGACAAAAAGAGCGTGCTTGACTAAGAGATACCCTGCAGCTCAGTAGTAAATTTGAATCTGGGGATATTCAAAAATGTATAATTGATCCAACATTTGTTACAAACACTTTCCAAAAATTGGGCATACCCCATTGAAGCTGGCATGGCCTTACAGGGTATACACGCTGTGACAGATAGCCAGAGATACGCACTTGAACCTGAGGCGAGTGAATTGCGAGTACCGTTGTTGCTGCTGCAACAACAGCAATAACAATACCAGCAACAACAACATCCTGAAAGAGGTCAAGTGATTGCCCAATGCTGCCTCCGTCTCGATCTCTGGCCTCGTCTCCATCCAGCCACAAAAATATAGTATGTACCTTGGTACTTTTAGCCACTCTTGTATCTCATTGTGTTTTCTCATCAGGTGCCGTTGCTGTTGATGTTGCTGTTGCTGTTGCTGTTGCCCGTTGAAATATGATCCACATTGTGTATGCATGATCGTATGATCGTCCAATGTCCAATGTCCATTGTCCGTTGTCCATTGTCATCAGGCAGCATGTCTCACGAGAGTCTTGACTCAACACCGTTTTCGAATCAACACGAAATAAACCATCCCCCAACTCCAACTTCAACTTCAACGACATCTACAACATCCCCTATATCCTAATCCCAGACTACTGATCAGACGTGATCAGTTACAGTTGATGTTTGGGGGCATCCTGAGGAAGTCAGGTGCCTAATTGTTTCCGTTTATTGTCGCCAGTTTCACAGTTTTTTTTTCCTCTCTCTCTCCTCTTTTTTTACACATTTTTTTCATAGTCTTATTGATTTCTGTTTGCCGCTTTGTGTGGTTTGTTAGCGACACCTGATCTCGATTGATAAGCCTCACACTGATCTTCTGTTCTCTCCCACCTTCTCTCTCTCTCTTCCCTTTCCCTTCCCCTTCCCGTGCATCTTCTCTTTTTCTTTTTCTGGTAGTAAGTTGTAACCTTTTGACATTCGGCCTCGAAGATGGCCTGAGAATCTGCAAGCATAGGGTTTCCTTCAGCTAGTTGCCTTCTTCAGTTTACCAAGGTTCCTATATAAGAAGACTGTTTAATGTCACGGAAATTTCCCAGGAAATTGAACTCTACTCTTTACAGGACCTGCGCTTTTTGATGGATTCCTTGGAAAGTCACAAAAAGTTTTTTCCTATATCAATATGTGAGTTGGGTCCCCTCCAAAAATTTTCTAGGAATTTGAATTCTACATATTCTTTCTTCTTTGATTAAATTTATAATTAAGTTGAGTTTAGCAAGGAAACTGAAATCTTTGGAAAACGTATTTTTCAATATGAAAGAATTGCTTGAAAATTCAATTGATAATTGGACTCGTGCTCATTTTGGTTGTTGAAACTTTCAGATAGTATGTAGTATTGCATGGATAATAATAGAATTTGTGTGACGAAGCTTTCCCACTTGATATGCCGCATTGGATTATTCAAATTCAAATTAATACGCTAAGTGCCGTGCTATGAGAATATCTTTTAGGAATCGGAATTGGAGCAAACCGAATGACAACAAGCGCTGACAACAACACTGAACACTGACGCCTCAAGATAAGAGCATTGGGGGCCCTCAATTGCAGTTCGACTAAAATACTTACATACTTATTTACCAAGGTACAAGTACAATTTGGCCGATAGAGAACGAAGACGAAGACGGAGAAGGAGAAGAAGAAGCATAAGACAATTGACACGTTGCATGCTAATTGAAAAATGGAGGCGCGTTTCCATTTAATGAACCCAGGCAAACCCAGAGACAAAAACCTCAGACCCAAAAGCCCTAGACAAAACCAATCCAACTCAACTGAACTCAAAGTGAATTGAAGTGTTGTAAATGTTGGGCGCTTTGTCTAATTAACATAAAATTAACTTATAATCATTGTGCCAATTGTCGCCACAGTTTTCAAACTCGAAACTTAAAACCCACAAAAAGAAGAAGAAAAACAGAGATAGAGAGAAAAAGAGAGAAAGAAAGAAATCTAAACATACAACTGACAAAAAAAAAATCAACAAAACTGGAGCAAAATGGGCTGTGTGAGACCGTGGGAAACAACGAGATTAATTTTATTTTAATTATTTTATCAAAACGTTTGTGGCTCTCTGAGTCTCTCACATTGACAGTGGCTGCGGCTTTGCATACTCTAACTTTAGATGGGGCATAACCGATGTAATTATTCATAATGTAACAATTTGCGTATTTACTTTGTGTTCTTTGAAAGGTTCGTGGTCAGATCTTGACAACTAGTTGAGATATAATGTTGAAATTCGGTATACCTATAAATTAAACTAAAATATACATAGATATAATTTGGAAAAAAATTACAATTAAGGTTTTGGTTTCAAAAACTAAATTTAAAAATTTCATATTAACAAAAAAAAATAAAAGTTGTGTTAAATTAAAATTTATATCTTAAGGAACTTGTAATATAATAAATAATATGTATAATAAATGTGGAAAATACCAATATAGATGGATGGTAATAAATTTACAAAAAATTTGATTAAGATCTATACAGGTATTTGTAATTTTAATCTAATTTAACTTTTATATATTTTCAGTTGAAATTTAAAGTGTCGATTTCATCAAGTCAATAATAAATATAGTATAAGCCATGTTATTCTGATAGATTAATTCAAATTTTATTTACAATAATTGAAATAATAAAATGCTTTGGTTTAGTGATTTAAGGAAAGTGTATTTCTAGCTTCGTTGTGTGATATTTTGCGTGAGCTTTCGTGTTTTCTTGGCATTTTATTACATGAGTTATTCGACTGGCGATGTATTATCAAGCAACTGTTTGCTTGTAGACCCGAAAAGGGGAGGGCCAGGCCGGGCCGGGCCGGGTTTTGTCGGCAGGTTGTGGGTAACCTCTGAATGGGTCTGCTCTGCTTTTTGTCACATAATGTGGCCCAGCAATTAAACGAAACGAAACGGCTTCGAATTAAGCCAAGTAGCTGTGACGGACTGCGCACTTTGCATACCAATTTGCTGTGATTTGCCACAAACGAGAAATGAGGGCGAAATCGAAAACGAGAGTGGTTTGAAAGAGCTGGAAAGAGAGGGAGAATGAGATCAACTGAGGTGGTATTTGGTATCTGGACCACCAAAGTCACTGAGAACTGCAATTACAGCAATAAAAATGAAATGTAAAGTGTCATGGGATCGGTTTGCTTTGTAACAAGTTCCCAAAAACAAAAACATAAACATAAGAACAACCATAAAGGATGACCGGTGGTAGATCCATTCGCCGTGTCATAACTTTTTATGAAGATGATTAGAACACGAGTCCATAAAATGAGGAAAGAAAAAGAACAGAATGAAAGAATTGCAGCGGCTTTTCAAAGTGAAGTGACAGTAGCCAGGTCAAGTTAGTTCAGGTTAAAAGGGAAAGGAAAGATCCATTCTGGCCTGGCCTAAACGGGTGGCCTAAAATCAGATACTTTGGTTGCTATCATCAGATGAAGATCACAACGCAGCGCCGTCGGCTGCTTTGGTCTCTTCCAGCGACAAGGGGAGAAAGGGGGGAAAACTGTTGCTCTGGTTATCACATCTTGTGAGCAAATATTAAACATCTCTTGTGGCAGCTTTAACGCCGTTTAATGTACTCGTTTCTCTCTCTCTCTCTCGCTCTCTGTTTCTCCTTCTCTTTCTGTTTGTATTTGGCGGCATTTTGATCTTTGTTTCTGTGCTTTATCTGTATGTTTGTACATTGTGATGCTCCATATATATTCGTAATAATGATCGTAAAGATGTTGATCATCATTATGGCCGGAACTTGTCACATGCCAAGCTCATTGCGTGGCCAACAACATATTTTATGGCCTGTTGGTTCCTGTTTAGCACTCTCGCAGACATATGTATTGTATATCCATACATGGACTGACGTCGATCACATTTGGGTTTGGCATTACGAAGATCGGTTCACTGGAGATCAAGCAATTTCGAACATCACCTCGAGTTGAATACACAAAGATCTGTAACATGAAGATCAACTTTGCGTCTGGCACTAAACAGATCAGTTGACTTGAGTCCAGAATATGCTAAGATCACTATTTACATCGATTGACAAAGTCGCCTACTTGATGTTAATAAAAAACGATTTGTTAGGACTAGGCAAAACATTGAGATATCAGTTTGTTTTTAACTATGTGAAAATCAGTTGGTGACAAAAAATAAGATGATTGCATTGACTTACAAATGATTACTTTTTGCGAAATAAGAACGAATGAAGATCAGTTATGTATTGACATTCTTTTTTGATCAGTTTTTGATCAGGCTATGTGATCACTTCCTAACATATGAAGATCACTTGACTTGTGTCTCAATATAAAACTGAATGTGCAAATATGAAGATCGTTGCGATCGGTTTAGTTAAGATTAGTGTAGATCAGTTTGCTTTTAGTAATTTGAATACCTGTGGAGATTGACATCTAAATATCACTTTGAAATGCATATACAAAGATCAGATCAGTAGTTCCAAAGTATGAAGATCAGAGAGAAGATACATAGATCAGTTAGAGACAAACAATGCGATGATGCATTTTGAACTGACAAATCGTAGATCATGGAGTGCAGATAGTCGATACGAAGATCACTTGAAACTGTCTAAACTAAGATAAGTTTGTAATAAACAGTGTGAAGATCAGTAAAAACACTGTCGATTTTCTTTTAGGCACTTAAAGATTTTGTCAATTATAGATGTGCGATCGTATGTCGCGTGTCGTTTAGCGATCATTGACGACAACAACAACAATATATCGGATAAATATTTAAGTAAACGCATTACGTTGCGTATTAATCGCCAGGCAACTTGGTGGAGTTCAATTGGGTCAAAATCAGCATAAAAATCCGTATGTGATGGGCCGCTAAAATCAATGGATCAATCGTATTGAATCGACTCGGATCGCAGCGTAAAAAGCATATCGTATTGGGTTGGAATGGATTGGATTGGATTGAAATGGAATGGAATGGTTTGGAACTGTCAGGCAAATGTGGCAACTTATTGCAATTGTAATGCGTTGAATATTGATGAGTGTGACAGATAGTCAGATAGACAAAAAGGTTGGGAAGTCGTCAGAGGTAAACACACGCAGAGAAGAATGACAAAAAATAAGACAAAGACCAAGTTTCAATATCTTTTAGTGTACTATATATACTACAATATATGAAACTGCATACATATCTTACATTTACTTACAAGATTCCTCTTTAAATTCTTTTTTTTTATCTCCTTTCGAAGCGACAAAAGAAACCCGTAGAATTGTCATAAAAAGTGAAATTAATGCTTGCAAATTTCGAAATTCCCACATAAGATTTTATTTGTTTAGGCCTAAAGTCTGAAAAATTAAAAAATTTATAGAGGTAAAGAGAGAATGTCTTTTATTAGAGATGGACGCGTAAAAAGAACGGGCACGATTATCGTGAAGTTACTTGAATTTTTGTAAGTAATATTTATAATATTAAGGAATACACTATTAAGTAAACGAATACAAATTTAAAATTAAAAAAATTAAAAGGAATATTGATTATTAAATTTTGAAACTGAAAAACTTAATAGAGGTTTACTTACAGAATTTATCTCAACAGGAATTATATGTTTAAAATTTGATATATAATCGGATCACCTGACGAAAAACGACTCATTCCAAAACTTTGGGCACTTTAACTCCTAGCACTCCTAGCTATTACCTTATCCATAAGCTACTCCTCAGTTGACTTAATTGAAAACAGTAGAAGCTGAAAATTAACCCGAACATTAGTTTCCCATAGCTTAAAAATCCTTTTAGTTTTTAAAACAAATAATTTATTCTCGTTTTTTTCTCATATAATAGTCGAGTAAAGACTTGTATATTGTAAATAGTAGGTATCCATAAATAAGAGCCAAAGTTAAGAATCACAATTTTCTCTTTTCAACATTTCAAAATTGTTAGATGAATTGATGACTCGATTTGTTCATTGGTGACTTTTCCAAATTCAATTGGCACCTTGGTTTCTGTATGCCGTGTAGTATAGTTGTTATATACTTACTTATTTGCTATGATATCGGATCTCCTTACGAAACACGATTCATGACTAAACTTTGGGTAGCTTTGTACCGCCTCTCACGCCCCTCCAACCCCCCGCTTACCCATTAGCTGCCACTCGATGGCTGCGCGTGTGTTGCTTGGCTGCTGATCTATGCAAATGAGTCGAGTCGCTGTCGATGTCGTCGTCGATTTCGTCGTCGATGTCGATATCGATGTCGCTGTGGATGTCGTCGACGCATGCGACACTTTTTTGCCCTATGGAGATACGCATTGTCTCCTTGCTTCCCGCTCCCCTTCCCGCTTTCCGCTTCGATACGATGATATGTACATTTAAAATATGCAGAAACAACAGCAACAACACAATTTAAAACCCAAATGACAAAACACGAAATATAGTAAATAGAATTATAGAATTGCCAATTGTCCGACGGTCTAATCGAATTTCCGTTTCTGTTTCTGTTTATGTTTTTATCTGTTGTTGATGTTTAATGCTCAGGGTTTTTAAGTGCTTGGTACTTCCAGTTTCCCTTCATTACCTCAATCTTAAGTTGCAGTCTCAGTCACAATCTCAATGTCCATGCAAAACCACAGAATGGAGAATGGGAGAGGGAAGTGCTTCCTGTTTTTAGTCAAATGTGCATTGAGAATATTGTGGAAATTGTTCGAGACATGTAAATGTAAATGGCTTTGGCCTGACCTTCAATGCGATAAAGATGTCAACAGGATCAGCTTCGTAATATTCTCCCCGTTCCCGTTCTCAGGTAGTTCCCTTTTCTGCCCATATCCGTAATGTCACAATGTCAGCTCATTAGGCGATTTCTGTTTCTGTTTAGCAATTTCCGCTCTGCTTTTTATTTTCCTGTATCTTTGACCATGCTTTATGGATACTTTGTTTTGGTAGCTGACTCAGTTTCCTATCTTAAATTGACCCACAACATGCGCAACTCTCAGATAGAGATGGAACACGTCACGACCAAAGGGAAACGATTCGATTGGGAATTTTAGTTTGTACTTGTATAAAATTTGTATAGAAAATTATTTCGAAGAAAATAAAATGTGTTATATTCCCAGACAATTGAAGCTTTAATTGTTTGTTTGCCTTATGTTATGTTAAGTAAGGCCTTTCCGCACTGTTTGCCTTTAAACATACATTTAAATTGTCTAAGTATTGCTAATTTTTTTACTTAGCTGTTAATTTTTAATGAATTTTTAAAAGTTTATTGTTAGCCGTAAATAATTTTCTTAGCTTAATCAGATGTTTATTAGTTGATTTGATATGTGTTACGAAATAAAATAGGAGTAATTTTTTTTTTATGTTTTCAACCTAAAATTTAATTTAAATACAATATACCTACACTGAAAAAAAAGACCACTTTCTAAAATCAAGAACATTCATCTTAAATATTTTGTTCTTGAAATAAGAATATTTTAAGACCAAATTACTAAAACTAAGAACATTAATCTTGAAAATCGTAAGTTCTTAATATAAGAATAAAAGTCTCAAATTTAAATATTTTGTTCTGAATATAAGACCATTTTAAGACCAAATTACTAAAACTAAGAATATTATTCTAAAAAAGGTTAAGTTCTTAATATAAGAATAAAAATCTTAGAACTTAGATCTTTTTCTCTTAAAATAAGAACAAAAATCTTAAAATTGTTTCACTTCTTGAGACCAATAATTCACAACTGGTTCTGGCTTCTCAAAGATGACATTAGGCTTGGATCGCTGGTCAAGTCAACACAACGGTACTGATGATAGAGATTGGCATCTCTTGAAACAGCTGTATACCGAGCCATGCTCCTTGCGTTCTGCAAGTGCTTTGTGAATTATTTTTGTTGTTTAGTTAACTTAAACTTACTTCATGCTTCTTAAATTGTTAAGAAGCTTAATCTTAATTTGAGATTTTTTGTCTTGAGTATTCAAAACTTTTTGGTCTTAAAATAAGAACACATAATCTTAAAAAAATAATAAATTTTATTCGTATAATAAGATTTGTGGTCTTGAAAATATAAGAATTTATGGTTTTAAAAATAAGAACTTGGTCTTAATTAAAATGTTCTTAGAATCAAGATGTGTTTTCTTACTTCAAGATTTTCATGTTCTCGACGCATTTTTTAGACCAATGTTCTTAGTTCTGAGACCAAAATCTTGATTTTAGATCCTTTTTTTTATCAGTGTATGTATTTATTAAAAATGTTTATTTAAAACTAAATTTTTTAATAATAATATTAAATTTGTAATCAATAACTAAAAAGGTGCTAGCCTAAATTAGATGTTGGTTAATTAGTTAATTTAATTTGTGCTACGAAGCTAAAAATTTAAAGTCGTGTCTGTTTTCTGTTAATTGTCTTTCGTGTCACGAGAGTGCCAAATCAGAGGCACGAAATAGCTCGTTTTATATATATAACGATATTCTTATTATATTTTCTATTATTCGATATTATTTTCTGTATTTCTATAATTTTTGTTTATAATTCTAATTCTAATAATATCGTGTCACGAGGGTCAGCACATCTCCACGCTTAAGAGTCTTAACTTAAGACTCTTTGACTCTTTGACAATTTTATAATTATATATTCAGTGCGTTCAGTTAGGTAATGCTCACAGTAGTAAGATCTACACAGACTAAAGATTTCCAAGACAACAACAACAACAGCAATTATAATGTTGTCAAGTTGTTGTTGTTGCTGCTGCTACTGCTGCTGCTGCTGCGTTGTTGTTGAGGCATGGCACAGCATTTTAATATAGAAATTTTCTTATTATTTTTAGGCCAACGGCCTACAACGGCCCCGAGGCCTCCAACTGCGATGTTGCCGTCGATGGCGATGTCGTTGATGGCGATGGCGATGGCGATGGCGTCGAGTGCCAACATCAACAACATCAGCAACAACAACAACAGCAACAACATCCAATACACAAATTCCAATTGGAAACCGAAGCCAAAGCCAATCAGACGAAAGCCAAACAAACTCTGCAGAGAGTTGACGCAGCCGCAGCCATTGAACAGGCATCGACCATCGACCATCGTACATCGACAGTGCGTCTGTCTCTCTGTCTGTCTCTTTGCCTCTCTGTCACACTTCCAATGGCAGTCGCAAGTCCATAGATGGGGCTGCCCCCACCCCCTCCTCCTCCTCCTCCTTTTCCTTTTCCTTCTCCCTCTTCTTCTCCTCCCCGTTTGCATGAATATTTTGTTGAATCTTGACAGTCGGCGACAATTTGGTCAAAAAGAAAGTCGTTGTCGCTACTGGTATATACCCTGTAATAGCCACTACCCAGTGTTGGGTATACTCACACCTTAATTAGTTATATTTCCCAAGCATTTCGTAGTTAAACGTTATAACATTTTTTAGATTCTTGAACTTTTACTTCGACTTCTCCAATATCTTCTATTATTTCTTTTTATTTTGCTAATACTTCTAAATCTTCTTTATTAAATTCTTAAAGTTTTTTCACTGTACATACATATACTTCTCCTTAATTAACTACTTCTTCTACACTTCTTTTTTCCTTACTCTTACTCGATATATATCTTATTTTATTATATATATTATATATTTTATTCTTGGACTTCCTGTTCTTGCTCCACTCCCTATTTAATTATTTATTTTAAACTTCTAATTATATATCTTATTTTATTTTATTTAATTTTTTTTTTCTTGTACTTCTCTTACTTTTACTACTTTCACTTACTTTTCTATAACTCCTCTATTAGCTAACTTTTTTTTTTTGCAACAACTATTTAAATTTCCTCTCTTCTGATTCTTTAACTTTATCGTCTATATCTCCATATTGTTCATCTTCCATCATATATTAATTTAATTCTTAGCTTCAAATAATATTTTTTAAACTTATTTCAAGCTCATAGACTGCATTTTGACTCATGAGTTTCATTACGAAACATTTAAAACAAATTATCTTAACACAGGGTATTTTCGAGTCGCGTCTTCTGTGGCTCTTTTGAACCTTGGGCTTTGATTTTGGCTTTGGTTGGCCCATCACTCAATGAAGATTGGCGTCGCAGCAGCAGCAGCAACAGCAACAGCAGCCGCGAATCAACGAATCGACAACGACAACAACAACAACAACCACAACAACAACAACCACAACAACAACAACGACAACAACAACATGAGGTGAGCTGAGGCTTATGCAGTTGCAGAGCTGATGGTTGTTAATGGGGTACGAGCAGGGAGACATCGTTTGGGCCATCGTTTGGGCCATCGGTTGTCATGGCGTACGATACGTTTGGCTTATGGTAAAGAAAACACACATCATGAATCTTTAATGAAGATTCACCAAGTTTGGGGCGGAGAGCCGCCGTCGTCGTCGCCGTTGTCGTTGTCGTTGTTGGGGCACGACCATAAGCCATACTCGTAGCTGCCGCACATTTTCTTTTATTGAGCCGTAAGATTCGAATTGTTGTGTTTTGTTGTTGCTCTTTAACGAGTAGCGTCTAATACCCTGTACGCATAAAAACTATAAAAGGGCTATGCCAAATGGGAAACGAAACTTATATTTCAATTTTAATTATAAAAATTAAATAAAAACGGAATTTAAACATCTTTTCATGAAGTTATTAGGCTGATGGGAACATATAATACACCCATAGAAAGGTAATGAATGTAGACCAAATATATATTTATGAAATGGGCTTTCCCGATCAAAAGATATACAAGTCAATTCAATTTTTAATTGCAATTTTTATAATACAAAAACAAATAAAAAGAAATACATTGTATAGCATACAAATAGAATTGCAGCCAGAATTGCGAAGCGATTGAACAAGTGCTTCTTGCTCTTCTGCATCAAGTTATAGATGCGCATGGCTTCTGCTTCGGTTTCCAAAATGCTGCCGTTGTTGTCGATCACAAAGTGCGACTTCTCACGTTTTCTCTCCATCGGCATCTGTGACTCGAGGCGTTTCCTTGCCTCTTCCTCCGACAGCTCATTGTGCTCCAGCAAACGCTCCAGTTGCTTGTCCGAGTCGCAGGACACGGTTATGATTTTGTATATGTATTGCGTTAGAATGTCCGTTTCAAATAGTAAGGGCAAGTCCATAACAATATAGGCATGGCCAGACACGAAATACTTGAGGATACGCCAAAGGATCGTGCGCTGAATTACTGGATGTGTAATCTCATTCAGCTTTAGACGCATCTCCTGGTTCTCTCCGACCAATCGACGCATTAGAGTCTGATTCAACTCCTGGGTGGGCAACAGGACGTCCTCGCCGAGAAGAGCGCGAATCTTTAGCCAACATGGTTTACCTGGTTCCACAATCTCCTTGGCGACTTTGCGTGCATCGATTATGGGAATCCCCTGGCGCTCGAAGACCTGAGTAACCGTGCTCTTTCCCGTGGCAAGGCCTCCAGTTATTGCTAAAATGAACATCTTTAGGTCAATTTTTTTGGAATTCTTCAATTTCTTTTTTCAATTATTTCTGTTGACGACAGTTTCCCCAATCTAAAAGATTTTAAAATGGTGACACAAACTGATTTGTTTAGAGATTCAAAGCCTACTAAAGTCTTCCAAGAGCCTACTAAAAAATACTTTTTTCTATCCACCGAATTAGAGGTATATGTACTTATTTATACCCTGTAAAAAGATATTTTCAAGAACTTTTATAGATTGCAAATTAAAATTTAACAATTTCCTTTTCTTTTTTAACTGTCTGAAATTGTTTCTTTAGTGCTTTACAGGGTATCTGCTAGTCGTTCACTAGGGCCTGTGGCATTCTTACATGTTTGGTTGTTTTTGGATGTGATTTCGTATTTGGCGCGGCGTTTGAAGACCGAAGACCAGCAGCCATTGTTGATCGTGATTTGCGGATCGGTAGAGTCGCTTTAGAGACGCACAGACACCGACAGACCTCAGTCTTCAGCCCTCAGTCTTCTGTCTTCAGTCTTCAGAGAGACCAATTGACCACCATCGTGCACCCATCGCAATGTTAATGTATTTGGAAATCGTGCGCATTGAGAAAACCAGAATGGAAAGCTCACACTTCACATAACGAAGCGCGTATGCTCTATACAGTGTGTTATCGATACATATCGATAACGATAACAAATAGGTAAATTAAGCTAAGAATTAGCTTTTAGCTTCTTTTAAAGTTTAAATCTTGATTGAATCTAAAGATGCTCTTGAAAAATCGATAAAATAAACTTGTAGTATGTTATCGATACATAACCCTTATTAAATTTTCTACTTATTTTAAGAAATTTACGTTACGATATCGATTTCCAATCTAAAAAATCAAAGATGTTTTATATTCAAATCAATTCTAAGGATGCTCTATTGTTATCGATATTAATCGATATTGCTAGCTTTGAGTTCCTGTAAAGTAATTCAAAAAAGCTTAACTTACACTGGATGTGTTTCAAAAATTAAATAAAATGATTGATTTCGATTAACTATCGATAATTCACTTATCGATTTATCTTACATGAACTGTGGCGATGCACTGATGCTATTGATATTGATTATTCAAGTGTTCAAATCGAGTGAAATCGATATATGTTCGATAGTTAACCGTCGATCGACTCTAGAGATGCCCTACAAAAAAAAAAAAGTGGCATACTCGAGGCCGTGATGAGACGTGAGAGAGGATGAAAAGGTGGAGGAGCTGGAGGTGGGGGAGGCATCATCATAAAAGAAATTTATTGACAAACTATGCATTATTAAAAAATTATATGTACATGTGGTGTGCGGTGTTGTGTCTTTTGTGGTGTTGTGGTGCGTTTGAGATTTGTTTAATAATAAATTCATTATGCGAGACGAAGGCGGAGAAATTAAGCATGCATAGATATGTATGGATTTGGGTTTGGGTTTGGGCCCTCCATATGACTATGGTCATGAGTATATTGATATTGGTATGGCTTTTTTTTTTCTTTTTTTTTTGGTATGGAGGCTATGAAGACTATGGTCAACGAACTGGTGGACCGTGAAAGTTGTCTGCACACGATTCTGACCCAAAAAACAAGCAAACAGAAAAAATTAAAGAAATAATAATGAGCAATTCCAAGTGATTTCATTATGATAATTGTAGAAATTAACCAAATGATGAATGCCAAATAAATCCAACAAATCGAAGAAAACGTTTTTCATTTACAAATTGTAGAATTGTAGAAGAAATAAATCAATTGCGGTTGATTATTTTTTTTTTCAAGTATTCAGGGGGCGAATATAATATTTGATTAAAACAATAGACCAAAGTATTCAAATATATAAATTATTCAGTAGTATTTAATGACTTTATCCTGATTATTTAAGGAATAAAAACAAGAATTATACGATTGGAAAAAAACAATTTAATATAAAACCAATCGGAAAGCTTATCTGCAATCTAATTTAATAATGCTTTTACTTGACACCTATTTATACTCTATTGGACTTGTAAAATTAAATCAAAACTGGAACTGAGCTCTGCAAAAAAAGACCTAAATCAATCAAATGATTTATGTATAACTCAAATTAAGAAACTTAGCTTACTTAATTCTTGATTCTTTTGAAATAAATCAAAATTAAGCTTTTCACTCACTAGACTGAAAAAATCTAAGATATCAATTGCTAAGCTGTGCAAAATGAAAACTTAAAAAAGAGCCTTACTTCTTTTGACATGATCCCGTAAATCAATAACTATTCTTTTGTTTAAGATTGTGAGCAAGGAACTAAAACTCCTTAGTTCTCAAGTAGAAGTTTCATAAGGCAACACTAGACCGGAAAAATCTAGGTAACAAAATAGCCTGAATTTAACTGAGTTGATCTCTTGGCATAAAAAATGCCTGCGAAGATGACAAGTTAAAGACTTTAGCATAAGTAAGCTTCAGCTTTAGCTTCTTCTTCAGTATCAGCTTCAGCTCCAGCTTCAGTTTCAGCTGGTGTGACAAGGGATATGGGATATGAGAGCCTTGTAAAGCTTCCCAGTTCTGTTTTAAGCCAGGAAAAGGGAAGAAGCAGCAGCGCAACGGCATCCAAGTGCAAAGTCCAATCAAGCATTACAACGCCACGTTTCCGACTTCCGATGTCCGATGTGGGTTTCATATTGCTGAAATGTGAGCAATGCCAAAAAAAACAAAAAACAGAACAGGAGAGAAAGGGAGAAACTGTCGCAACTGTTCCGAGTGCAACTGGAAGTGGAACTGCCCTCATTCCCTTTTATTTCAACAGACTTATTCGCCGAGTCTGTTTGAGTTTCTCTCTTGGAGTTTCGATCGCAATATGAAGTTTTAACTGCCGCCTTCCACTTGATTAAACACTTTTATCCACAGACCCTCCAGAGTCTCTCAGAGGCGATTCTGTGAAATGTGTCAGGGGTTATGCCTCTCACTCTTACTCTCTCTCTTTCTCTCTCTCTCTGTCTATGTGTAATTTGATGCCAGACAATGATCCGTTGACGCTTGATCTTCTTTGCATTTTGGCCAAGCTGGCTGGCTGGAAAAACGGTTACCGCAATGACAGGTGCACAGCTCCAGCTGATGATGGTGATGATGATGATCATCATGACGTTGATGATGCAAGGATGCACCTTTCTGCAACTGCAGCCGCCAAGTTGCCACTTGCCACCAGCCACTTACCACTCCACTCCAGTCCAATTCAGCTCAGTTCAGTTCAGGGGTTGCTCCCGACTCCTGTGCGCTCGAGTGTAATGCAAAACGTGTGTCGGCCGTTAAGGAAAAACCGAAGCTAAAAGGCCAAAAGCAGACATTGAAACAGGTACAAAGCAGCAGGCAACAGACAGAAGGAAGCAGCCAGAACTAGAAGAAAGGAACGAGAAGAGAGGAAAGGTGAGGGAAGGGAAGGGAAGGGAAATAAGGCAACAGCCTCTCAACCCTCATTGTTTTAAAGTTGCGTTCATTCAACTGTTATTCTCTGTTGCAGGACACTGAACAGACAACAGGACAAGAGACAGAACAGAACAGAAGAGAAGAGCAGAGAAGAGAGCACTCCTTGTCCTGTCCAGTTCAGGTCCGCCTGTCGTTTGTCCTCTTTTTTTCAGCTAGGCCAGGATCAACGGACGCTCTTCAGTTTATTGAACTATAAAATGCAGTTGCCTTCATAATTATTAAAAAAAAGTCCTTCAGCTGACGCAAGTAGAAGATGAAGAAGAAGAAGACGTCTTGCCGTTGTTTGTGCTAAAAGGTCAAACAGTTTATGACTTGCAAACAGCAATTGCAATGCTAAACTAATTTAAATTTCATATATTTTCTCACATAAGTTATGTAAGAGCCGGCATACAAAATTTGCTAGCTCTTGCTCGGATAATTCCTGAGTTCCATAAGTTTCGATTATTACTTTTAAGTCAGTTATTATGCGAATCTAATTCAATTTCGTTTTCATTTTGATAAAATTTTAAATATAAGGTACATTAGAGCCCACATACAAACTTTCAAAGCTTTAACTTGGGTGGTTCCTGAGTTCAGTGAGGCCCTATCAATATTTATTGATAATAAGAGCCACATCCCAAATCTCTTAACTCTAAAGATTAGAGAAAATGAATTTGACCAAAACACTCTTCAAGCTATTATAATGCGAAATAAGACTAAATTTAATGTACATTGAATATATTTTTCAAGTTAAGGCATATATGAAGTCACATACCAAATTTTCTAACTCCAGCTCTGTCAGTTCCCGAGTTCAACGAGGTTTGGTCAGGCTAGAAACTACTCTATTCAATTGTTGTTGCTCGCAGACCGATATTAATAGTTACTTTATAAGCTTAAAGTTGTCTTCTTCTGATATTTGGCATTTCCTTCAAGGAATTGAAATTTTAATATTTAAACATTTTAAATTTAGTTTCTCAAAGATATCCAATGTTATGAGCTCATTTATCTCTGGACTAAGTTTATTATCTTGTTCGGGATGTACCGCAGCTGAGGCCGAAAAACTAAAAGATGATAACTCATCTGAGTGCAAACAGAGGTGCGTCAACTGAGGCATTCATACTTCCTAAATGAATGCGAGTATGAGTATGAGTATGAGTCTGAGTCTGAGTATTGATTACCTGGGCACCATGAAAAACCAAAAACGAAAAACCCAAAACCAAAAGGTGTGTTGTTTAGTCTGTTCCGATGACGTTCGACGTTGACAGTCGTCAATCGGCGTTGTGTCAACAGTTTAATCAGTTCAAATACGAGATACAAAGATACAAGATACAAAACTCTTGCTCGACTCTATGAATTGCGAGAGTTTTTTCGGTTTCGGTTCGATTTGAATATGCAACCACAGTGATTAACTGCTTCTTCTTCTTCTTCTTCTTCTTCTAGCTTCCCAGTGGTGCATCGACGGCTGCAACACTTCCCCTTTCACTTCCTCTTTCCCCCTCTCTCTCTCTCTCTTGTTGTCGGGTTTGCAATAGGGTTCGAATTGGGATTCAGTTTTCGTATGAGTTTTTCTTTTTTTTGCCACACTAAATAAATATTTTAGTTGGCTGATAAAAAATTGAAGAAGGAAACTCAAATAAAACGAGAGCAGCAGGCATTCAAAGTGGGTGGAGTAGGCGACGCGACGTGTGGCATGCCACATGTGTGTGTTGTGTTGTGTTGTGTGTGGCAAGCGATGCACAGTGGGCCTTTTTTGTGCATTTTAGCTTGAACTTATTCCGTTTTTAAACTTTGGCCTTATTCATTGCCACAACTAGGAATAAAGAAATATGTGTCAATTTTAGAAAATTGAAATTCAGAATCATTTAATTTCTCCTTTTTTTTGTAACAAACAGCGTAACAAATTTTATATTATTTGAAAACGGAATGTTCAAGTTTAAAAAAAAACTTAGATTTTTTTAAATATTAATTGACAAAAATTTTAAAATTAAATCCGCGTAATTAGGTCTAAAATAACCACTGTGCGTCGGAAGAAGGGGTAAAAAGCGCGCGCAACTTAATTAAAAACTTTAACATTTTATATTAGTTTACAAAATAAAGACTAAATATTTATAGACAAATTACTTTTTTTTATTTATTATTTTTTAGCTCTCACAAAAAGGGCTAAAATGACCACTGTGCGTCGGAGGACGGGGTAAAAAGCGCACGCAGATGCAATTTAGAGCTCGTGTTTATTTTGTTCTTTTTTCTGATGTTGTCCCTATTGCGTGGGACTGCGATATGCAGATACAGACACAGATACAGATACAGATACATATGCAGCTATAGACACAGATACAGATACAGATAGGGATACGGGGATACGGATACATTCAAATAAAAGATAGTTGCCATGGCTATGAAGTCGAGCAAACACATGAATATTCAATCAGTTGTAAATGTTGCGAGGGTGGCTCACAATGTGGCTCGAACCGACCGTTAGGAACGTGGCACGGGATAGAGAAAGGGGGAGGGGAGAAGGACTATCTATTAAGGGAGGAGGCAGGAAGAGTTCTCTCAGCTAAGGGAGAAAGAGCAAGGGGTCTAAATTGTGATGGGGCGTAAAATTGAGTGAGTAAAATAAATGAAATGAACTATGTTAATGGGAAGAACGAGCGGAAAATTATGGGAAGTAGAGGGAATAGAAGAGAAGAAGCTAAGTTAATAAATAGATGAAATTGGTTAGGACCAAGTTACAAATTCAAGAGAAAATTCAAATAGATATTTTTTTAAAAAAACTTTTTTTTTAATTTTTTTTATTTTATTTTTATTTTTTTTTTTTTTAATTGACGGGGGGAATCGAGGTAATCAAGAAATGATAAGGAGAAATAGAGCATAGGAGAAAGATCTAAAATAAAATAAAAGTGTTAATTTTTGTCCAAAAAATAATCTAGATACACTTGTCTCAGTGCAGAAGATTTTGCCCGAAGAAGAACTCTTAAACCAATGAAACGAATAGAATCTACCAAAAAAATGAGCTTTTGGTAGAGTGATAAAAAGAGACAGAGAGCGAGAGAGATAGAGAGCAAGCGACCTTCTGTTGCCCTTACGAAATTCAATAGACGATCCATTATCAATTGGTTAGCCGGCAGCTCTACACATATTTGATCTTGATCCAAGCGAATCGGGGTTTCCGTTGTCTCGTTTGTCATTTGCCCAACGCAAAGTCAACCCGTATCCGTATCGAACCTCAGGCAATAAGCCAAAGTCGAAACGTATCTCGACAATATACGAGTTCGAGTGTGTATATAAATATACTATAATAAATAAACTATTTATAAGTATGTATCTATGTATGTAAGTAGGTAACACTATCAAGAGAATACTATAGATAACGTGTGAGCAAACGTCTCTAGCTCTAGTCTTGATTCAATTTGACTCTCAAAGGAAATCACACAAGTCTATTTAATATAGAGTGCTCGACTAGCCCACACTCTGTAGAGAGAGAGTAATCTGTCTCATAATCTCTCTCTTTTTTCCGATCATCTTCATACCAAATTTCATAGCCTTGCTATAATAATCTCTGAGTTCACATAGACTAGATCAATGTAGATCAACGCGTTTTAATCAGATAATGAAAGTGAACATCTTTTTTCATATAAAATCAGTAAAAATTTTATTTCCAACTTCTTAAATGCATAAATATAATTTTTCTCGAAAAAAAAAAATGACAAATTTTCAAATTTGCTTTAAGATTATTATATTTAAAGAATAGCAGAACCTACATACCATAGCGCTAGCTCTAATAATCTCTGAGTTCATATAGACTAGATATGGATTAATCCACATATTTAATGCTGAGAGTTCCTAAAATTAAAGATGTCATCATTAGGGTTAAGCTTATACTTTTATAGTCATTTTCTGATTACGGGGTATAAATATATACAGAAATTTCAAATAGAACCAGAAACCCAATGGACAATAACAAAATTCACCTGGCTCTGATATCAGACGTCGTCAGCGTCATCGTCATCGTTGTCGTTGTCGGCTTAAATCTCAAGAGCGCACACACATACAGGAAATCTCCCCCCTTGTTTTCTCCCCCTCAACGAGGAGTGTTGTGGTGGCTGCTTTCTTGGGTGGTTCAGTGGTTCGGTGGCTCTCCGTGGTTGTTCGTTGGGGCCTTATCGCCTGGCAAAATCATCGATCATCTCAAATTCACGATCCATCATCATTAGCGATAAGACTCTGGGGGCTATTTGCTCGAAATACGCTTGAAGTTTCAACATTCTGCCGACTCGCGTCTCTTTTCCCCCGGTAATATCTATAAGGTCAACATTGAAAGAGCCAAAGTGCAGATCCCAGAAAATCAGAAACTCGAAAGACAATTTTAACAATGATCTATTGTGTTCTAATATAACAAAGCGACTATCTATAGACTTTGTGCCCTCTTGTATGTTAGAAATTATTTCGAACTCGTAGACATACGTCTATTGATGGGTTCCATCCGGAGCTGGAACCCGTAACTATATACGGATTCCATACGATACCTTCAATTCGATTTGCCTTGGGCTTGTTTATCTTTATTGTGGCCCCATTTTCCTACATTGCCTCGAAGTCTTTTTCATTCCTTCTTTTTTTTACATTTTAAGAAGCGTTGCGTTCCCAATTGGCCCGTTTGGCCGCTAAATCATGTCACGTGCTCGATTATACAGCCGAGATACATACATACATACTATATATACTCAATAAATAATCATTCCTCAATTCTAATGCACTTCTAATGCGTCTTTCTTCAACGTCTTCGATTCTTTCTGCTCTCTATCTGAAACTTGCCTTGCCAATTTTTATGACACCCTCAACTATTGTATTGTATGTTTTCCAACTTGCTTTTACGTTCATTACTTTTTATGAAGCTATTTACACTTGACAAAATTATCTGAACGAATTCTTTCAGTAATCAATCGATCATGCCGATCAATGAATCATTGATGAATCATTGCAGCTTAAATATTTTGCATATGATATGGTGAATTTTCAGTTTAGTTGAAATTCTCAATTCAATATTTATGAGAGTATCTGTTTATGGTAATGTACTTCATCTAGTGCTTAAATATGAAAAGGATGTCAAAACAAGGTTCAAAACTTTCTGTTTCTTATGAGTTTCTCTCCACTGTTATTTCAACTTCTTTTTTTAACTCTCTAAAGAGTCTTTCTTCTTACCAAATAATCAAATTTTTTTCGGAGAATGTAATGAAAGTTTTTTGTATTTCTTACACCGCTTAGGATTGAGCTTATCCCGAAATTCCAAATATCTTTTTGCGTGTAGAAAACCTAAGAAAAAACACATGAAGTTTGCTGTTGATTCCCTTTTAAAGATAAATCTAGAAACACTTGAAAATTTCACAAATATTTGCTTTAAACTCAAAATAGATCGTAAGACAATAAGTATTAAGTTTAGCTACATTTTTTTGCAGTGTTCATGTATATACCTATATATATTTGTGTGTTTGTTATGGGAATGATAATCTTTAATGTGCAGCTGTGTGATGTAAGAAGCAGCTGCCATAAAGCGCCAAGCGATCGATAGATCTATCGATCTATATGATAAGAGATATTACTGTTAACAAGATAGGCAATACACACACACCAACAAAAAAAGAAATAATAATAATAACAATTTCAATTAAAATTGCAGTTTTCAAGGAGGACTGCAAAGTTGAGTTGTCGCCAATCGTTGAGCCTCTTAAAGCCCCCAAAAAGTATCTCTCCCTATCTCTATCTAACTATCAATCTATCTACCTATGTATCTGTCTGTCTGTATGTCTCTCTGTCTATCTTTGGTGCTGGGTTTTAAGTTCTAAAGACGCTGTAAACGATTTTTAAGCCCTCCCCCTCAAGGGGCTGGCGCGTGATAAAACTTAAGACTTTAGCGGGTTTTTTTTTTAGCTTTTTTTGTAAGGTCTTTCGAGGTTCGTTGCTTGTTGTCAATAGATTGCATCAGTGATCGCACCTTGGGGATCACACTTTCCCTCCCATTCCCTTTCTATCTGTCCCTTCAAATCGTGAACTGACTCAGAGTTATGAGTCAGTTTTTTACGGAGCTTTACGAACTTAGCAGCTAATAATCAGTGCCAAAAATACTCGTACATTTCTGTAAACATACCTCAGGGCATTTTAGTCTTAGTCTTGTCTCGTCAATCGGCCAATGACGCTGTCGATAAGCCTTTAGCCATGTTTATATCTGTGTCTGACCAACATTTGGGCCATAAATCGTTTCCAGTTAAAGTAATTATGTAATTGACCATATTACACATCGACTTTAGCTGCTCATACATAATTCCCAATCCCAATTTGAAGTCCCCCTTCTAGTTTCTATATCCCTATTTGGTATCCTAGTTGTCTCTGACGAATCAATAAAAAGCTAACGCATTATTTATAAGCGACAAAACTCAAGAGAGAACCTAAACCGAAACATCCCTCAAATCCCATAACTACTATGCCCACCTGTCCATCATTTATGTATTGTCAGTCTATTGATTGTACACAGAGCGAAATATATTGCTGAAAAATCGAAAAGTGAAAGATATAGACATAGTCCAATATATAAGTTAAGAAAATTATCTATTAAGACTTGGACGCAATTATTCATGCAAAAACTCGAATTTTCAATTTTTATTTCTATGCCAACTATATTATATAGTTAACTGATCCAGTTGAAATTTTTATATATACTATATAAAGTCAAAAGTAGCAACAGTTGAAAATTTCAGCTAAATAGCTCAACTGGTGACTGAGTTCACATAGTTAGTCTGCCTAAGAAGTGAAAATTATAAGACTTTTCTGCTGATTTGCTTAAGACATTACAAATAAATGCATTTCCTACCATTTTTTTGCACAAAAAACTTAAAAATCTGGCAATATTTTCTATTTTAACTATATTATATAGTTAACTGATTCAGTTGAAATAAAAGTCATAGAACTTTTGCATGAGTTATTTAATTAAATGTATTTAAAATCATCTCTAAAAATCGTAGATATTCAAGTGTATACTTATTTGATTGCTAGTTGAATAGCATTTCTTTCAGTGCATGAGTTTTCATATATTGTTTTTCTCTTTTTTTTTTCTCC
Source organism: Drosophila subquinaria (assembly GCA_037043405.1). Taxonomy (NCBI): domain Eukaryota; kingdom Metazoa; phylum Arthropoda; class Insecta; order Diptera; family Drosophilidae; genus Drosophila; species Drosophila subquinaria. Next base: position 1,223,635 of record JBAMBL010002225.1, on the reverse strand, counting down.
TCTTCTCCTCTGAATTGTTCTCCTCCCACAACACAAAATTGTGCCTGACCAACTGAAAAAGAAGAAGCACTAAAAATGGGGATAACATCGTTTTTTTATCTAGGGGGTTGCTGAGCACACCTTTACCCCCTCTCCATTCGTGTGTGTGTGTGTGTGTGTGTGTGAGTGTGTATCTTGCAGATACACAGATACACAAGTGTTGCCAGGTAACTAAAACCATGAGAATTGTACATAACAAACCAAAACAATTTCGGTCTGAGTTGAGTTGGGTGAGCTTCATTCAGTTTGGTTTGCTTACCTTACCTGCCTACCAGCCCCCCACCTCCCACAATTTATAGGGGTGGATCAGCTTAACATCCAACCACACATCAGTTCTCCTTCCTCCCTTCTTCTCCCCAGACTCTTCTTCTTCTGCTCTGCTGCGGGTGGTTGTTGCTGTTGTTGTTGTTTTAACTGATGTTGTCATTGGCCAGACGTCGTTGCCCGCATGATTTCATCTGCCAACAACAATGAGAAGAGCAACAACAATTACAACAACAGCAACAATGAGAAGAGACCTGCTGCTGGATGCAACAACAAAATGATGTCTGGGCCAAAATCGATAAATTGCTGTTGTTGCTGGGAAATGTATCTGCAGCTGCGACTGTTTTGTGGTTCGTTGACTAAATGCGGGCGTGTGCCTCACATGCATACATACACACAAGTACATACTTAAATATGTGCATATATGTACATATACAATCAGCCATGACTAGTCGTACATTATGCTGTGTATCTGCATTGGCCAGAAAAATCAATGCTCTGCGCAGAGCAGAGCTGAGCAGAGGCAGCAGCAGCAGCAGCAGCAGCAGCAAAAACAGAGAAACAGACGCAGCGCAGAGCAAACGAATCACAAAAACGCAAGTCACGCGGCCCAAACGCGAGATGTATATTCACAAATACATATATATGTACATACACTCACTTATATACATACAATAGCACAATGTAAATGGTCGGTCCTGCGCAGCAGCAGAAGCTGAGACAGAGATAGCAGCAGCCGAGAGGCTGCTGTGGTTGGTTCACACACAGACACAAACACACACACACAGGCACACATACACACAGAAACAGAGACACACAGAGAGCTAAAGTATGAGCAGCAACAGCAGCAGCGCTGCTCCTGCGCCGCCACACGAGAACAAATCTCAAATGGGCAAAAGGAAATAAAAGCAGCAGAGAAAAGGAAACAGACGCCGCAGTTGTAAGACTCAAAAGCTGTGCTGCCAGCGTCGTCGGCATCGCCGTCAACGTCGCAGTCGCAGTCACTGCTGCTCGTCTGCCCAATTGCCAGGCGGCAATTTATGAGCGTTCCTTGCCCAGCAGATGCGACGTCGACGTCAGCGTATAAAAGCGCAGCGCTGCCTACGCTCTCACACTCTCGCTCTTGCTCTTGCTCTTGCTCTTGCTGCTCGCATGCACTCACTCGCGCTCGCTCTCTCGTTTTGCGACGCGCTCGTGTGCTCTCTGCGTTCAGTATCTATGTGACTTATCTGTGTGAGCTCTGCTTGTGTGCGTCTGTGAGTGCTCTCTCATGCTGCTGCTGCTGCTGCTGTTGCTGTCATTGCGCGCTCTCTGCTGCTGCGGCGGCTGGTTATGCGCTTTGATTACACCTGAGTTGCTGTTGTTGTTGCTGCTGCTGTTTGGTTTTTCTTCGGCAATGTCGTTGAACGCGCCCGCGCTTCGTGCTGTGTCGTGAGTTTCTGGCGGCGTCGGCGTCAACGTCGCTGTCGCTGTCGCTACTTCAATTGAATTGTAATGAGCGTGTGGCGGCGTTGTTGTTGTTGTCGTTGTTATTGTTGTTGCTGCTGCTGGTTTTTTACCTTCTTCTGTTGTTGTTGTTGTTTTTGGAAAATTTGTTAAATTTTCGTCGCCAACTTTACGGTTTTTTGCGTTTTACGTTTTACGTTTTATGCTTAATGTTTTATTTTCCGAGTTCATGCTGTTGTCATCTTTCATCTTTTGTTCTCTCCTTCTTCATCTCCATCGCTCTCTTTCACTCTTGTTAACTTGTTTTTTGGTTTTTTATTTTCGTCTTTAACTTCAACTCTAATTTGTTTAAATTGTTTTTTAATTAACTATCAACGACAATTTCTTTTCATTGTTTGTCAGCAAATTTTCGTATCGTTTATTTCTTCTTCTTTTCATTTTCCTCCTCTCTTTTCTGTTTCTTTTTATTTTTGGCTTAGTTAGTTCTGGGCCCTAAAATAGTTGTTGGCCATAATGAAGCTGCAGCGAAAGTTGATTACGGTATAATTGAGATACATTTGAATTGTATTGGCATGTAAATAATTTTCAAATATTTCATCTGAACTACAAAGAATTATTGAATACTTTTTTCAGTTTAGGTTTTAGTAACGGTTACAAATTTCAATCGGTTGGTAAGGTTACGGTTATGCTTTCGGTTTTGATCCCTGGCTAATTTATTATTATATTCTTTTTAATCAAGCAGTTCTATTTAATTCTGAATATATTTAAAAGTCCCCAAACAGAATATCCGTTTTCCCAATTCGAAACAGATGAAACTGCTTTCTCTGTAGATATAATCTTTTAAATATATTACCTATTAGATGTATGTGTATATATTAAGTAGTAGATCTTAAACACTTATTTCTATGCTTCGAGATGCTTTAAAAGATTCAAACATATCATATCACTCAAAACAAATTTATAAGGTAAATGTAAATTTTAATAGATAGAAACAAATACAAGGTAACTAAAAAAACATTTAAGTTTATCGATTATTATGGCTATCGATTTTTCTAGTGATTTCATCACAGAATTCTTTGCCTTTTTTATTATGCACTCATGACTCATATAATGAATGTCGAATGAGTTGGCCAATTTAGCTGCTGGAATACCCGTAACATTTTCTATGACAGCTATAATCGGTTATAATCGGTTATAGGTCTTTCCCTCTCCCTCTCCCCTACTTGATTTTCCCTCTCTTTCTCTACATTTGCTAAATTTTTGATGTCTCGTCCTTGGCCCTGCTACTTATGTACTTGACTAATTGCTGCTACCAGCTTTCCAATTTCCACGCCACTTTTCACGCTCTCGCGTCGACGTCACCGATGTCAGCGTCGCTGTCGCTGTCGCCGTCGTCACTGTTGTTGTTGTTGTGGTCGCTGTTGTTGTTGTTGGCGTCGCGGTGTTTGGTCTATTTTAAAAATACATAACTAGTAAAAAGACGCTACAGTAGGAGAAAGCTCGACTGTGAAAGACCCTGTAACTAATCTGTGGACTAAAGTTTTTTTTTTTAAATTTTAGCTAGACCTAAAATTAAATTTAATTAGCTGAAGTCATTAATCTAAAATTGTATTTCCTAATAAATCAATAAACAAATAACATTACCAATAATAATGTAACATAATTAGGAATGAAATGCAGAAAACAACATAAAGCAACTTTTTATCCTACTGATGATATCTAGAATTAAGGAGTGTCTACATATTTATATATATGTACTGCCTTTCTTAAAGATTCACTAATATATTTTGTTTAAGATCAATGAAATACATTTTCTTTCTAATTTTTGCACTCCAAATGTATATCTTATTTCAGTTTCCTAATTTGTTCAGTACTCTGAATGTTTTTTGTTAAAAACTGTCAGTTTATTTCATCTACTATCTTTACAAATTATACATTTTAAAAAAATTTATCTTGAAATTAATAGATGAACGCTAAACATACTTAAATTTACAGTGGGTCAAATAAGCTGTATACCTTTTGCCATTTTTTTTTTCCACAAACTCAAGAGACCCTTTGTACTTTTTATACAGTACAGGGTCTGAAAACACGCTAATGACGCGTAATAACCATAAATAGTTAAAAATATATTTCTAGCTCTCTCTCTCCCTCTCTCTCTTTCTTGCTCTATTCATTTGTGTAGTTGTATCTGTATCTGTATCTGTATCTGTATCTGTATCTGTATCTGTATCTGTATCTACAGCTTAAGCTGCAACATCAGCAACAGCATTTGTTGGCTGCTTGCATCATTCGCCAAAAATGTGCTGCTCCCTTACCCCCTCCCCCTTTGCCACTTTTCTACCCCTCCCTTCCCACTTTCCACCTGTGCTTAGCCTTCAGCTCATTGAATTTTTGGTCAGCTTTTTGGCCTCCTTTGTCGCTTATCATCCAACCAAATGATTGAACGGCTGCTGCTGCTGCTCTCATTGTTGTTGTTGCTGTTGCTGCTGTTGTTGTTGTTGTTGCGCCTTTGATGTGTCGCTTATCTAATCGACAGTCGTCAGTCGCCGTCGCAGTTCCAGTTACTCCCCCATCCCCACCCCCTCCATCTCCGCCCCCTTCCCTTGGTCACAAGATTAGCGAAGCTGCGACGCAACTGTTAAAGTTGTTGCTGTTGTTGTTGATTGTTTAACAAAAGGGGGAGGAGAGGGAGGAGGAGTAGAGCTGGTGGAGTGGTGGAAGGGGGGAGGGGGTGGCAGCTGTGCATGTTGCTTGTTCCATTTGGCTTCTGGTTTTTTTTCGCCCCCCCCCCATACAGAATTGGTTTTGTATTGTATTTTCTTTTTTTGTATTTTTTGTGTATTTTTGGTATTTTTATGACACCTTCCGATAGGCACAATTATAAGAACACACATACCGATTATTATTTATCATGTTCGTAGTACGTAGCTTGTTCTATAATAATATATCAAAGTGAGAAGATAAACACTTGTCGTCGCGACGGCTGAATACCCTGTAATATGTAAACTCAAGACAACTAATTTATATTCCTGTGGGTTAAATAAGAATCGCTTAACACTACAAAGCAGCAAAGCTGACATGCCCTGTCCAAAGAATACAGGGTATTTTTTTATTTGCTTGATAAAGTTAGTATGTTTTGAATTGATCATACTTATGATCATGTTATAACATGTACAACACTCCGACGACTTTTTGCTTCACTGCATCAACTTTTTCCAATTACAGGGTATCTCTATGCAATTGAAATTAAAATTAATTTACATACTTTACAAATTATCACTTCTGTCTGGATGAAAGCTTTCCTTGCGCAGTTCATTATTACAGGGTATCTAAACGCACTACACATTTTGATTTCAATAGCTGAGTTCCCAAAATTTATATTGAATACCTTAAACTAAAACATCTTATGTTATAGCTTAAGGCTACACTGTTGGATGTTCTTTGTAAGTACAGGGTATTTAAATGTTTGTTTGTTTTTTTTCATTTTTTTCATTTTAAAGAAACAGTACTAATAGACAGTTTCTAATATATTTTTGCTACCCTCTTCGGTCACGTACATAATTACAGGGTATCTAACTGCATATACATATTGATTTCACATGTTTTATGGCGCATTGCGTCGACAGTTTCCAGTTCCAGCTTCAGTTCCAGTTCCATAAGTCACATAGACATGACGCATCGAACGCAACTGTACTTTATTTGATTTTTGTTGTTCAGCTGGACGCACATCTTGCGCAAGATTCGATCATAAAGCGTGTGTGTGTGTGTATGTAAGTGTGTGTGTGTGTGTGTGTGTGTGTGTGTAATCAATGAAACTGTATGCTGATAGCGTTACCGTTAACTCTATCAAGGTGCTCGAGGTATATTAGCATAACGCTCTAATCTTGCAGACTTGTTCCACATTTTATTTGTACATATACATATACATATATATTTATTTCTGTGTGTGTGTAAACTATATTTAGAAAGTGCCAAGGTAATTGTTTATCTGCCTGGGAAATTCTGACGACTCAGATTTTGATTTCGAATTCGATTTCGATTTTAATTCTCGAGCTTAGTGCGATGTCCATTTCAATTGCTACACTGAGAAAATTTCTTGAAATATTTATTAATATATTTTTGAAATATGTCAAAATAATTATTTTCCAACTATTTGCACATCATTTACAACTTTAATCAATAATTTATATACTTTTGTTAATTATTATAGATTGTTTGCGCTCAGTGTACGCTGAATTTGAATTATTTGTGATAGCTCGCTCTTAGCTAGCTGCCTTTTGAGGCACGTCATGTTTTTCAGTTATTCAGTTAATGGGGTTTATGCAACAATAACTGGCCAAAACAGGAAGACGTGTTCAAAGTAAATTTTCAATGCATTTTATAAAGTCAAGACATTTCGTCATTTCGTGCTGCTTTCCTCCGTTCTTTAGCCCCTTCAACCCACATCCCACCCCAGACCCCTTTGAATCCCCTTTTTAGCTCAACAAGCTATAGAGTACTATAGTATATGGCATGCTGCAGTCTTCTTATCACAATTAGACACATAACAAGTTAACTGTGCACATAAATAAATATATATTTATATGAGCGAAGGTTGTATAAAAAATAAATACAAAAAACCTATTGGGTTTTGGGAAAATTCTACTCCGAAAGTGGGGGAAATATTGCTTTAAGATATTCAGATAAATCTAATCTTTTTTATTTTATGCGCTTAAAAATGTATAAACATATTTAAATATAAAAGTAAAAAACAAATAAATAAAACGACAGAAATTCGACCCCTTAGAAGGGAAATGTTATTGGGTTGTAAAAGTCTTTTTTAATATTTATGATTTTGAGTTATATTATATGAATTACAAAGAAACAATAATTTAATGATTTTTAAGAATTTTCTTCAATGTTACTCACAAAAAATCACAAATTATTTATGACTTTTATCTTTTTCTCTCAAGAGACATGAATTAAAAGTGAGTTAATTTTGCGCGAAAAAAATAAAAATCATAAACAATGATTATTTGAGAATTAAATTAAATTAATAGTATTAAAAATTGAAAATTGGTCACTCTAAGCTGTTAAAGCTCAATCTATTTTTTCCTCCAAACGAGTTTAAAGCTTAGATTTGAGTAGATGGAAGTTGAATTTTGTAATATTAAATTCCATAAGCTTTCCAAACATTTATCAGTAAAAATCTAACGCAAATCTATGCATTTTGAGTGGAATTAAATTAAATAAAAATAAGAAAAGATTCATATGAAAAGAGTATAAAATCTGAACTTCTAAGCTTTAAAGATATATTATCTTTTTAATGTAAACAAATAGATAGTTATTGGTTTCTATTGCAACTTGAGTTTTAATTAAAAGAACTGCCTAGTATCTGGAACTGTATATAAGTTGAGTTACTGCTCAAACTACCCTCTGTTTGTATATTTGAAATAGGTATCTGAAGCTATTAATCCCTTGTGGTGCCTTTGTCTGAGTGCTGAGTGTGATAAGCGATCGATTGTTAATAGAACATATATAAATATATACTATATAGTTGAGTAAATAAGTATATGGAATATAGAAACTAAAACTCATCAAGTCGGAAATGTGTCTGAAAGTCATATAGAATGTAATCAGGCCATTGAATGAAATGTATCTCATGACATGAGCTTTTGACTCGTTTCGGATCGTTTTGTATTTTGTTTTTGGCTTACGACTTCAAAACGTGCGCTACAAAAAATTCTGTTTAGCTCATGAATTGTGTTGTGTGTTCCCTTCCCCCTCTGTTGCATATACCCCATTGTCTTTGTGTGTATACCCTGCACCTGTGTGCTTCTTATTAGCCGTCAATTCGTCTGCGACTTTTTGTCTCCGATTTCGATGTCTCGAATTGTTGTGCAGCCTCATGGCGCCAACTCAATTCTCAACTCAGAGACAGAGACAGAGACACGTAATTAGAGCACTCGACAGTCCCAATTTCAATTGGTCAGCATTCGGATCGGCTTAGTGGGTCTCACCGGAGTTACGGAGTTACCCAATGTGTCCAGCGTCTATCTCGGACTACGTGCCACATCCAAGTGCCACAAAAGCGTCTCTCGAACAGCGTTCCAATAAAAAACACAAACACGAGAACATTTTCAGACAGTATCTCTATCCCAAGACACCTCTTTATATAATCCCCCCTGACTACGTCTAAGGGGATTTGAGGAACACTTGAAAGTGTTTAGAAAGATGTGGAGAGGAGTGTGAATACAAAAGGTGTGAATGTTGCATAGATACAAAACACAAAGCGAACAAATTCAAAATGTTCTCGTTGGAAATTTTGCACTTAAAGTTGTTGAGTAACTAAAAATGATCACTAGGATTTTCCTATTACAAATCTATGTATATTTCACAAAAAACAATGAGCATGTTAAAGTTAGGAGAGAAATATAGTAGAACAATTTATAGACCACAAAACTAGTTAACTTAAATAAGAAAACCAAAATAAAATGAAACCAAAAATTTAATAAGAATAAAAAAAATATTTGGAAAGCAAAAAATTATTAAAGTCCCAAATCATAAAAATTGTATTAAAAATTTAACTTTTCCTTCTACTGCTTAGAATTTTTGTTAAGTTTTGGGAATAGTTACTCTAAAGAGGGCAACGAAAGAAAAAACATAAAGTATTTTTTCGTTACATTTTGTAATTGGGTCAAATTTGTTGACTAATTTTAATTCATTTGTTCTTCCATTGATAAAACCAATGCTGTTTATTTTCATACATGTTTTTTAACTATTTCAAAAAAGTTTTAAATATCGAAGCTTTTTTATCATTTCGAAGTATTAATAAAATATAATTCTTTGGTTATTTTAAAACCCTTTATTTTGTTCTTAATAATTTTAATTTCACTTTAATTTGTAGTGGGAAAAAAATTATAAATATATATTATAATTGATCATTTTTGATCTGTGTATTTATAATAATCAAGGAAACCTTTGCATAATTTTTTCTTTAGGAAGCTTTTTTTTGTTAGGAAAATTGCATTCCAAATGATCTAAACCCAAATCCAAACTCTTGCCAATTCAAACACTTTGTGAATACTTTTCAATTGAATTAGTTAATTTTTAAGTCATTTCTGAGCTGAGAGTGAAAATGGGAGAACAGAGAGTTTTGAATATTTATAGAACGAACTGTTGGCCAAGTTGGAGTTTTCCCAGTCTAATGTCTCACTTTCAGTTTTCAATTTGCTGGACAAATTCTTGTCGTTAGATTGTTTAACTGGCCATTGTTTTTGTTGTGGCTTTTTTATTTTTCTTAGCTCGTTTTCATTTTCTTTTCGTTTTCATTTTATTTTCATTTTCCTTTGCCCAATTTCCATTAAGAAGTAATTACGTTGCTGCTCATTAATTTCGTGATCGCATGCCATGTTAAAAAAAACAAAATGCACGTGAGGAGACAAAAACGAAGACGTTGACGAGGGGGAGAAAAGCAGATGAGCTGAGAAGGAATACAGCAAGTAGGAACAAGTAGGAGACAAAACTATTACAACAAATATACGTATAAAATGAGCACGAGTTGTCCACAGGGAAACAGGGCACAAGGGCTTGGCAACAAGACATGGCCACAACACCTGCCACATACGACGATTCCAGTTGCAGTTGCAGTTGCAACGAGGGTCGAAATTCAAAAGGCAGCTGCGTTTTCCCTTCACTCTCTCCGTTCTTCTCTCTTCCCTCGCATTGCGCATACGCCACGTGTTCCTAATGGCGCTAGTAAATCTAGTTCAGTTAGTTGAGTGCAGTTCAGTTCAATTCAGTTGAGCTCAGTTCAGTTGGCCCACCCACAACAACAACAGCAGCAACAACCGCTAATCAATCATGCCACACATGACCACAACTTGCAACTTGCTCCCAAATAAAAGAGAATCGATGTTAACCTTCTGCGTTTAACACAGTTTAACACGGTTCAGCAAATGGCACTTTCCAATGCAATGAACGAAATGATGGCAGAAAGAACGAAAGAAAGTTGCGCATGTCTAAAGCGCTGAGGGAACAAGTGAAAAACTAGAAAATACTCTTTAAAAGAAATCTAGCTTATTTCTGTTTTATGCAATCGATCGCCATGAAATATTCAGAATATCAAGATAAATTACTTTTTGAAATGTGTGCCAAAACTCAAGTCTTTAACTTGAAGCATCAACTTTTTATAGCCTTTAATAAAATTACTATCCACGGAAGAAATAATCCAAAACTCCAAAATAATTTGAGTCACATATCAATAACATCACATTTGTAGCTAATTTTATTTTTTATTACTTGTTTATCATGAAATATTCAGAATATCGAAGTTATGATCTCCTTAAATCATCTGTTAAAAATCAGATCTTCATCTTGAAAAACGCACTTGCTATACCTCTTTCTAAGATAAGACCCAATGAAAAACTTAAACAAAGTTCCATATAAGCCAATAAATCAGCTACATATTGAATTTCCCAGCTCTAGCTCAGCCAGAATCTGAGTTCCCTTAGACTCTTGAGTTAGGAACTGTCTAAAATACCCCAGTTTGACCATCTACCGCTTTTAGAGCATTAAAGTGCCCCCATGGTTGTAAAGGCTTCTGGACAAGCCGATTCCAGTCAGAACAATGGAGAGTCTGTCAAAAAGTAGTCTGAAATAAACAGCAAGAAGAAGAGGAAGCTGAAAAATACGAAAAAGAAGAAGAGGCAGCAGTATACAGAACGGAGCAGACCTTGAAACAGTTCAAAAACGTAAACGGTTCAGTGATCATTGGATGTAAAAATAGAGAAGAAAACAAAAAAATGGGAGAAACTGAAATGAAGAGACAGAAACAGAAACAGACAAAGCAGAAGCTGGAAGATAATGAGCGGTGTGAGAGAGATAGACAGAGATAGAGGGAGAGGGAGAGAGAGGGGGAGAATTGCGGCACAACATCCGTCATCTTGGCTGTGGATGAGCATGCCATGATATAGGGGTCTCTCCACGTCTAGGGTCTGCCGGCACTGGTAACTGGGCTCTCGACTCTACAGTCTTCAGTTTTGAGTCTTCAGCTTCGAGTCTGGGGTCTCTGTCTCTGTCTCTGGCGTGCGCGCTGATCTGCCTGACTGCGTCTCGTCGCAGCCGCCCCGCCAAGAGGTCGATGTTGATGTTGATGTTGATGTTGCTCTCTTGGTCTCTTGGCTCTTGGTCAAAAATCGTTGAGCCGTTGAGAAGGCAGTCAACAACAAAACAGTCAACCGTCGGCAGTCGGCAGTTGGCAGTCAGCAGCAGCCCCATTACCCATTATCAGTGTTGGTAAACGTCAGTCAGCTGTGCAGCTTTGCTTAGCTGCAGTTTCCATTGTGGTCGCTCATTCAGCTCATTTATTTTTCCTCTTTTTAACAGACTTTTGGGATGCGCAATGCCAGATCATAAAACGCCATTAAAATTGCAAAGAGTTGAAAGATTTATTTGAGTTTGCTCGACTAGCAGATACCCTAGAATACAAATTTGAGCTAATTTGCAATTAAAATTCAACACGAAATTGGTTTGTTGGCAGCAAACGAAGAAAAAAGTATTTCAAGTGCTCAATTTGAAAGGATTGATCAACTAGCAGATACCCTGTACGGCATATCAGAAGCTATGTTCAGTTAAAAGTCATTGATAAACTTATTGATTGAAGCAATGGTAGAGAATTACACAAATTATCAAAGTTTAGATGCAGCTGCTCGACTAGAAGATACCCTATATAATCTACAGAATTTACTTGCAATTAAAATTAGTCTAAAAGTGTTTTTAAATATAATAGTGCTTTAACTTAGGCTGTATATGATGCGAATATGCTAAATGTCACAATATAAGAAAATTTACCGACTAACAGTTACCCTATACGCCACTGCAAAGTATTTTGAATTGATATTGAATTTGAAAGCAATTTCACGCTGAAGGATAAAAAAAAAGTTAGTCAATAAATGGGGTTGATGGACTAGCAGATACCCCGCGATACAAAATGCATTTCTTATGTTTTAAAAAATTATATTTGGTTTGGGTCAAGAAGCGTGTAGTTTATGAGACTAAAAGATACCCTGTAGACGGCTTTAGTAAGATTTGTTGGCTCTTTTTGTGTTTAGAGGGCACACAGAGCAGCCATCGTTTTGGGCTCTGAGTCTGTAGATGTATCTGTAGTTGAAGCTTTAGATATATTTGTATCTGTATCTGTGGCTGTGTCTTGGACTGGGTCTGGGTCTTTTTTTAAGTGCCCCTGGCAATGCTGACTGATGACGCCCCGTTGCCGTTGCCGTTGCTGTTGTCGTTGTTGTCGTTGTTGTCGTCTTCATTGTTGATGTTGTTGCTGCCGGTAATGATCTTTAACCAAGCGTAACGTTTGCTTTCAGTGCGTCCACATCTGCGTCGTCATCACCGCCACCATCATCACCACCACCACCACCAACAACATCAGCAGCACCATCATCATCATCAACATCAACCTCATCATCTTCTTCCAGCCAGACATTAACCTGGCTCAACTCCTCCCGTTTCGTCGCAATTTTTCGTTATTTTTTATTTTTGTTCCCCTCGCTTTTAAATGGCGTCGACTCAGCGCCAAGCTTCCCAACCAGATAAAAGCTGCGGATACAGATACAACTGCAGATACGTATACAATAAATGTATGCAGATACAGATATAAATATGTATCTGATTCGTATGTGTGCAACATTAATGATCAGCCAGGCAGTCAGTGAGTCTGAGTCTGCTCAGACCTTGATTCTTTTTTTTTCCTTCTCTTTTTCATCAACTTGCCACCTGCCCCTCAACTTTTCCTGTTGCGGTTCAGGGGAACTGCCCCCCCCCCCCTCCTCCACCCTTCGATTAACTCGCATAAAATGCAAAATGGGAGCAAATCATAAAATGAACAAAGCCATAAAACCAATGAGAAAAAACTTCCCAAATACAGTTCTGACTTCAACAAATTCAATTCGCAAAAAAAAAAGAAAAACTAAGAAGAAGTATCTTATCTGATAGCCTTCCATTTAAGAAATATTTCGAGTATGTGATTGAAACATGTTAAGAGCTGAAATGTTTGACTACACTGGGAGAAACAATGTGTACAACAGTTACAGATATATTTTAAATAAATATTTAAATTGTTAATAAAATAATACAAATAAATTAATATAAAATTTTAAGTTAAAAGACTTCTATACCTAAAGATATATGACATAATTATGGGTTCTTTTTGAACATATTCAATATATTTAACAGTTTTCGAATTTAAAATACCTTTAATGCCTTCAAAATGCATATATTATTTTTTGTATGGTCTAAGGACCCAAGTCAAGATTCATAAATTAGATAAAATTAGAGTATACTAAATATAAGCTAGATCTTTTTCTGAACATATTAATTATCATAGGTGTGTTTAAGATTTAATTAACTCGGGGTGAAATCCCTCGTACTCAAATTTGTAAAAATTAATTATTTATAAAAAAAGAAAATACATAAAAATGATATGCTCAAAAATAAAGAAATAAAATAAACTAAAGAATTTTCCCATCTTCTAAATTCCGCATTTAATCTTGAAAATAATTCCGATCAAAATAGAAATCAGCTGCCGTTTTTTGATCTGTGTAGGAAACAAATTGGATGAATGGATGGTTGGCCAAAAGCTTGATGTTTAAATGGAATTTCAGTGAATTTCACAGACAGACAATGGCGAATTAAGATACACTTGTGTATAGAGGAGAGATACAGATACAGAGAATCACAGTCAAAGTCAAAGTCAAGGGATGCAGACGCGGATGTCTTACATAAAATGCAAATGGTTTGCAGTCAATGCCAAATGACCAACAGCTTAGAGACTGGACAACAAACTGGCAGAAACAGAGAGAAAGAGAGAGAGATAGAGAGAGACAAAAAGAAGGAAACCGTTGAAGAGGAAGAAACGTGTGTGGGAAGTAAAAACAAAAAGAAGAAGATTAAGATTGATTCTGATTAAGTTTGCGCATCTAAAAGATATTTATTTCTCAGCTCCTCCCATTATGCAGAGTTGAGCGAAAGAGATGAAGCAAGTGAGAGAAAGAGAGAGAGCGAAGTAGAGTAGGAAAGAGAGAGAGGAAGAGGGAGAGCAAGCAAGTGTGATACTATAAATAGCTGAGAGTTGACGCGTCTTGATCTTTGCCAGCAGCAACAGCTACAGATACAACTATGGATACACAGCTATAGATACAGATACAAATACAAATGCAGATACAGATACACGCACACAGCAGCAGCAGTAGCTGTAGATACAATGCTGATGAAGGCGTCGAAATCTCAGAGGCAGCAGCAACAAATAAACAACAAGCAGATGATAATGATGATGATCACAACGCGCGCGCAGATACAGATACAATTGTATCTGTGTGTGTGTGTAACTGTCTGTGTGTGCTCACCCATAAGTGCTTCATTAATCTCTGTCAGCGTGGCTCCCCATCCCCTTTCCCCTGCCCCCTTCCCTCTACTGATTTTTTTTAAATTTCTTTTGCTTCTTTTTTTGTAGCTTCAAATGTATCTGTGTCTATGTAGCTCTGACTGTATCTGTATCTGTAGCTGAGTCTGCTTTGATTTTATGCTGTGACTGTGCCCTCCTTCCCCCCTCTCTTTGCCTCTCTCCATCTCATTCCCCATTCACTTGAATTGCTACTTCGACTTCATCTTTGTTTTCAGCCAGATTGAAAAGGAAACTGAGAAATGTCGTTGCTTTTACTGGATTTGTTTGCATCTTTAATGCAATTGGTTGATTTATTAACTTTGACACAAAATGAGATTTAATAAGAGGGAGTCTGCTTAAGCCCAATGAATCTCTTTAGTTTTGGTTTTCTCCTTGCTCTAAGAACCATAAACAGCTATAAGATAAAAAAAAAATTAAAAATACAAAAAATTATATTTTCTTCTATCAAAATTCAAAGAGTAAGCTTAATTTTCTGTCTAAACAACTGAGTATATCTTCTGATAAATGATTAAAATATTGAAGGAGATATCTAAGATTAATTCACTACATTTAAAAGCTGTTAAAGTTGGGGAGTTAAATTAAAAAGCTTAAAGATATTGTCTGTGATCAAGAAGTAGCTTTTGTTAAGGAACTCTAAAAACTGTGAAATCCCATTATATATTATTGTGAGAGAACGAATAAGATTTAGAAGTATATATTCATTAATTGAGAGTTTTTTAAGCAATAAGACAGAGTTAAAAGTGTATCTTTTGAATAATTTTAGAGAATTTTTAGAATGATGCAAAAGCAGAGTCTTCAGAGAGGATGTCTTTTAAAGATTACCTAAGATTATAAAAGTATCTTTTGTCGAATTGAATTGCTATTTAGAAAATATGAGTCACTTGGGTCAAAAAAAGCATCATTTAGAGATTGATAATGGCTGCAAACCAAATTGCGGGGATTTCCAGGAGCAAAATCAATTCCAATTCATTAAGAAATTTCACAAATAAAATAGATAACATAGTTATATAAATTGAAGATTCGTCCAGCAGATGAATCTGTTTCAAGTTTTATATTGATAAGAAATTTGGAATTTATTTGGGAAATTAACAGCAGTCAGCTATAAAAGTGTAAAGATCTTGTGTGACATGATATATTTCGACTCTTAAAATAAAATTTATTCAAGAATTTCTTCAGAAACTTTTACTTTAAAATGGACGCAAAGCAAACATATCTTATTGAAAAATGCATCTTTAGGGAATTTGAATCGACAAAGCATCGATGGTATTTGGACATTTTATGGTTTAGATTTGTCAAGACTTCTTGTTTCTTTCTACCAATAGCTAGATTAATTTTATATATAATCAATGATCTATGTCAGCCTGGAAAGGTTCGGTAGCGAACCGGTTTATTTGCTTGTTAGCTCCTAAAAACCGATGTTAGTCACAAAACTTGTTGTTGGTTAACGCATTGATGAGCCGAGGGTCAGTTGATGGTATGATAGACTAGACGCATCTGCGGAGCACATCTTCAATGCAACTAATTCAATGGAATCACCCTGACTATAGCCCTCTCTTTCTCCCCCCTCAATCTTGGTCTCTCCTTTACTCCAAAGAGCAAGTTGTTGTAGATGTCGTTACGTTTGAGTGCACAGCAAGTCCAAGACGATGATGATGATGATGATTACGACAACAAATAAGAGAGGAAGTGGCAGAGAAAGAGGCAGAGATGGATACAGAGCAAGAGGAAGAGGGAAGAAGGGAGAGAAGGAATTGAGAGAAGGGAAGGGATATGCGTGCATTGGCTTTGATCGCGTGCGCCAAAAAGCCAACAGTATATAAAATCGATAGCCAAAATATAATTTAGAGAGAGAGAAAAAGAGAGAGGGAGAGAGAGTTTGGTCAATCAGATGCTGTCTCTGTGGGGTTGCATGCCACACCCATCCATCCATCCAACCTCCCACACCACTTTATATAGTATAGTATAGTATAGTGTACCTTTCCATATTCCCTTTTCATTCCCTGGCGTTCCCTTTCATTCCAGGCCAGTGTCAATGACACACCTTTGGCAAACAGAGAACAACGCAGACGCCGCAAAGGAAGCGACTTCCCAAACTTCCCAAACTTCCCGACTTGTCGACTTGCCGAGCTTACAACGCGGAACCAACGACCATGAATAATCCTCAAAAAGCAAGTTCAAATCATTTGTTTAGTCAGACCAAAGAGTTAATACTCTTTCTGGTAGCAGTCTTAAGCAGAGTTAAGTTTTGCATAAATACTTACCTATAAATATTAATATGGACATTTAGTGGCATAATCATAAGTTTCTCACAACTTGTGGGACTAGTTCGTTTAATAAAATAAACATAAATAAATATATATAAAAAAAATATATTTTTTTCATAAATATATTTTTAATTAAAAATGGTATATTTTAAATATCATGAAATAAATTAATTTGGAAAACTCCTACAACAAATAAGTGATCAAATCTAATTCTTAAATTTATATATATTATTGATTCATTTATTTACTGATCATAGTGGAACCAAAACGGCAAGAGCTAAAAACCTGAAATTTTCACACAACATAGCTGAGGAAATATATCACTATGATAAAAAGAACGCAACGTTTTGAAAAAGTTTGTCCGGCAAGGGGATCAAATTCGATGCTTTTTTGAGTAGAAGTCTTTTTGAATAATTTTATTAATTTTACAGATGAACATTTCAAAATATGACCAATATACGATACGATCAATCGCTGGTTGTGCCTCTTAAAATATCTTAGAAAAATTTAATTTTCATGTTCTAGAGCCACCGACTATTTCATTACAGTCTTTCATTAAAAAATCATAAAATATAAGTCATTAACTTTATTCCTAAGTTAGGGTATTAGGTTGGAGATTTGCCAATTCAAAGTCAAAGTTGAAGTCACTGTTGGAGTGTGCAACGCAGCATGGTGCTATACACACACACACACAAACACACACACACACAGTCTCACACCAGCACACCTACACACGCACACTCACACACACACCCACACATACACTCACACCTACAACTACACACCTACACACTCTCAGAGGTCCCTGAGCATACAAAGCGCCATCAGCTCACGCATACGAACAAAAATAAAACGGAGAAGCCCCGCGACGAGCGACACTTAAGCCTCAGCGTCATCGCTAATGGAAGCTCTGGGCCTGTGCTTTCATATACATATATATGTGTGTTATACCTATCTACATACATAGCTTATACAGTTCGTCAAGTTATTGTTTGGACAAAATAACAAAAGCTCATTATTCTTTCTTAACTTTTAAAAATAGGAAAAAAAATTAAACTCTAAACAAATAAAGTGAACGAATAGGAAAACCCTGGATAAAAAACAAACATTTTTTGGTTTAGTTTGTTCTTTTTTCATTTTCATTTAATTTTAAAAAAATTTATTATAAGTATCGAAAAAAAAAATATTTTATTTTATTTTTAATTAACATTTGTTTGTAATATGATAAATGGTTTTATTATATGGAATGGGAAATTCTTAGACATCAAAAATATTTTTGGTATTAATTTTTTTAATATTTTTTTTATTTTTTGGAATTTATTATTATTATTAAATGATAAAAATATGTGTTGTAATTATTGAAAATAATTTTTATTCCATAATTTTTTAATAATAAAATGGCGGAAAAATCTGTGTTAAATTTAATTTTTATGATACGAATTAACAAAAAGTTGTTATTAACATTTTTTCTTTCTCTTAACTTTTGAGTGAGGACAAATGTGAAAAAAGAAATAACCAAAAAAGTAAATGTGTAAATTTATGAAATTGTTAAAACAATAACTTGACCAACTGTATACATATATTAGACATATGACATTATGTGCTAGACTCGTACATACTATACATACTGACAACTAATGTGGCTCAACAGCAGCCTCGCAATGTAAGTTGAAAATAAAATAATACAGTCGTGTGGTCGCTGATTATCAGGACATGCACATGAACAAGCTCATTAGACGAATCCTTGGAGAGTGCTCTAGACACACACACACATATATAGACACAGACACACAGACAGCGAGACAGAGACAGGGATAGAGATAGAGATAACAACAGCGACATAACATTTTGTTGACTGCTTTTGGCGCATTTGGGCCATATGAATAATGATGATGATGATGATTGTCGCCTGCCCTTTTGACCAGTTGATGGCGCAGGAGAAAATATAAAAAACTCGGTAGTTAAGGGGGTGAAAAGGGAAAGGGGAAGGGGATAGGACATTGTAAGCTTTGACATGCAATTCAAGGAGAATTCAGAATGTCGCCTTGGATGTCTCAACATTGTCGAGTAATGTGGACAGTTAACACAAGGTAAAAGAATATGAAGTTAAGAGACAGATAAAGATAGTCAGGGGTGGAAGCTAGACACCAAAGGTCGCTGAAATGGACTTAGGATAAAAATGATGAAAAAAAAAATAAAGAAAATACTTCTAGCCAAGCGGGAATAGATTTATAGAAATTAATCTGTTTATAAGTATAGAAAATAATAATATATAGAACAAACTGAGACTTGAAAGTTTCCTTGAGTAAACTCAAATAATTTAAACCAGCGGTGGGCACGCAGTAGCTCCGGGAGCAGCGGCTGCTCCCAACTTAGGTAGACTCTAATAGGTTTGTTGTTGTTGATGTTGTTGTAGTTGCTCCCGAGTTCAGATTTCGTGCCCACCGCTGATTTAAACAGATCAAATTTACATTACAGAAAAAAACCATATTCTTATTTTCTTAGAGAAGAGAAACAAACACAATCCAAAAACTCGTTACTTTTAACTTGATAAATTCTTAAGCTTTGGAATCTTTAAAACTGAATTGATTTAGAACAAGCAGGGATTAAAACCGAAACGAATATCGGTTTCAGTTACGGTTTCGGTTATGTTTGGATTTAGGTTTTCGGTTATAGGTTATGCAAAATCTTTGAATAAAGGTTTCGTAACGGTGAACCGGTTTTCGTATGTTTCGGTTTTGAAATACCGGTATGGTTTCGGTTCACAAAAAAAAAAAATTCTTTGTAAAAATATATTTTACATATAAATTAAAATTAAAAATAAAAAAAATAAAATCAAAAATAAAATACAAAACTAATAACAAAATATTAGAGATCGCAAACTAGACTTATCAGTCGGAATAAATAAAAACAGTTCAAAGTTTTTCGTTTTAAATTATTTTTAACTTGTTTTTTTTTTAATTTTTATAACAAAAATTAATAATAAAACATGCTTTTAAAATTGTATTTTAAAGTTAAACCATAACTCTTATTTGCAATTTTTAAAATATAAATTAAAAATAAAACTTTTTTTCAATTTTTATTATAAAAATTTTAATTAAAAATTTATTTTAAGACGTATGAAAAACCGAAATTAACCCTTATAAATGAAACGGTTACTAAACGGTTATTTCGGTTTACAGAGTTTCGGTTTAAAGGTTTCGGTCAGATGAAATTTTTTTTTTTCGGTTACGGTTTCGGTTACGGTTTCAAATTTCAATCGGTTTTTACCGGTTAAAGGTTACGGTTTCGGTTAGGGTTTTAATCCCTGAGAACAAGTAATGCTTTCGAAAAAAGAGAAATACATAAGAAAAAACTGTACTTTTTTTGGTAATTGGATTTCTAATAAAATTATTTAACGGTCATTCCTAAGGTATTTCTAAATTTCCATTGACTGCTAGTCAATCAAAAAAAATGATGATGAATTCATCTGCATTATCCTTTTAAGGATTTGTCATCCTATGAGTTAATTACACCCAAAATTTAACTCAATTTTCAATTGGTTAATGAAAACTCGGCTGCAATCAACCCCGACAAATGGCAATCTCTCTGCAGAAGAAAAAGCTCAATAGAAACGCCATTTTCTCTACAAATCACAGATGATGATAACGATGATGATAAAGTGCTTTGATTTAGCAACCCTAACGGTACAGCAACCCTCCCCCACGCATATGAGGGTGGATGTCGCCAACGGAAAATCACGTGGTGTCTCTCAGTTCAGATTTGGCCAACCAAAAGCGAACACAATTCGCAAACTAAGCGAAAGCAATAAGCATTAATTACACACACACACACAGACACAGAGACAGCATGGGTGGTTGGGTGGTGCACAACCCTTGAGTGGGTTGTTTTTTATGCCCTGCACCTTAAAAAGTACAAAGGGTCTATTCAGTTTGTTAAAAGGAAATTGTGCGTAACATAAAATATATATATTCATGATTAATATAAGAGCTAGCGACTACAAATTCAGCATCAAATTAATTTTAAAACTTAAAAACTAGAGAAAACTCCACTACATCCACAATTTTAAATTTATAAAGTTTATTTTTCATTGTGAACATGACTTAATATTATTATCAGTCATCCCGAAAAATCGCATTATAATCGTTTCAATATAGTTATGGCTGTTTTACCCTTGCCGAGCGCCTAAATGTATGCAGTAATTTTTAGTTGTAGCACATTTTTTTATTGAAGTGCAGTTGACAAAAAATCAATAAAATTAAAATGAGAAATACAATTTAAAATTATCAGTTAGAATAAATTATAAAATAATTTTAATTTAAAACAAAATAAATATTTAAATTAAGTAGCAGGTATTTTTTAGTCGAGTATTTAGTTAGTTTCGTGCTTACTTTGTTTTCTTCTTGTGCACGCAAAAAAGGGCAAATTCATTGGGTGGCAGGGAAAGGAGGAAGGAGGAGGAGCAAAAAGGGGGGAGTACGATTTTGGATGCAGACAAATGCGACACAAGCGGATGATGGCAATGGGATATGAAAGCGTAGATAGGGTTGCCTCAGGCCGGGGCAGGTTGCAACCCTAAAAGAGTACCCCCCTAAAGAGTACACGTGTATACGTTTTTGTATTTGTATTTGCTTGTGTGCCTCGATTCGTGTCCATGTTCAAGTCCTCGCCCTCGTCATTGTCCTCGTCAGAGCGTCAAAGTTGTCGTCTACTTCTGCCCTCTTGATACGACTGTCCCGGCTCCCCTCCTCGGCTACTCTCCAGCTCGTTTTTGGCTCGGCAAAAGTATCTGCAAAAGTACATTTCGAGCTGGAAACGGAAAAATCTATTAAATCAACGTTGCTGCGGCAACCAATTGCGGGCAAACGAATGAAACCACCGAAAAAGCAACATACAGTGGAAGGGAGAATGTGTGTATGAGTGTGTGTGTGCGGGAGGTAGGTGGTGAGGTTGCTTAGCAGAGGGTTGAATAAGACGAGCCACCCCCGTGCTCGCATTGGTGTATCTAAGTAGCGCACAGATACAATTTACAGCTCGCATTTCGTATGCAAAAAACACTGCCAACAACAACAACAACAGCAACTGAAACTTTTTTGCCGCACGGCAACCGCAGCCAAAAGGGGCAGCTGTTTGTTGTTGTGCTCTTACCAAGTTTCTTGTGCTTGTGCTTTAGGCCCAAACGGCAATCGTCAGATACATTTGGCTCGAATTTATCGCTGCTGTAACTTGGGCCTCAATTTCAAAACCTGAGCATATGTGTATGTGTGTGTGTGTGTGTGTGTAAAAACTTTGAAAGCAGGAAATTGTCGCATAGAGACACCCCTTCTCTCCCCTTTTCCCTTTTCACCTTCCTCTATTCGCCTTTACTCTCCTCACACACTTACACATCACATCCTGAATGCTCCCCCAGCTACAGTCGTCGTTTTTCCAGTTGTAACACAACCCCCTTAAACAGAGCTCTTAAAGATGGTAGACATTAGAGCAGAAGAATATCAATGTGTACTCTGATAGGTCGTTGGCATATTGGAGCTTAACACAAGGAAGAATCATCTAAACTTAAACCCAAGATATCACGTGTACAAATAAGGTAGAAAGAACACTCTGAAAACTGTCTATGCTCTAAAATTGAGTAGATATAGGATAGCTATCCCGATCTGAAATATCCTAACTTACATAATTATAATTCTGAAATAAATTGTTTCAAATTTGTATCAGTTCTAACTCTATAACTTTTTGTGTTCCTAGACTAAGCCTGAATTCTAAGTTTCCCTCTTCTACTTTTCGTGTTCCTTGCTCCTTGCTCTAGTTGAGCACTACTTAGCAAAAGAAACATTTTAAAACTAAAGCATTAATTAAGCTTTACTTTGTCTTACCTCTTTTAGGCCCTGGAATTCATTAAAGCCCTTGTTTTTTCACCAAACCTGTTTCTCCTATAGTTAAAAACCCACATACCATTGTTAAGTCTAGCTCTTCTAGCTTTTGAGTTCCTTGAGTCCCTTTGCGATAACTAAGATTATTTTTGGGAAGAATCTTTTTTGTATCTTTTTAGATATCCCATAATGAAATAAAAGACAA
Organism: Drosophila subquinaria; assembly: GCA_037043405.1. Taxonomy (NCBI): domain Eukaryota; kingdom Metazoa; phylum Arthropoda; class Insecta; order Diptera; family Drosophilidae; genus Drosophila; species Drosophila subquinaria. The sequence continues at coordinate 1,201,096 of JBAMBL010002225.1, read as the reverse complement.
CCTTACCTCGATTGACGTCTGAAGTAGCCGTAGGCATTTTCGATTCTTCAAATCAGTCGTACAACGAGGAAATCACATGCCAAATGTAATGCATCTAGCTCTCTTACTGCTTGTGTTCCTAGAGACCTTAGGCAAGAATTGAGCTAAGTTTTTAATATCTCCATCTCAAACTTATTTAACTTAGACTCAATTTCTCCCCTACCGCTTACTTTCCTTATTTTCTTTCGTTTCCCCCCAAACTAATATCTATATTTACAGGGTATTTTTGAAAGTCAAGCCCTGCATAAAACTGTATGCCGATCCTGTTGCCCCCGCCAGGATTGCATTGCTATGCAAATTTGCTGCTGCTATCGAAGACCGTTTTGGGAGTTACGAAATCCGCTAAACGTTCACATTGAGGATTTATGTGACATTTGCTTTTGAGGGGTGCACAGAATAGGGAAGGAAATGGAGAAGCAATTTGGGGTCATGTTTTGTTGACATCGGCAGAATGCAACTGGCATTCGAGAAACGCCAAAGCGTAAATCATGTCGACTGCAGCTTTTTCTGACACGGCCCTCAGATTAGGCTTATATATGAGGTATTATTATTATTTGTACGACCTTGATGTAAATGGAAGACGGGTCTTAGTTTTTAATGAGAGCTCATGAGGACAACTAAGAAGGATGACTACAGATTCTCTGCAGTTTCTTTCTAAAATTTCATCCAACCAAATTTAATTTTTCTCCCACTGAATGTACATTCTTCCTTTTTTATGATGATGACTAATGGGCTAGTTGGGCGGGATTTTAGGATTTCATCCACCTGCCACACGCAATGCAGCAAATCAATGCGCAATAACCCAAAAAAAGGAGAAGAGAAGAGAAGCAAAATAAAAAACGAAAAGAAGAAAACAATGTCCTGCCATTTGGAGTAGCCAACCCCCTGCTTCTGCTCCTGCTCCCCATCTCTCGCAATCTCCTATACCAATTCCTTAGAACCCCTATAATGTAACCCAACCCACCCAGTAAGCAGCAACAACTATAACAGTCCGCGGGCCCCACTTCATCAGGCCCATGTCAGCCGCTTGTCATTCGAGTTTGAGGCAAAAAAGCAA